>CM040444.1:18122440-18193934 GCA_022749755.1 Azadirachta indica
TTTTTCAAATTTTAGGAACTTATTAGGACATTTTGTCAAACAGTAAGGACCTAATAGTCTTTTTCCCTAAAGATGGCAAACGGTCTAAAAAGGGTCACGTGTCGAGTCGGTCCAGGCACGCACAGCACTCGGCCTTGGTCGACTCAAGCCCGCTTCAAAAATTTTGAGCCTGCCCGACCTATGAAGCACGACCCACTTGGAATGTGTTGGGCCTGTGCTTGGACCAGCCCGTAGGTTGTACCAACCCTGTGATGGACCAGCCTTGTGAACCACAAACCATGGTATCACTGCACTATATCAGGATGAAAAAAAAAAATAGCTTTTTTCATTTTAAGCCCCAAAAAATGTTGGATCAAGTCAATAGTATCACTGAAAAAAATTAAAAATGATTATTTATATTTATATAACTTATTTAATTTCATTCTTGTAATAAAATTAAAATTTATGATAATAATATTAATTTTCTTTTGAATATATTAAATCATATCTCGAAGGATATTTTGGAAAAAATATTCTAATAATTCATGACTGAATAGTGAAAATTTTGTATTAAATTTCAAAATTGAAAATTTTGAAATATTTACATACAAGATAATGTATGGCTAATTTTTTTTCTCATTTTATTGATAATATGAAAAGGCATTTCCACATTCAAATAATATTTTTTGATTATTAATCTTTTTAGTTCTTCAATAATTATTACAATTTAGAAAACTTCTTTTTAATTAATTTATTTTAAAAATTTTCAAAAAACAACATTTACAACCGAAGTTTAATAAACAATTAAAATACATAATATAATAATTGATCACACTTATTTACAATCAACATAATATAAAGAAAGAGTTTTTATTTTGTGTGACTGCAGAAAGAGAGAGGCACGAATATGAAGTTCTAATATGAAAGTCAAAAATCCAAAATTTAATTTGTGGTTGTGGTTTTATCTCAAGATGGATCATGGATTTTTATAGTGGGTATGGGTAATGGTTGGCTAATGGGTATATCTGAGAACGGGTAATTTTAATTCCTAAATCATAATTGCAAATTAATTAATTGATTTGCTTTAATTTGCATTTAGTCAATTGCCAACTAGGAAGGGAAGGTAGTGCATTAATTGATCCGTAATTAATCATTTGCCAACTAAAAGTATAAGAAGGTTAGCCAGTAGGCACTGCCGTATTACGCTGACAATAAGAAGGTTCATTGCAATCACACAATTTATAATGTTCAATTTGACGATTCATTATAAGGATTTAAAATAAATTTAAGATATGATAAAATAATATTAAATAAATACTATCATTTTAATTTTACTTTTAATTTTAAATTTAAAATTAAAATTTAATTTTGAAACTGAAATTTACAAATTTTTTGAAAATTAAACTGAATTGAAAATTTTGCCTTTTTTATTATAATCGAATCGAACCGAATATAAAAAAAATCAAATTGATTGATCTAGTTCGATTTAATATAATTTTTAGTTTTTTATTTTAAATTTTTTTAATTCAAATTTAAGATTAAAACAATACTTATTTACATATCAATATTATTTTTTTCAATTTGATAAATATAATTTGACTTTATAATATTCAAATATGTTAATATAATATGATATACTTAATTAATTTGATAAAAAAATGAAAAAAATAAAAAAACAGTTTGGTCTAAATTTTTTAAATGAAGATCAAAATCAGATTAAAAATTTCGAATTTTTTTATGTTAGGATTGAAATCAGACTGAATTACAAGTTAGATTAAATCGAACATGTTTAGTTCAATCCGATCTAATTTTTTAAGTTTCGGTCTTTTTCGCTCAACTCTATTCCTCGCATAATCATACAAAAACTCTCTATCGCATAATTGCACTCATAGAATATGTTGATTCTATCCCCTTTGTCTCTTGATTCCGAACCTTCTTTTTTTCTTGAACAAAAGCAAATTTTTGTGATAAATATTAAGATTTAATTGATTTTGATTATTATTCTGGATTTTTTGAATTATTATTTTGTAATTTTGTGTTATCATCAATCTTGCAATTATTAATTTTGATTTATTTTATTAATTAATAATATAAAAATGAAAGTTTCAAATCAAGATTTAATTTCACAGTATCCAATGTGATTGTGATTTGTGAACAATATATACTGTTTTAGAACCATTCAGTTTAAAATGGGCCAACTGATCTGTCCAGTCCTTTAGTGGCCCGCGGGCTGACCAACCTCAGCCTATAGGCTTTGGTACTTGGGCCAACACTGTCTTTTATCTGGGCCAAGCAGGCCTGACACTGTTTCAGACCCAATAACCACCTCTACTTTTTTTCAATAAAATTTTAAAATTTTAAAAATAATATCCTGACTTGTTATTTTTTCTGAATTTTCAGGATGATGATGTTATTATCGCTTAAATTATTATTATTATTTTTTTGGGTCTTTACGAGAATTAAAACCCTAGGGGCGGGAAGAAGCCGGCCTTCAGGACTGGCACAATATAAATCCATAGAAAAATATAAAGAATAAAACAAATCAGTAAAGTTGTCGTTATGTATACATTTGTATATATATAGTTCAAAATTTTAATAGTCGCGATGTGTTCGCCGGTTTTTTAATGTTGAAAATATTATTAATCGTGATGTTTTGAGCCTGTCTTTTTACTCTAAAACCCTACGTGGGGTTCAATTGGTTTAAGGTCTAGCTGCAGCGCAAAACATTCGTAAACAATGGCTGATTCATCTATGAAATCGGCGAAGAAGAAGAAGCGAAAGCTCACGAGCCCCGAACAGAACGAAAAATGTAGTAAAGCGCGAAGTACCCGTTTGTCAGAGAAGGAACCAACAGAAATTGAACCGGACCAGAAGCTCGAAGAAGAAAGGAATCCTTGGAGGAACTTGAAGCTGATTCTGTCTATCCAAAACAAAGATATTGATGTTCAGAAGTTAGTTTTTATTTTGTTATTTACCTATTCTTTTTGTTTTTATTTTGTTTTCTCACGCACACTGGAAAATTAAGGGAGAAGAATGTAATAGAAGCTTAAGCATATTGCTTGTGATGTTTGATCTTGAGGAACGCGCACTCACAGACGAACTGTTTTCTTGTTTGTTGTAATGAGCTTGGTTGGTGGCGGCGGGAGAGGCAAGAAAATAACTATTTGGCGCTTATCTAGTCTTTTGACCTTAATAATAAATGGGAAACTAGTTTTGGACTTGTATTCAGAACACTCTTCTGTTTTTATTTTTAATTTTTCTTAATTTGGCTTGTCTTTTTAACTCTCTGTTTTTAATTGCAATTAATGGGAGCGTTGAGGTTTTATTTTGATCAGTGAGGGAATTTGGATGCAGGAAGGTGGAACTAGCGTATAGCTGTATTAATTTGAGAGTAAAAGGAGGAGGTACTGATGCTGATGAGAAATATGAGACAGTGAAAACATCAAGATTAATTGTTTTTCTTAGTGATTGGATTCAGTCTTTGTTGATTTCTACTGAAAAGAAAATTGAACTTAATGGAGAAAGAAGTCAGTCAGCGCTTGTTGAGGCAAGCCTGGATTTTAGATGCTGGGTGATTTTCAAGTTTTGTTTGGAGGAGTCTTTAAAATGGCATGTTTCTTTGAGCTTCTCACGGAATCTTTTGCGAGCTATAAGTTGTGTTGCAAGAAATACATTGTCTTTATTGGATGAGAAGTCTTCGTGCCCCGAAAAGTTGTCTTTTGTTGGTGAACGGTTGGAATTGTATAATACATTTCTTGATTGTGTTTCTTTGCTATTCTCTTTGCCCGGTGGCTTGTTGAATGAAAATTTGGACTTGTGGGTTACCGCCATTAATCCTGTGCTTGAACTTGTTCTCAAAAGTTATGCTCAGAATCTTGATGACTGCAATCTCAATGCTTTTGTCCTGCAGTTCTCTTGCTTGGTGCTTGAGCCATTTTCCAGGTTCTTAAGAGTCCACCCAACCCGGAAAAATGGATTTCGTGATTTTGTGGATAAACTTCTTGAGCCACTGCTACACTTATTGGGTAGCTTGCATCTTCATGTTGATAACAGTAATTCTGGTCCAATGAGGACCTTGCTAAAGTTGGTTGAAGAAGTTCTCTCCAATGGGTTGTTTCATCCAACACATATTGATGGATTTCTGGGCCTACGCTGTCTAGAAAAGTATCTGGCATCCAATGGAAAATTAAGAGATACAAAAATTATCATCAAGAGTTATCATAGACATTTATTTGATAAACTGCAAAACTTTATGGCTGCAAAGAAGATGTTGGTGTTGAATGGTATAGGACAATTATTTCACTTGCTTGTTGATCGAATTAAAAAACAAAAAGGAGCTTCAGTTCTTTCTGAAGGTACCAAGATGAGCCAGAAAAATGGAGCTTCGAGCCAGTTGGAAAAACATTTATCAGGTCATATGACTAGATATTCATTTGGTAGTTGCACTGCACTTCCAGAACAGAGTGATTCCTCAAGTAATTTGAATTCAGAAACTCGAAAATCACTCTTTGAATTTTTTGTACAGATTATGGAGCCTCTTCTGGCTGAGATGAATGGATATGTTCAAGCTGAACTAGTGGAGAGGCCTGTCTTGTTGGATGTTCATTGCACACTCAAATCTGTTAATAGTTTACTTGCTAGCTTTATGCAGGAAAATGTATATTTAAGAACAGAGGATATCTCTGGAGGAGCTTGCTTTAATTTCTTAAAGGAGCTTCATGATGCAACAATGTCATTAGCTTGCAATTTACCATGGGTGTCAAATCGTGACGTAGATAATGGGATGCACAGGGAGATGTTTACTGATTTAGCGAAGGAGCTCTTAGTTGCTGTAGGGTATCTTTTAGATATTGAATATGAGGTTTTTGGGCATGATTTAGTAAGCTTATGGCTGATGATGCTTTCTTACCTGGGAATTGGGCTTTCTTTTCTGGATGAACCAGATCAATACACATTAGCTACTCAGACACTCAAGGTTGGGTACCAGCTGATTAATCTCTATAGTGAACTTCGCCAGGTTAGTACAATACTCTCAATTTGGATTCACATGTTTCTGCTTTTAGTCTCTTGTATGATGTGGAAATGCTTGGTGTCACATGGTTTTATTACTGATAGGTGAAATTGATATTCTTTTGGAACCAACTTCCGTACCCTTTCCTAGTTATTGTGCAGTTGTGTGCTGCCTTTATTTTTGGGTTGAGAGAGTATTAAGTTGTTTCTGCACTAGCTGTCTGTCTCATTCCTCTCCATTTGACTTCTTTTTCTTATTGTAGTCCCTCAAAGTATGATTTGGTTGATGTTTACTTCTATTAGTTGATTTTCTAATGATTTCAAATTAATGTAGGTGGATAATATTATTTTTTCACTTTGCAAAGCAGTAAGGCTTGTAATATCGTTTGGCAGTGACGATGAAGTCATCAATGCTAGATTCCTGTCCATGAATTCTTTACCTTGTGAAGCATACGCAAAATCGGTGGGGGTGCTATTATGCTCACAGGAATTTAGATTATCCATTCAAAATGCTATTAGATCCATACCAGAAGGGCAAGCAAGTGGATGTATTCAACAATTAACTGCAGATATATCGGAATCTGTGGAATGGATGAAAGGAAGTTGTTCTGTGACTGATGAAAAGGAATTCAGGAAACTGAAACTAAGATATCAGGGCATATTGGGTTTTGACCTGCAAGTTGAACTTTTGGGTAGATATTTGTCCGAAATGCATGCACTAGTGCTGGATTCACTGGTTGTCACAATGGGGAACAGTAATCTTCTTGGGCTTGCTATAAAGGACCTGATGATCATAGTCCATCCTTGCATTAGTAGTCTGGTACAGCTGCACTGGGATAGTGTGAATGAATTCCTTTTTTCTGTCACGGGAAAAACTTTTGAGAATGGAGTAGGTGGAAAAAAGAATGGTTTGCAGAAATATGGATTGTCCACTCAATGGGTCTTTGTGTTCTTCTTTCGGTTGTACATGTCCTGCCGAAGCTTATACAGACAAGTAATTAGCCTCATGGCGGCAAATACATCAAAAAAGATGTCAGCAGCAATGGGAGATTCCTTTTCTGTGTACTCTGGAAAGGATTGGATGGAGAAGACTGATTGGACTACTGAGGGCTATTTTTCTTGGATTGTCCAATCTCCAATTTCTCTTGTTGATGTTATTAAATTTGTTTCAGACATTTACCTTAAGGAAAATATTACAGGTTGCTGCATATTAATTTATGTATTACATGCTATGGCTCTTCAGAGGCTTGTTGATCTGAACAAGCAAATAAAATCTCTGGAGTATTTACTTGAAAAAATGGAAAATGCAGACCAAATTAAATTGCTTGATGATGCTGAGTTGGCACAGTATCATAAGCAATCCAAAAAGTGGAGGAAGCACGCTTCGATTTTGAACCAAGAGGCTGTAGGACTTGCTGATTTCATGATGGGATATGTCTCAGTGGTGACTGATGAGCAGCCAGTGATTCCCATTACTGACAATGCATCTTGTGAGGGTGAATGTGTCCAAGAATTGAATGGAAGTAAAGCATGGACTTCGGGCATTTGTGCTGTGGACGAGAAGTCATTTCCCACTGCAATGTGGTGGATTATTAGCCAAAATATTGATATTTGGTGCATTCATGCTGCTTCTAAAAAGTTGAAGAGTTTCCTTTCACTTCTAATTCATACATCCCTTCCTTGTATAGCAAGCAACTTTAACAATGTTCAAAAGCACAAAAGAGAAGCTGGTGGTTCGAAGAAAATTACTGTCCATCAAATCTCATCTGAACTTCTCGGCGATTCCTTTCTGTATGAACATAAAGTAAGAATTTGTTGTAAATTACAAAATTCACTCCCTTGCAGAATACATGCTTTGACCTGCAGATGAAACATGCATACACTTCTGTATGTGGGTGTGCAATTGTTTTTGTGCTACATATATGTTGGTTTTGTTCACACACTCTCTCTCTTATTCCGGTCACTGTATAAGATTGTATGGTAACTATATTACATGATGTTCTTACTGTCTCTTTTACTAGTTTGTTCGCAGGCATTTGGCATCAAGGTTTTGCCGTATATTGGAGAAATCAGCATTATCATTGTTTAAAGATTTTACAAATGGGGATTTTGATTTCAGTTCATTACCTAATTGGACAAAGGTTTTGAATGACCTTGCAAACTCAGAAGTTGTTTCAGGCAACAAACTTGTTACGAGTGATTCTTTTCCGGCGGAAAAATCTTCTCATTCACTTGATAAGCTGTGCAAGGAACAAATAGCCTTTCAATTTAACGGCATGAAATTCAGAGTCTTTCAGGGTTTGCTTAATCTTTTATGTTGGATGCCAAAAGACTATTTGAACTCAAGATCGTTCTCACTTTATGCAACTTATATGCTCAACCTTGAAAGGTGAACTCTCTATTTCTCACAGTCATGATCAATCTTGTGATGACTTGGTGTGTTTATGTATATGTAATAGACCCTAGCCTGAGTATGATTTATACATTAGATAGCTAGGCCTGTTGTACATGTTTGAATTTGTAATCAACAGAAAAGTAAGTGGTAACATGATAAATACCTATTATTGGAAAAGCCAAGACATAATGTCGGTGGTTAATGCGTGCTTGCTGCATGGTTGTTGCTATGATTTTTGTGTATCCAATGACTGATTACAAAAGGAGCATATCTTCTATTTGTGCACTTCAATAATTTTCAGATTTCAGGCACAATCCTACACATGTACAAGTGTGTATATGTATTGTATGAGGTAGAAATCTGCTAGGCACAAAGACGCTGGACTATTACCATTTTAACAGTGTATGATGGTGGGACAATAGTATATGCTTGTCTGAGACTCTAAAGTTCAGAAATTAAGTTTTTGTTGTAAAGCCTAATCAGTGGCCTGTTTTGCACGGGTCTGCCTGTCATCATGTATCTAAATAAATGATTGTCCCTCGCTCATGTCTGTGGCAATTCCTTGTAAAGCTTTGAGTTTGTTCACTATGAGAAGACATAATCATAAACTAATTAAAATCAAATACTAGAGCGAGGAGTATTCCCTTGAAGAGAAAGAAAGAAAAATCTTTTAACAACAGTTTCATCATGTGAACTGAAGATGTATACAGGGTCTGTTTGGGAAATTTCTAGTGGAATTTGTGTGGAAATGGAAGTGTTCTACGTATATGGTTGAAAGTTCGATAAAAATAAAAGGAAGAAGTCAGTATTTTATTGATGAGATTCATTATTTGCTTCTTTACAGGCCTCTACTTCGAAGGGCTTTTTAAGACCAATCCTTATTATTTATGTTTTTATTCTTTCATTCAGCTTAATTTTGAAGGGTTGTAGATTAGCCAGGTTAGGCTTGTTAGATCCCTGGTCAGGTTTATAAAGGCATGATTTCTTCGGTTGTTCACATTGCAGGGGCTGGAGTTTTTGTCAATGGGTGGTTTAGATGTGTAAATAACATTTCATATAGTTTTTGTCCCCTATTTAACATTATTTTGGCCTCTCCGGTGGACTTCTGGTCCACTTTTATATTTACCTTTTACTCTGATATATTGCTTTGTTTCCCATCAAAAGATATGGCTGGAAGTCAAAATTTGGGGACTGATATGTATATATCTAGATAGTTAAATCACGTATCTAAGTACAGGTAACTTTTGTATTATGACATTGATATCCAAGATCTTGTTTTATGCAGTTTCTGTTGCAGGCTAAGTAAATGTATAATATGAATGTTGCGACATGTTATATTGCATTGGACATGCATAATTTATATTAACGCAAGTCTTTTTGTGTTTCAGGATTGTGGTTGGCAGTTTGTTACAATGTCGGGGTTCATTGTTCTACCATAATCGTTGTGAGTTATTCAGATTGTTTTTATGCTGCCGGAGGACCCTGAAAAATATAATTATGGCATCTTGTGAAGAGAAGGCAGAATGTAGTCAATCATCACTTATTCCAATGCTTTCTGAGGCACATTTTGTTTTGTGGCTTTTCAAGTCAGTATTCCTGGTGATTGGCCCTCAAGAGTCACTTTCAGATGATTGCTTTCAGGAAGTTGGAGATATGATCTTTTCATTGATGGATCACACATCTTACATATTCGCGACATTAAGCAAATACCACTTTAGTAGTGCAACAGATTCTTCTATAGTTTCCGAGAAGGCTCATAAAGAACAACCTAGTTCCCATGTTGCAAGTGAACATGATAATTTAAACAAAAGTGGCTCATATTTTGATTCCTCCAAGGTTGAAGCTTGGAAAAATATGTTCCTTGTGTTTGATAGTTTAGAGGAAGAGGCAGAAAGCTTACTTAATTCTGTAAAGGATGCTGCTTGTGATGGAAAATTGGATGTGAAAGCTGTAAATTTGAATAACTTATCTTTGGTAGTTTCCTGCTTTAGTAGGATTTTGTGGGGCTTAGCTTCTGTTGTGAATGACATCGATGCAGAAAGTAGTGATAAAGGGAAATTGCTAAGGTGGAAATCTGAACCTATCTCTAAACTCAACCTCAGTATCAATATATTTTCTGATTTGATTAGTTCTTTTCTGCACATTTTGGTTGTTGAGGATGGTCAGGCACCAGAAAGTTCTTGTGATGCTCAAAGTTTTCAAAACTTGGACTACTGTAGTGATCCAGTCGTTTCAGGGGAGCTTTCACGTGATAATTCCAATGCTAAGAACGAGAATTCATGCGATAAGCAGCACGAAATATTAGGAGCTGCAAGGACCTGCTCAGCATCATTTGATATTGATGATGACTCTAGGATGGCTTGTGTTGGAAACAATCGGTCACAGTTGGAAGATGTAAACAGTTCTGCCAGTTTTATGGCTGAAGGTGATTTACTTGAGCTTCAACATGTAAAAAGGCACTTCTTGCAAGGCATGCTGAAAGGCGCTCATCCTGAATCAGCCAATTTGCTGAGGCAGCTATTAGTTGCTGCTGCTGCTATTTTGAGGCTAAACCTGCAGATTAGCGGCACTCCTTTCTCTTCAAGCTTGATGCCTGCTTCTGTTGGCATCTCAAAATTCTTGCTGTCACAGTTAGCGGACATGGTGGAAATGCCACAACCAGTTACTTTTGTTTGGTTAGATGGTGTTGTCAGGTATCTGGAAGAATTAGGGAGCCACTTTCCCTTAACTAATCCTACCTTGACCAGAAATGTATATACTGAGCTGATAGAGCTACACTTAAGGGCGATAGGGAAGTGCATATCTTTGCAGGGAAAAGAAGCTACTTTAGCATCTCATGAGAGAGAGTCTAGCACTAAGATACTTGATGGCAGTGCAGGCTTATCTGAGGTGTCTCTTTCACATGGGTTCCACTGCTTGGATGAGTTTAAATCTAGGTTGAGGATGTCTTTCAAAGAGCTCATAAAGAAACCATCGGATTTACATCTGCTGTCTGCAGTGCAGGCTATAGAGAGAGCACTAGTAGGAGTGCAGGAAGGCTGCACAATGATCTATGAAATAAATACTGGAAGTGGAGATGGTGGCAAGGTTTCTTCAATTGTTGCTGCTGGCATTGATTGCTGGATCTAGTTCTAGAATATGTTTCAGGTAAGGTTAGATCAGCGCATCTATAAACTCATAGATAGAATTATTTTGTTGTATAAACTAAAGTGTCTCTGATTATTCCATTTTGTTTCTGGTCGTAATTTTTTATATGCGAGTGTTTTAAGTTGCGTGTAGAGCTCTTGGCGGATTTCATGATTTAAAGCCATATCCAGCAGTCCCTCAAGGTCAAATGGTTAAGTCTACCAGTAAAAAACTCTTTAAGCACATAGGACTTCATTTATTCACTTTGAATATGATAGCATTCCTTTCATCACTCCCTCTTCATTAGCTTCAGTTACAGCAACTGCACAAGAAAGAGGTATATACAAAGGTTGATATAATAAAGTTATATTGTTATGCACGTTGACTTCTTCCTTGTGCAACATTCAAAAAAAAAAAATATGCTCATCAAATGGGTGCTTCAAATGCAATGGAAAGACTAATTGGTGATAGATCCATTTCCTTTTGACATCTCTCAAAGTACTTTGTCATTTTCAATTATGCAAATGCTGTTCAGTCTAGGTTGATGTTTTGCTACTGAAATTTCTTTAATTTATTTCTTAAACTTGGTTTTATCTGTGTTTTCTCCTTAATTTTCTTTGACATATCTGTTCTAATCATTGATTTGTATTATAGGTCGCAAACGGTTAAGTGTGGTTAAAAGGCACATTCAGAATTTCATTGCTGCTTTGGTCAACATAATTGTGCACTTGCAGAGTCCATTAATTTTCTATGAAAAACAAATTAGCTATAAGAGGGAGGATGGTCCAGATCCAGGATCGGTTATTCTTATGTGCATTGAAGTGCTGACAAGAATTTCTGGAAAACATGCGCTGTTCCAGATGGATTCATGGCATGTAGCACTATCTTTACGCATCCCTGCAGCACTTTTTCAAAATCTCCTTCAGCTTAGAACTTCAGAGGCTCCAGTCCCATCTAGGTCTGCGATGTTTGTGGATAAACAAGATAGTGGTGCTGTCGCAAGCCTGAATTCCTTCACTGTGGATAGGAAGTTCTCAATAAAGCTATTTGCTGCATTGTGTAGGCTACTATATACAATTCTGAAGCATCACAAAAGGTGACTCTTGCCTCTGTATTTCAGTCTATAAATAACCTGGTTATTTTGTTTTCATAATACCAGGAATTAGTCTATTGACCAGGACCAGAAAGGGAAATGAAAGAAACATGAAATATGAGTTTTTTAGTGGGCTAGGTTTGCCAAGCGTACAACTGAATGATTTACTGTGTTGTCCTGGATTCATCTGTTGCCTAGTTTGGTTATATATGTAAATATGAACATTATATGTCCAGATTGTTGTTTTTCTGATCCTCAGTTTTCCTACATATTGTTTCTATTGCTATATTTTATTTTTGGTTCTTTTACCCTACATGTAGCCATTATACGCTGTTCTAATTATTGTGTAATTTCCAGTGAGTGTGAGCAGTGCATTGCTCTCCTTGAAGAATCTGTACGTGTTCTTCTTCATTGCTTGGAAACAGTGGATACTGATTTGGTGGCCAGAAAAGGTTATTTTTCATGGGAAGTACGGGAGGGCGTAAAATGTGCTTGTTTTCTACGAAGGATATACGAAGAGGTGAGTGATGTAGCTTTGGAACCATACATATATTTAGAAATTGCTGATACATTATTCATGCTTTTAGGTTATTTTCAACATTATCAACATCATCTAAATGTTTGAAGAATTTATTCCTCTTGGGCATAGCTACACTGTTTCGTATTAGGATGACCATTTGTTGAATGGATATTTCTTAAGAAGGGCCAGTGCCATTTGATCCTCTATGTTGGCCCTTCTTCACAATCAAGCTTCAAATTAGTTTTACTTGGCCCATGATCAATGTGACATTGATTTTGAAAATAAGCAGTTGACAGTGAATGACATAATATACAATTTGTTCCCTACATTTTTCAGGTAAGACAACAAAAGGGTGTCTTTGGCCGGCACGCTTTCAAACTCTTATCCAATTACATATGGATTTATTCAGGATATGGTCCCCTTAAATCTGGCATCAAAAGGTGGTGTCTGGCGTCTTATCTTGATCTTAATTTTATTATCATGATGTTAATATGGCTCTTTTTGTTAAACTGAAATGGTAGACCTGGTGCAACATAAAAACTGATTTCTTTCTTATTGAATTGGCAGGGAGATAGATGAAGCTCTGAAACCAGGTGTATATGCTCTAATAGATGCTTGCTCTGCGGATGATCTTCAATATCTTCATACTGTATTTGGAGGTAAGCAATCTTAAAATGATCAAGACTTAAAATACATTACACAAAGGATGATATCATGCTCTGGTCTAACTTTCTTCCATTATTGTTCTTTTCGTAGAGGGTCCATGCAGAAACACTCTGGCATCCTTGCAACATGATTACAAACTAAATTTCCGATATGAAGGAAAGGTTTGAATTGTTTTTCTTACTCTGGTGGAATATATTGGCAAACATTAAGTTGGGGCCTTCAGTGCATCTAAGACCTTCTGATAGCATCATGAGATTGTAGTGGCTATCCAAGAACAGAGCATGCAGTTTGTTGTTTGTCAAAATCGATACATTCCCTTGATCCTGGGACCAGTTGCAGCAATTTTTCAATCAGCTTCTGGGAGGTGACTTCCATAATATCAAAATTGTTCTTAGCATTAGGTTTGTAATGATGACAAGTGTTATCGCATAGTAAAAAGATTAAAGGCACCTATAGGTTAGTGGTTAAAGGAGCAGAGACACCACAAAGTTTTTGAGGCCTTAGGTTGATGAAAAAGTAGATGAACAAAATTATTGCTCTTGCCTCTTTTGTAATCACATTCTTTTCAAGTTGTATATATAATTTTGTAATTCTTTTCATATAGATGAACAAAATGACATGCATCGTTCTGTTTTGGATATCATCCTTTAGGCATGCTTTTTGAGCAAATTTTCACTGTCAACATTTAGTAAAAAAATGGTTTTGATGAATTTGGTCAAATTGTGTTTTCAATTTGTTTGAAAACTGTTAAATACAAACTGTTATATATATGTAAATTCTGACATACCATTCGATTTGATATTACTCTTTTATTGGTACAAAACTTATTATATTTCATTTATTACCTTTATTTTTTTAATAGCTTTGATACTTCAATTTATCTTATGAAATATTAATTTATATGTGCGAGTTGTAAATATAATTTACATATTCTTTGGAATATTGCGGTGTGTTTAGAAGAAAACATTATCTGGATGATGATGCTAGCATTTGAATGCCAAATCTTTAGTTAGGTATTGTTTGTTACCACCCATTTTAAAGATAGTGAGTCAAGAAAGCAAAAGTAGGTTAAAATAAAAATTGGCTTTACCCACATTTGAAAGCTATAATTTTGTTCAGATTTTATCCACAGAACTAAAGTAAGAAACAACAAAGGAACTGCCAAGAGGAGAATGGGGAGGGAGATATCATTAATACTTAGTCAAGATCTTATCCAAACCTTTGATTGTGTCAGCATTTTCCATGGTATCCGGATCCTCTGTCCCAAGTTCTCTCAACTTCCGCAAAACCCTTCATCGTGTAAATACCTATTCAATAAAATTTGAACATAAAAGTTAAAAACCCATTAAAAATATCTACTATAATCCAAAGTGCATCCTTTTAATCTTTAATTAGAGGGAAGTGGGATAAGTAGTAGTGGTCTACTGGGGTAGCACTAATTATGAGACCATCAAAATTTGCTTGCCTCCCTTTATCTATCGTACTTTTATTTTGTTAATATCATATCATATTCAGCATCAACCATCAAAAGCGCTCATGATATCAAGAAATCGACGATCACAATCACCCATCACAAAGCTTATCCCATAGTTGGCAGCCCACCAAATCAGATGCCTACTCTTCCTGCTATAAGTTCACAAGCCCTCCAACTTTTTAACCACCTCTTGAATTTGTCAAATGCTCAGAAATGGGTTATTACAGAAGAAACAGCATCTTTGATTCATTTACTCTGAGCCCGTTACCATATCCAGTGCTCTTAATCCTAGCAGTGACACTAATTTTCCTCAGCATTTCGTGGTATTTCAGCTTTGAATCAGTTGTTGAAAGTGCTGAAGAACAAACGGGATGGATACTTTTTGCAACACCAATAGCCTTGATACTCCTTGTTCGTTGGTTGTCATCTTGGGACAGTGCTGATATGTTCTTCTCCTCCTCCCCGTGGGACAAACGCCGCCGAACCCACCACCGTCCTTCGGAGGGTACCTCCCCCTGGGGTGTTGCTGCCTTGATTGTGTTGCTGCTGATTCTGGTGCAGTATCAGTCTATCTTTCTTGATAGCTGGTTTTAGTGATGCTAAGCTTTGAAATTTACTTGTGTTTCTGATCATATGCCATTAAAAAAAAGTGAGTTTTGTGAATATTAGATGAAAATATAGGCAAATAATATATTTATATATATATGTATGGGAGTTACGTTTAAGGATCTAAAGCATACTTTTCTGTGTTTGATCAATTTAGATTATTTAGTTTTCCTTGTTTGTTTGCTGAGAAAACTGACGAAAAAGATAAGAAATTATGGTAATTCTTGAAGCTCTTTCAGTTTTTGTTTCATGTCCTAGCTATATCCAGCAACTGAAATCTTGGAGTGGCTAAATTCATTTCTTGCGGTTCAGAAGCTGCCGTGGTATTTTCCCTGTCAACGGCGAGTGAAATTGTTACGTGACGTTGTCTGTTGTAATATATTAAAAATTATATGTAAATAAAATTTATAATATGATTTTATTAAATAATCTTGCTGAAATGGTTGAAATCAAATATTTCTTTGATTGGATAATGACTGATTCCTAATTTCTTAGAAGTAATAATGGTTGCAAAGAACAAGTTATCACTACTCACTTAAGCTTCAAGCAAAATGGTCAATTCATTGAAAGAAAAGAAAACGAAATGGTGAAAACAATAATAATAGTTTGCTTTAGATATTAATGAAGAGTGGCAAAATTTGAGTGGACATTAGAATCTTAATAAGAGTCCAAAGTATATTTCACATCCTACCAAAACCTATTTGACAAATGGCGTTGCCTAAATCACCAAATTCCCCTGTTAGCTTCATTATGTCCAAAACTGTCAATTTACAACCCCAAAAAAAAAAAAAAAAAAAAAAAAAAAAAAAAAAAAAAAAAAAAAAAAAGAATGTGTCTCTCCTCAATGCGTCTAGACATAAAAGGTTGCTTTCAAGTGTCACAAATTATCTATCTCTTTTTCTTTTCCTTTTTTTTTTTTTTGTTATAATTGTAATTTGAATCATATTACTGTATAATTAGTATTTAATACATCGATAAAAAGTAATAAGTAAGAATTTTTCAAAACAATTTAACAACCATTTTCATTTTTAGTTGATCATTGAATTTCATTTTGAGTAATCTAATGATTTAAACCTAATGATTTACTTTGTAACTCTTATTTTTTTATTTTTTTAAATAATTTTTATTTTGTTTTCTTTATATATTGAAAATCTTTACTCCACCTCTAAGTTTATTGTAAATATTCAGTTAAATCCCACAGTTATATTTAATTGTTAATCTAATTTAACCGAAAAAAGATTATATTATTTTTTATAAAATTTAATATGCATGAAAGGACATAATTATCCCTAAAAAGGTTATTTGAAACACAATAATTATAACTTTTAAAATTTGAAATAGACTAAAGTAATTAGTTAAAAAAGTAAAAAATTTAATTAAAATAAAATTAATTTAAATAATAAATTTGGATATGTCTTTGTACTAGTAAACCAACATTTTCACTCATCATTTTTTGCATCCTTCACTTATAACTATAATGCCTATTGTCATCTGCAGAACAGATTCCGTAGGCAATACTCGAGCAAAATATTAATGGAGCTGTGTTGAAGAAGAAAAAGAGATGAACGGACTAGAGAAGAAAAAGTTAAAAAAAAAAAAAAAAAAGAAAAATAGAGAGTATTAGATAATGGAAGAACAAGTTAAAAAAAAAAAAAAAAAGGAAAAAAGGGGAAAAGAATAGAAGAGGAAAGAAGAAGAAAAAGGAAGAAAATAGAGGATAAAAAGAGAAAAAATGGAGAAGAACAATCCAGAAAAATGAAAAAGAGAAAAAGAGTAAAAAAGAAAAAAAAAAAAAAAAAAAAGAGAGAGAGAGAAAGAAATGAAGACAAAAGAAGTAGTTAAAAAAATTAGGAAAGAAAAAATTATTTTTATTAATATTTAACTATAAATTTCAGTTTTATCAACGGAAAAAAGAAAGAAATTATTTTTTATTAATTTAAATTAAAAATTATAATTTTATTCTTAAATGAGTTAAATTAAATGCAGCGGTGAAACTTAATAGATTAAGAATAAAATAAGTATTTAGAATAAAGTTAGGGACAAACTAAAATTATCAATATATAAAAGGAGCAAAGTGAAGGTTTTTTGTTTTACACACATGTAAATTTTTTTTGTTATAATTTTTAAAAAAATATAATAAAAATTGTAGAATTATACAAAAAATATATATATATATATAAATATATGTAAAGAATATAGGGTATATTTTAATGTATTACATGACTAAGAAGATCCAAATTTTCAATTATTAAATTAAAACCTACCACATGCTTTGGTCGGCCAACAATAACCCATCACAGAAAAAGAGCGCTTAGCTTTGATTGTGGGGTAGAATTGGAAACCCACTAAGTCCACTATCTTCCAAACCCACTGGGCCCTGGGCCCCTTCAATATTATTAATCAATAATTAATCTAAAAAAATTATGTTAACGTGCATTGTGAGGACATATATTAAGGAGACTTTTTGATTTTGTGCTAAGATTTTTCCTTCTTTTATTTTTTTCAAAAGAAGTAATATTTTGACTACAATTTTTTATTAAAAAAAGGAAAACTTTGTCTTTATATAATATTTGATATGAAAATACTCTATAATATATATCATTTAAAAAATAAAAACTTATAATGTAATCATAATTTCTTGTTTATAATTTTGAAAAAAAATTCAATCTTTAGTCCTAGGTTTGAGATGAATTAATTTGATTTCATACATTGAACAAGATGAGACAACATATATAAGAAAAAATAAAATAACTTTTTGTATAAATTTATCGTATTTTAAACTATTTATTCAATTTACAGTAGTTTAAGTTTAAATGACACTAAAATTTTAAATTTGAAAGAAAGTATAATTTAATGATGCTTGAATTGAGATATTGTGTCTTCAATTCGTAACTAATAAAATTATTATAAATTACAAATGAGTGAATGAGTAATAAATATCAATTATATTATAAAAATTGACATTTTACAAATACATTAACTACTTTATATTCAAAATTAAGCGAAATTATAAAATTACAAATATGCCTTAGATATAAAAGATTGTGCAAACATTTTGTTTCAAAGCCAAGCTCTCTCTCTATACATGCATATAATACATAAAACACTTCCAAGATACTCCAAGCTCAAATCTAGCCTATACACACACGCACACACATATGACTTTACAATAATCAGTATATGTTATTACAAGATTCATTTTCTGGTATATATCTGTGTATATATATATATATATGTGTGTGTGTGTGTGTGTGTATTTATCTACTTTAACTTGCCCCAAACCATTTTAAATGAAATGAAGACTGATAAGAAAGCAACACCAGAAGAACCACAACCAAGATGGCAATCCCCCATGGAATGCCACCACCCTGCTGCATTGAAGATCCATGTTCGATACGCGAAACCCGAAAGCTGTAACTCAAGTTTGATGAATATGAAGCTATGATGAATATCAGCAAAATTGGCAACAATATGAGAAATAGCTGAAAGTTGATTGCTGTGAGATGCAACTGAGCCTTGTAGCCTGTGTATTGAGATAGCCACAACAAGATGATAACAATGCCGAAAATGGTGAGTAATGCTGGTGGTGGTGAAGAGATTGAGGCCAAGGTTTGGCCTGTCCACCCTTGTTTCCACTCTGGTCCTCTTCTCCTTGGGTAGAACCACTCCATTGTTTTGTTTAATTTTCTCTGTTTTGAAGGTGTTAATACAAGAGGTTAGAGAGTTGATGTGCTTTTGTACATGTAAGGTTTGCTTTGGAATAAATGCTTTGAGTGTAGAGACTGTCTTGGAAACTTTTTTCTTTGGATTTATGTTCACTCATGTTTTTGATTCCCATATTAAATGCTTGAAAGTGAGATATGAGTTCATGGAATTGCCGTGTTATTTAAGCTTTTTTCATGCATAAAGCAAACAGATTCTTAAATCTTCGCTGAACTGGTTGTTTTGCATTTGGGTTAAGCTCCATTCACTAAAATATTTCTACTATTTCAGTAATTCAAAATAAAAAAATGACAATAAAACAGAAAATTAAGAAAAAAAGGAACATCTTGCTCTGATTGAACCATAGCACATTGACAATCTATGTTTTTGACAACATGCAAATACGCATTGACAGTCACTGTATATTGGGCATCAAAACCAAGTCAGAGGCTCATTGCAGAGACTGTCAATGTCTTTCTGTTAGCAGGCGTGAAAGAGGTGAAGAACTCTGTTGAAAACTCGTGCCCACCGAAACAAGATTATTGTCAAATTGTTTTCTTTGGTGCCAAATCCTGCAACTGTATTAACAAGCATATTATTAATTTGCTTTACCGTGGAAGGAACATAAGATCCCACTTTAGCAGTTCGTTACTTCTATAAACGACACTCAAAAGTCAGTCCATTGTAAAGAATGAAATAACTGCCTAACCATAGCCACATTAAATGCCAATGTCTGACGTGGAAACTGTGTGCAAACACTTGGAAGACAATCAATAATGATGCATCTCAAATTGGAAATAGAAAAAATTGATGAGCACACATCGCTAAAAAGAGAGCAAAAGTTACCCATATGAGGCCAAAGTGGCAAATGATGCGTTAACCAGGCATCTTGTGTGATCACCATTCTTGGGGAAGTGGGAGCATCCTCAATCTTTCTGGGATCATCAGTACATTGTGGCAGTCTTGAATGCTGAAATATTTGAGTCTAGGCATAGCTCCTGATTCCACCTCCAATGTCTCTAACATGCGCAACCAAGAAAGTCGTAGAACTTCGAGGTGGGAGAAGCATTTTCCGGAGAACAACATTTTGTCGCCGCAGAAGGAATCACTTCCCAGGTCAAGAATAGTTAGACTAGATAACTGTTCCAATACTGGTATTGACTCTTCCTTGAGAAATGAACCATATAGGATCAGGATGGAAAGATTTGGTGGAAACCCATCAATAATTCCAGGTAGATTCTCTATTTTTCCATCTAACTTCAATTTGATGAGATGCACAAATTGAGAAAGTGGAAGCAGTGTATTGAAGCCTATATTTGTCTGCAATGCTAAAGATCGAAGGTTTCTCAAATGCGAGATGAAATTCATGTTTGAATAAGGTATCTCACGTATCTTCAACTCTCTAAGATTAATCAAATTACTTGAATCAATTTCAACCCACTGTTGAAACTTTACGCACTTCAGAGTTTGGAGGTTTGTTAAAGTGCTAATCTGAAGAGGTCCATCAGGACAAGCAATGAGATGTCTTAACTGATAAAGCTTACATATCTGAGCAGGCAGCTTCAAGCGAGAATTACCAGTGGCAACTAAGGTTTTTAGGTTCCGTATGTTGCCTATGGACGGAGGGAACTCCACTATGCTACTGCTTTTGCACCCAAAGTACCTCAGGTGAATCAGTTTTCCAATCAAATCAGGTAGCCTGACGACTTTTCCTGATGGACCGGAGGGTTCAATTCTAGTATCCTCCAGCTTTAGCACTCTCAGAAATCTGAGTCTTGAACATAAAATTTTCAAATGCTTTATATTGAGTGACTCAAGATCAGGGTTGAAAAACAAAAGTGATCTCAGCTGTGGATTTATATGTTCCGATGAAACATACTTTTTGTTCCCAGAAGCAACGACTTGTCTCCGAACCAATGAGGTAGACGATTGACAGAGATTTATTTTCTCATGATATATATATCAAGAAAATCTAACGCCTTGGCTTTTTTGATTGCAAGTTCTCGTAAAAGATCATGGATACGACATGTCTTGACCTTATCCAAATATCTTTCAGCTATTTGAATCATGCTTCTATCAATGAGCTCTTTCAAGTATTCCTCAGCAACATCCTCCATTTCTTCTTCTCCCTGTGGTATAAACCCCTCTGCTATCCACAACTGGATCAATTTTTCTGTGTCAATCAGAGAATCTTCGGGAAAAAGGCTCAAATAGAGAAAGCATGACTTCAACTGATATGGAAGTTCGTCGTAGCTTAAGGCTAATATGGAGGAAACATGATCTGAATCTTTTGTCAAATGCCACCAAAGGTGATTCTTTACCGTGTGCCACTCATGTAGTTGTCTTTTTGATAGCAATCCACCCAATACTATTATTGCAAGTGGTAAACCACCACATTTTTCCACCATCTCTCTTCCGAACTTCTCTAGTCCTGGAGGACAATTACTTGCTTGACCATCAGCAGTATCCGGAAATGCTTTTCTACAAAACAATTTCCAACTCTCCTCTTGATTCAAAAATCGGAGTTTGTGAACAAAGTTCTTCTCGTCTGTGATCAAAGCAACATCCATTTTGCGGGTAGTTATTATGATCCTACTTCCATTCCCATTATCAGGGAGTGCTCTTCTCAAGCTTTCCCAAGCTTGCTTGTCCCATATATCATCAATAACTACCAAGTATCGCCTCCCTTCCAAGAACTCATAAAGATGTTGTTCCAAGTCAATTTCTGTCGACTTTTCCATCAATTCCAAGTCCTCTTTTGTGGGCTTCCGAAAAGATTTTATTGTTTTCTGAAGAAGATCACGCGTCGTATAATCTTGAGATACACAAACCCAGGCATGCCAATCAAATCTTCCTTTTACATCAATAGAATTAAAAAGCTTCCTAGCAAGGGTCGTTTTTCCCAAGCCACCCATACCCAATATCGAAATGACACAAAGTTGCTGCTCATCATTAAGCAGCTGTTCAACTAACATGGTTGTATTCCCCTCAAAACCAACAACTTGCTCATTGCCTGCGTTGGAGGAGGTCATTCTTATATGCCTAAATCTTTCAGTCAAATTGCTGCTCCTTCCTACACTGCCGACAGTTCTAATACCATAAGTTTCTGTACTACGAGAAATATCAATGATCCTCTGCTTCAATTGTTCTACATTTTTGCCAATGCCATATAAATTCACCCCTCGGTTAAATATACAAGCGTACCTCTTCACAGAAGCCAAAAACCCTCTCTCTTCTTCAGCTGACTTGAGCATGAAGGTGTCTACAATATCCTCAATATCGTAAGCAGCATCTCTAACTTCGGATACCCAGCGGCGCACTCCATCATCAGTGTCCAGCCGTTGATCTGCATCTTTCAGGAAACACTGCATTCTTGTCAACTCTCTCCGCAGCCACTGGACTTCATCGCTCACTCCACACAAAAACACTGCTTCTTGATTGATTAAATCAGCGAGTCTTTGCACAGCATAGAGAATTGCAGCTTCAGCCATGTCTTGTGTTTTGTTTTCTCTGCAACAAAAAAGGGGAAGGAAGATGATAGATGTTTTTTTTTTTCTCCAAATGCAGGGTGCAAATATAAGTATCTCCTCAAAGTCTCCAGCAAGGTAATTGTTTGAAAAATATTGAACTCAGATGTTGTAGATACAACTTGTCCATGAAAGTTTTGAGAAAATTAACCAAAATATCCCAAACTTAAGTAAAATATCTCAAACTTAGGCTAAATTTTCAGCCTTACATGCTATTCAAAGTTTGTTACAAAAATAACTTATATCGGAAAATGTCCCAATTTATGAATTTTCCAATGTTCTTACATCGAAGTTCACACACCATAATCATCAATAATATTTGCTTTGGGTATGGAAAAACATTGAAAATTTGTTACAAAAATAATTTATTTAAATTTTTTTTAAACGAAATTATCTTTATTGAAATTAAATTTTAATTATTTTTAAAAAATTTTTTGTGAAAATATTTTAATTCAATCAAATTATTTTTTATACAAATTTTAAATAGTGATTATTTTAAAAAATTAAATTTCAATTTTAATTAACGTAGAAAATCTCCAATAGTTATTCAACTCTTCTTGGATTCCAATATATATATATTTTTAAATAAACTCTAAACAAAAGCTTAGACCAAATACATTAACAAAGACAAAAAAAATATACAATGAAGAAGGAATCACACAAGGGTTTGAAGAATTAAAAAACTATATATATATATATATATATATATATAACAAATCTAATCAACTCAAAAATGAAAAAGATAATAGACGCACCACTAATTAGCTATAATCGTCAATTTATCTTAATAGCTTTAACATGATGTAAGTAGACAGCAAAATAAAATCAAAAGTAGGTATTGACTTGGAAATTTCAACCTTGAAACAGTTCCCATTTGAGGTATGGATGGCCATTGCCTACAGATATGCGACAAGAGTCGGCACTTCAAAAATGATCCCAAATAAGTTTTTCCCTTTCGCTTCTCAATTCCTTCCCTTAATACTATTTTATTGATTGTATTTTTTGATTTAATAATAAAACTTACAATTTTGGTAGCTCTCTTGTCAAATGCAATTATACAGTGTCATAAAAGGTAAAAGGAAAATATAGATATTGGGCAAACTACATCACACACCATCTTAAACCCTTTGTAACACCTCAAATTTTGGGATAACATAGCAAGATTTAGAATGATACTCACATCCCCAAAATTCAATCTATTTCTATATTACAAATCACAAATTCTCTCAAAATATAATATCAAACTTGAAAACATATTTAATCAACATATTACTAAAATCTCAACCCAAATGTCACCTTAAAGAAAATATTCCTTATAAATTTAGCCCAAAAATAATTAATAAAGTTTAAACTCTTTTCTTACAATACCAAATAAATATAAAGTAATAAGGACAATACTGATTTATCTATAAAAAACACATAAACTACAACGCTAACTTTCAAAACTAATTCAGCCTTTCGCCACCCTAAGCACAAACTTAATCTGTAAAATATCAACTAGCAAGTATCAACTAGTAAGGAGTGAACCGCTTACTCGGTAAATAAATTCATACATAATTTTTAATACTTAAAAATCATTTAAACCATAAAATAATTATTTTTAAGAATTATTTAACAATAAACATTTATATATGAAATCATTACTCAAAAAAACACATTTGATAATATGCAAGCATGATCACAACTTTTAATAAAACTAATTTATAAAAAAAAAAGAAATATTTAACCAAATATTTAATAAAATTATTTAACTCATGTCTTATAATATCACTAGAACCTTGATGTCTCATTTATTACAATACAGTACAATAGTATTTTAAAAATCCGATTATTAACAGTTAGTAAGTGCATAACAGTAATCTATCTAACCAGTCGGTAACAGTAACAGAAACAATAATTATATATGGACAATGAGTCAAAACAGTATAGTTAATAAAATATAATATTTCATATAAAGCAAAACCGATAACATTTATCTTTCATGTATATTTTATACAAAACATTCAATAATTTGATAAAAAATTTCTTTAAAATAACTATTTAATCATTAAAATCATTAACCATTTTGTTATGAAATCCTCTTATGCTTATAAGATTAACAAAAAATACGTCATGTATAAATCTACTTACTTGAATCGAATCAAAACTTTTATGCTACTTCTAACATTCAAAGCTTTCAATCATCCTATTTATAACAAAGTATAATTTAATAAAAAAAAATAATTCATTAATTTTAAATTATGAACAACTTATTTTTATATCCTACTTTTTACGTACAATTCATTTAACTATGTATCAATAATTTTTATTATATTTTAGAATTTTTTGAATTACAACATCATAATTCTTATTTTTAGAACTCTTTACACCTTAAATAATAAAAGTTTCAGCATTTACTTATAAAGTTTTAAACTTACATATTCATAATCTGTCCTTTTAGTTTCTTACTAAATAACCTCAATTCAATAATTTTTAATTATTAATCTACTAATAGGATTAAGCTAAATTTTTATAGAATTGTTGATGACACGTAAAAATATCTCGTTCAAAAATGTCATAACATTTGGACATAAAAAACATTTTCAAAACATTTTCCTTTTCAAGTACAAGTAAACTGTCCTGAAATTTTTAAATTTGAGGTTCAACGATTTGAAAATTCATCACAATTTTTACAAAAATCCAAAAATCACGAAACTTTATAGAATATCAATAGACATGCATATAAAGCAATATGTCAATTTTTAGAATATTTGAAGATCATTTGGTTGATCAACTAAATATATATTTTCGCACCTGCAGCAAAAATTATTGTTCTTCAAAACATCAGAGTAACATTTGAAAAAGGAAGAAGGCTCATTATCCCCTTATTTTTTCAGCAAATACTCCATTATCTCTTTATATTTTTTCTAAAACCCCATTACCCCTTTGATTCTCTTTTTTTTTAATTTTACCCTTCAATTTAATTGATTTACAAAACGATAAAATGAAAAATATTTGAAATATTAAAGGGCAAAATCGAAATTTAGGGTGGTGATAGGATATTATAAAAAATATAGGAGAGTAATAGGGCATTAGTTCAAAAAATAGGAGAATAATGAGCATTTTCCTTTTGAAAAATCATTAAAAATTGATTTTTTAACCAATTACAACAAAATAAAATTTTGTAAATTCATTAGTGAATGTAGTTTAATATCATAAAAAGATTATTAATAAAAAATACCCAAAAATCTATGCTTTAGGTTATCAATAGACAGATTATTAAGACAATTCTATAAAATCCTAATTTTAATAACTATCAATTAATTCGTAATCAATAATCTGATCAATCGAACATGTCACATATAATTAAGATTATCTAACATCACAAAAGAGATATAATTTAATATTCAAAATAATTTAATATCTAAGAAAATTCATCCGGAAGACATTTGAATAGGGAATAGATTAAGACACTTTTCTTTTTTTTTTAATTTCTTCTCTATTTCTTTTTCTTCTTTCCTTTGATTTTTTTTCTCTTTTCCTCTTTCCTTTATTTTTCTCTATCTCTCTCAGTTTTCTCTCTATTTTTTTTTTTACGGCCTAAAAGAATAAGAACTCTTATTATTATAAACTTGTTTAAGCTAAACTCCGTCTTATATAAAATATCATTCAATTCCTTTAACTTTTCATTTTACACTTTTTGTCCATAATAAAATTACTATTACTCAATAGTTCCATTTTTTCAAAAATGCACATATCCATCTATTATAAATAAACTCCATCAAAGTAAATATATTTGTCTCAAAAACTTTCAATTATTTGTATTATTTAGATAATACAGTGAAAATTTGAGTATTACACTTTCAATATGAAAAATGGTTTTTTTTTAATTCTCAAAAATTGTTTTCCAATATTAACTGCTAAAAATTTGAAAAAAACTTTTATCATTAAAAGAATTATCTTTAACTAATGAAAAAATGAAACTAAACAAACACTTGGTGTTGTAAATCTAAATGAAGGAAGTCATTCTCTCCTTTTGATCCCTAAGAATTTCACCTGATCAACAAAAGCACCGACGTCTCCCAACTATTTTCCAGTTTTAAGGTTACTGAATATCAGCTAATTCTTTACCCAATAACTTATTTTACTTCACAAATAGTCCTATGAGTGAATGAGTGATCTATCATGGGATAAAATCACTAACTAGCAAGTATAAGAGAACAAGTGAATAGTAAACATCAACAACCAAAAAACAGTGAATATTAATATGCTAACAATATAGAGACTGATAAAAGTCAGAAAACAAAGACTTGCATACACGAATTCCACTAACATCCTAACAGAGTTTAATTGACAGTATGCAACGCAACTTCTTCCTTTAATATGATATTTCCAACAACCAATAAAAATAAACGAGTTTCAAATGGCATGTGTTACAGTGGCAAGCATTTGGACACTCCTGTAAGCAAGTAAAATGGCCATTTTACGAAATAATAATTAGAATAAAGTGCTTTAGTTTAATTAGTAAACCCTATGTTGCATTACACAAGGAGGACGAAAACAAAAAACAAAACTTAAAAAGAGAAGCCGTGACCCCATCAAGATAACTTTTTATTGATCTCCTTTTCTTATATAAAATAAGTTCAGTCCACAATAGGAAACCGGAAGGAATTTCCTATCTTTCCAGGAAGGACAACAAATAAATAAACAATCAAAACTTCATTGAACAAAGCAGCTTCTTGGGTTGGTTACACCAATTAGCTTCAAAGTGAAATAAATTCTCTTAGCCCTTTATTTGTTGTTCTTGCTAAAACCATGGTATAAATCAAGCAGCTACTTTCTTGGAGGTTACAGAGTTGACAATGGTGGCAAACTCTGGGCCCTGCGTCAGCAAAAAGCACAATATTATAACTAGTCCCTTCTAATTCATTTAACTATGGAATGTTCTGAACTATCCAGTGCATCAACTTCAATCTATATAATCTTGAAACAGAAATAATGGAGAGGAAAAACCTTCAAGGAAGCACCACCAACGAGAAAACCATCAATATCTTCTTGTTTCGCTAGTTCAGCACAGTTGCTTCCATTTACAGACCCTGTAAAAGAGTTTCAGATGCCATTAGATTTCTAGAGTTGGTGGTTATCATCAGATCTAGAAGACTGGAATGTTCTGGCAAAAGGTTCAAATGGTTGGGTAACATCACTCAAAAGAACATTTGCAAGTGACCAAATGTTGTGAGGAAACCAAAGATTGATATCAAGACGATAGTTAAACCACTCATCAGACAACAAAGAAAATGTTGTGTTTTTATATCTTACCATTAGACAATCTGCCTATCACCATGGATAAGATAATTTAAATATTGCTAACCCAAAAGATCTACAACTTATTCAGGTCTCCGGTTCCATAAGAAATCTTGACATGGATACCCTCCAATTAGCACTAATATAACTAATTCATCTGCGCAACATATTAGATGGAACCTCACCCTCAATCTAGAGAAAATATTGAAAACAATATCTCTTTGTAACTATTTTAAGTCATCAAGTGAACATTCTTTCTATAGCTTCAGCCACTCAGATCACAGTTAACACGTTCCTCTGGTCATGGATCCACAAAATCAACAGCAGACTATAACGTATCCTTAGCACAAAGTCGAAATCAGTGAGTTTTCTCTCTTCTGATGGCATAGGCAATAAACATTTAATATACAAAGAACTATATTCTGCAGCAGCAAGCATCGAAAAAATATAAAAAAAGAAATGCATTAAAAGTACCTCCATAGATAATACGTGTTTTAGAAGCAACTTCTGCTGAGACATTGTTTTTAAGCCAATCACGAACAGCAGCATGTACTTCCTGAGCTTGCAGGGGTGTGGCCACTTTACCAGTCCCAATAGCCCACACAGGCTCATATGCAATAACTACATTATCCCAACTGGGTATAGCATCTGCACATGACAGAGACAGCTTAAGTTTGAATACAATCTTTTTCCTGCACAATGTAATCTAATATTGACTGAATATTATGAGAAAAGAAACATCGGCATGAAAGTTACCTGAAAAGGCCTTTAATTGCTGAAAACAGACATCAAAAGTTTTGCCTGCTTCTCTTTCTTGTAGCTGTTCTCCAATACAAGCAATGACTCCAAGGCCCTCACTCAAGGCATAAGCAGCTTTCTTTCCTATAAACTGAAGTTGATATATTTTTAGTCAGGTTCTAATGTAGTACATAAACAAGAAATACCAACACTCATCTGTTATCAGCAACCCCAAGAGGACAAAATTTTAGAAGTTTCACCTGATCATCTTCACCGATAATATGTCTGCGCTCAGAATGCCCCAAAATTACCCACTTGCAGCCAATATCTTTTAGTTGTTCCACACTACAAGATGGATTATATTAATTATACCGCAACAGGGAGGCAGCAATGCAATAACACAACCAAAACCAACAATGAATGTCAACGGATACATGAGGTAAAGCTCATAAACAAGCCAATTGCTCAATCACATAAAAATTGAAACCGGAAGATAATGGAAAACCCAGCATGGCAAAAGTGATGCACCTCTAAGATTGGATAGGCAGAAATACATAGATATTAAAGATACTTGATAAAAGTTCCAGAGATGCTAATAATATTTAAGAAAAAAAGATCATGAAAACATCCAGGTTCATCCTTTGCACAAAAGTAACCTGAAGAAATGATTGCCAACATCCAACTCAGTTTACCATATTATCAACAAAAACCTATTAACTTGGTAAATGGCTTAAGCTAAACATTAAAATTTACATGAGTACTAGGAGAAAAATATAGAATTGGTACAATCACAATACTCCCCAATTTTTCGATTAGAAAAGCATCAATGGTTCTAGAGCGTGGGACAGTACAATCAAATACTTATCCAACAATAATCATGCGCCTTCAAATCAGCATCAATACGAAAAAAGGTAAAAGAAACACTAAAAAGTACATCAAGGATCACAGAACTATCAACAAATACCACATGCCCACCAAAGAGCAGCAGGCTACCTGATTTCTCCAGTAAATGCTCCACCTTTTCCGACCCAAGAGTTCTGAGCTGATATCTCAATTCTATCGGTCAATGAATTCTTCACTTGATCAATGTAAACAAAGGGAGGCGATACAACAACATCTGTCAAAGTAAAAGAAAGATGAAGCATGAAGCACTTTCTAAACTGTTACCATGAATAGAATGTCACCTTCCCTGATACAACACCCATCTTAAACATCAGGTTAGACACTGAACACTGCTTTCCAACTTTACTCATTTAAAAAACATGTGGAAGTCCAAGTATATCAACTCCTATTTCTAGAAAATTACATGGTAACAATCCTGGTTTTACTCTGCTGTTTTGAGGACCAAAATTCTTGATCATGAGAAGTGACTTTGCAATAGAGGAGCCTGCTACAAGTTAAGCTCAATTCAAGTGCTTTTTCCAAAATAGGAAAAACTTCAGCAATCAGCAGATAAATCCAAAACTAAGGTACACCAAGAAACCACACAACCAAATATTAAGATGAAAAGAGAATTATCATCTCACCAACATCAGCCTCCAACTTTGCATTGTTCAGGTCCGAAACAAGCTTTGTGATAGATTCCTTCGTTCCATTCTAGATAAAGAATAAAGGAAAAAACAATTTCAAGATGGTGACAAGAATTAGAGAACTAAATATCCATGCAAACAGGGATAGAATGAATACATGTTTCTCAAACGATAGCAATTTTTAACTCTGTTCAGTTGAGAATGTACAAAAAATAAGGGAAGAACAATTTACTTACACACTTCCAGTTTCCCCCAACAAAGAACTGCAAGGACAAAATAGACAATGGATTAGTAAATAAACAAAAGTGTCAATGTGCAACTCTTGAGAACCTAAGTATATTGCACATAGGACCAAATGAAGTGATTGAACAATTCATAACAAGTCATCGAGAAACAAAGTAAAGACAGTTTTTGGAAAACTTTTGGAGCCACCAGAAAAGCTGCCAGATATGTAAAAACTATGGGAAATACCCAAAAGGGCTCCCTTTGTCCAGTTTATATTGTTTGGCAGAAACAGACACAACCACTTTTTTATGTCCAGAGCAGCCATTGAACTGCTTCCTTAAGAATCACCAAAGTCCTTCTCTAGGGAGCACTATCAAGTGAAGCAGCAAAGTGTCAGCAAAAGCGCTCCATATAGAAGCATTTCGAATGCACACGGGCATAAAACAAATATCTAAGAAGCCGTATATAGTTTGCAGTTTAAAGTTTACTTAAATTATAACTTTCGGAAATAGCTGTTGAGTCTAACTTAGTTTGAGCCGTTGCAGTTAAACATAATAGTCTACTGTCATAGTTCATTCATAAAAGGGAAAGCACCAGTATCATCCTAGTCGCCATCACCATAACAACTTCAGTCTCGATGCAACAATAAAAAGCATAATATCTTTAGTAAACTTGAAGACACTCAAGCTAGATCTATGAAATGAATTAGAAAGCACAGAAGCCGCTTATGTCTTAAAAAGCAAAAAAAATAAAATAAGAAAATATTGAAGTACCTTGTTAGAGCCGGCCATGGCGACAACGCTTCGGCAAGGTTTGCGAGAAGAGAAGAGACGGATATGACAGTTGATGTGCTGCGAAAAGGACTGAGTTTCGAGTTTCGGACATGATCGGCGCAAGCCTGAGAACTGCGGGCAGCTTGTGGAGACCATCGACGCCATAGCGAAAGTCTTCTCAACTCAGTTCAGACTCGACTCGGCTTCGTATTTGTGTTTGTGGAGAGTGAGAGGGGTAAGGTGTGGTGTTTCGTTGTGGCTCTATGGTGTAATCGAAAGTTGCGAAGCGGATGAATTAACGATGAATTCCACGCGATTTTGTAGAGCGTGCAAGTCACGTCAGAAGAGGGGTAGATGAGTAGTTGCACTCTCCGTCCTCTGCATTTTTATTCCGCGTGAGTGTGACAATATAATGTACCATATTTATTCTTATATTAAAAAATTATTCACTCACACAACAGTTAAAAATGAAGCACTTTTACTATAGACAAGATTCGAATATACTCTTTAATTGTGTCTTTTTATCGTCAATATGATTTATTCTTTATTCAATATTATAATATTTTACAATATAACAATGGCTATTATCTATATACGCTAGAAAATATTTGATTTTCTTGTGGAGAGTGCAAGCACGCGCTTAGACATCGCTGAGCTTGGACCTCACTTTGATAGAAAATATAAAGGATTTCACGGTTGTAGTTGTCGTTGTCCTTCAACGAGAAAATAATTGGCAGGGTAACTTTTTGGAAAACTTAAAAAGAAGCGAAGCGACGCCGTTATCAGAAAGAAACGACGACATTTTAAGCTCGCCTCGCAACTTAATTTTGTTTTCATTTTTAATTTTTTTTTCTACCGGTGATAATAGTGAGAATATTTCTCTATCTGCCACGTGGTTTACACAGAAAAGGCTGGATGTGGATAAAGTGATTTGGATCATAATATAATCTGTGGCGACGGGCTCTGGTGACCGTACACGTGGATATATTTATTTTCAACCATAAAATCTTTTAATCATTCTAAAAATTAACATAGCTAATCAATGGACCAATGGACGAATGAAATAGTGATTGGGGTCCCAGCCTTTAATTTTGTATATGGTGATGGATCTAATCTGTCATCCTGGGGAGAACGCATCAGGGGGCGTTCGATTATTGGGTGCCCACCTAACTTCTACTTGAACAAAGAAAATGCTTTCGAATTAAGCACTTCTGTTTAAAATCATAATAATAAATCAATGTAAATTAAACCCACCTACTCAATTTGGAATGTATTCTCCATCCCAACTCAATTTAGACTATATCCCCTCTCTTAAACACTTTTCACCGCTCAATATTTTAATGAGACGCGAGTTTGATACTGTAACGCTGAAGCAACAACTGATACACGAAAAATTAATTCCCCCAAGAATTAATGTTTATCAAATTTTTAAACATCAAGTAAAATGCAAGCCACCAAGACCTAGCTTGGATAGTGAAAGACACGTGCTCTCTAAATTGTAGGATTCCTCTCATTAAAGTGTGAGATATTTTCCTATTATATGTGTGAACATTTTCCTATTGTATGGACGTAAGTCTATAAGATGAGCTATAATAACGTGTATTTAAATTTTTAATAAAATTTTAAAGTAATATTAGTAAATGTATATATATTAAAAAAAGTAAAATGTAAAAAAAAAAAAAAATTACCCTTGACCTTTTAGGGTTTAAGATAATTACTTACTTCCTTTTATTATTTCAAAAATGTTATGAACACCTTTGTCATTAGTTCGATTAAAAAAAAAAAGGCACTTTTAACGACAATTGCTTTAATATCATTTGACGCTAACGTATAGGTAAATTTTCAGTGTGAATGTCAAATGCTTGTCCTCCTGAAAATTAAAAATGATAATTTTACCGTATTATTCCTATTACAACAATTAAAAAGACAAAATTGTTCCATTAATTAATTATATTTAAGTAAAATAAATAGAAAAATGATACCATATCAATAACATTACATGTAACTAGCTTCTTACAAATACTAATTCTGTTTTCTAAAAGAGTAATAATAACTATTTTATTAACGTGTTCTTAAATAAATATATATTAATTTTCAGAAAATGATGGCGATAACATGATATAATTAATATTTAATATTCAAAAATTATTATTATTATCATTATCGTTATCGTTATCGTTATTATATTTTTTTACTTATTAATAATTATAAAACTTAATAAACTGATTTATTTTATTTAAAATAGTGTAAAAGAATTAATTTTTAAAAATAAAGTACAAAAATATGCAATAAAAATAATTTTAAATTAATAATAAAATTATATATGTTTACTAAAAAATAAAATTTAATTATAAATTAATCTTAAAAATATAGTTTAAACATATTAATTATTTTATAAAACAAAAATTTTTAATTTTTTTAACATGTATATGATAAGATATAAATTAATAATAATGTAAACAATTTCAATAGTAAAAAAACTCAATTAAAAAATTCAACATACTTACCATTTCACCAACATCTTTGAAATTAATTGTTTATATTATCATTGATATAAATCTCATCATATATACATTCAAAGTTTTTTCTTGTAAAATTAGTAATATGCTAAAACTATATTTTTAAGATTAATTTATAATTAAATTTTATTTTCTTTAGTAATAATATATAATCTTATTATCATTTATAATATTTTATTATTATTTTTTATAATTATTTTTATAACAATAAATCTATTTTAAAGTTTTAAGTATATTAAATTATTTTTATTATAAACATGCTTATTTTATTTTTAAATAATTTTATTAATATAAAATTTTATAATTTAAAATAATTAGAGTTATTTATTTTTCATTTTAAATCATTTTTTCTTTTATCTGAACAACACCATTTTTTTTTAAGTACAACTTTAGGTCATTCTTATTTTTAACTTTTCAAATGACAAAATACCTTTTAAAGGTTATCTTGTTAACTGAGATGGAACTAATGGTAGAAGTGTTTAAAGTATTTTTGAAACAGTAAAAAGAAATGGGTAATTACCTCAAACCGTAGGGGTCAAGGCTATTTTCCGCAAGGAAAACGCTGGCAATTGTCAGGAGCTTTTGGAAGAAGAGTACAGATGAAAAAAAAATGGTTACACGGTTGAGAGAATGAGATCACATTAACCTTCTGCTTTGTTTTCTACCCACATCAGGATATCAAACTATCTAAACTAACAACATGGGAAATCAATGGACGGTTTCTGCCAATCAGTATCTCTTATTGTATATCCATTTTATGCCCATATTGTCACCCCTCTAAAGTCATTTTCAGTATTCAACTTCTTTTGATGTAACAACAGCAAAATCTAATTTAAACCCCCATCCATGACAAATCTTTGTGGCTACTCTTCCTAATCCAGCCACCTTTTACAGAATAGAACTTCATTTGATTAAAGTTAAGGGTACGTCCACTATTCAGCTGTTTACTGACCTGAGCACAGAGCAAGATTGCTGGCTTCATTCATAAAGTTGGTTCCCAGCACATGTTCCCTGGATATTAGGACCAAAAAAAAAAGGTGACTTCTCTTATATAAATTATATATTGGAGTTTCTCCACTTTTGTCAAAGTTTCAATGTGATAAATTAACCTTGGAAGAACAGTTAAAATTTCTACCATCAACACTCCAACATGAGGACAGAATAGCGTGTCCTGTCTCTTCCATCCACACATGTAATATACTGGTAATTTTTAGCTATTCACCACAGCACTATAACAGTTATTGACCAATAAAATTCACCAATGGGATTTTCCAATCAATCATGGATGTTTCAATACTATGAAGCCTCCACTCCATGTCCAAAGACTGCTAACAAACTGGCACTGCCAACCTCTGTTCCTTACAACCAGTCAAAAGTTTAGTGCTTAAATCCATCTATTGCATCCCTCACCAAGAAAAAAACATTGAATAAAGACAAAATTCACATCCTTCGAGCAGACAGATGCCCAACAAAACCCGACCTCAGAATTGCTCATGACTGCAGAAGCAAACTGCTTCCCTCATATTAATACTAATTCAATTTAACAGCAAATAAATAGATGTGAAATGAACCAGAACATTAGATTAAGTAAACTAAAATCATAGACAAGTGTACAAGATACTTAGTAGGGAAAATCACTGGCAAAATACGCAGAAGCTCGAAACAACCTGGCTCTTCTTGCATTTATTAACTTTTTGTCCCTTCTAAGTCATCAGCCTTTCTGCCACCAACTATGCTATTTGATGAACTATCCTGTACACTACGAGAAGAGGAACACCTACTTGAGCTCCCATCAGTAATACTCTCCTTCCTAAGAGATTTCTTGGATTTTCTTTGTCCTGACGAAAGATCCTATAAAATAATTCCATTTTAGTCAACCAATTTTATCTAATAATTATTTACATAGCAATCCCAATGCTGTATGTCTTTTAAGAAACCAATCTGAAAATATCCAACTGACCTGATCTGTTGTTGATCCAGGAGTTTTCAACTCTAGATCTGTTGTGACATCGTTAGAGTCCTCATTCTTCTCAATCTTGCTCTCCCCTGATGACTTGTTTCCAGAATCTTGTTTACCTGAACCATTAGACCTACTGCCTGGTTGTGCAACAGTAGCTGCATATTGTGTTGACTGCTGTTCAACCATTGTATTAGTAGCCATATAAGGGACAAAAGTTGAACAGGGGTTAGGAATGACTCCAGGATTCTGATTTCCAAAGATGGGGTATGGCTGCATAGTTGGATGCATGGGAATTGGCCCGGGAGGCATTGGCATAGGCATTGGAAATGGATAAGAAGGTGGGGCCATGACAACTGAGTGATCCATAGCAGCCCAAGGAACCATTGCCCTCAGTCTTTGCTGATACTGAATATTTAGGTTCTCAATATCAGATCTAAGAGATGCCTTCTCTTCTCTGAGATCATTTTTCTCTTGTGTCAACTGCACTTCAACAAAACCAAATACCTCATTAATGGGTTCTATAATTCTCAGCATTATCTACAAAGTGAAAAGATTACAAGATCACCTCTCGGGACTCTTCAGTCAGTGATGCATACTCTGCTTTAAGTTTCTCAACTTGAGATGTTAGATCCTTCAACATCTGAACGGTGTCAGCTAAAATGGTTGCTTTGTCATTTTTGGGACGATCAGGATCTACAGAATAAATACCATATGGAAAATGATAAGAAGCAGGTGCTTATTCATCTCTTAAGCATCAAAATGACCACATTCCAATAAAATGATCGTGTATTTGGCAGTTGAGATGTGCCAAGATTTTTTTTAGCACAAAGAAAGCTTCATTATACCAGGCCTGATAGACCAGTCAAAAGAATTCAAAATAACAGTTATAAGAAACTCATGCTTAATGGTTCCAGTAGCTAAAAACTCAATAACAATAGGTTACTCAATTCAGAACATGCCATACAAGCAAATCTACTCCCAGCGGCAGTTATTCTTATTTTATGCATAACTACATGTCTAGCACTAACTAGATTAAAGGCCAATTAATATTTGCTTCATGTTGGAACTCATCTAATGCTACCCTACTTGAGAAAGAGAAAGGCTCAATGTATTTGCTAATTATTTGAAATTGCCCTGTCCATCGAAGATGCATAAAGGGACAGTCTGGAATCGCAAATACCTTGATTTGCAAGTGACAAAATCACTTAGTTTGAGCTTATAAACCCTAATTTTACTAGAGATATATGAATTGTCTGACCTATCAGATTTGGCATTTGCTCCTACATGGACTTCTTTCAGAAAACATGGTGTTTATAACTGCAAACTGCTGAGCAAGTACTACACAACTACTTGATAAATGCAGTAGAACATGAAACAATACATGCCTGTCCAATTTTGAAGCTTCTGTTTAAGGTGATTGCATTTAATGCTTAACTATAATTTCATTACACTAAACGAACTTGACAGGCATGCATCTTTGTCTTTTCTAACGTAACAAGTACAGTATAAACAAATTCAAAAAGGTGTTGAAAGGTAAAAAGAAATTAACTACTAGTTACACAACATCGGTAAAAGAATTATTATATTTCACCTAATGCATTTCCCAATTCCGTAAAATGCTCATTAAGCCGATCCCTCCGTAGTTTCTCACGGTCAGCCTTCTGAATTTTTCTTGCAGCCATACAATCCTTGACTTCACCTTCAGGCCTTTGGCTGCAAAACATAACAAAAAACAAATTCAAGAATTAACTAAAAGGGAAGTAGATCCAGTCAAACACACCAGGATAACCATGGAAAGGTCTTTATGTTTATATGATATTGGCCAGCTCATATCCAAACTTTACACCATTACCCTTTTACGCTGAATTCAACTATAACTCATAGCCATGTTCATTAAAGAAGGTCACTGTTCCAGTTAAGTGTTTTTCAAGTTCAATTATAGAAACCCAGATGAATCAGCAGCTGATTTAACTAGCAATTAATCATCTTTTTAAACATTATTGCAGTTTTAACACTATGACATATCATTCGCCAGAGCATTAGAATGATCCACTACCAACAGTTATTCGGCTTGAGTTCTAATAACAAATAAATCATACCAAACTTGAAAACAATAAAGAACTGTTCAAAGGAAATGGGAGATGGGGGGAACCTGGATTTAGATTGGGGGCGAGTGGGGGGAACGCGCGGATCAGGAGTTGGTTGAGGTTGTTGAAATTCTATGAGAGTGGGGTTTTGGGATGGCATTGATTGAACAAACGGAGCTTCGTTTTTGAGCTGATGATCCATTCTGCATCTGTATGTTGTACCCTGCTGATGAAGTTTGGTTTCGTTGAATGTTGTCTTTCCTTCTTTTTTTATTTTTTTTTTAATCTCTCTCTTTTTTCTGAGAGGACGAAGCTTATCTAGAGAGCTGGCAGCCATGTGTTGCCGTTTTGTAGTAAATTTTTTTGACGAGTTCTTATTGTTTTGTAATTTCTGAAAATTTCTAAAAAATTTATTTCCTTTACTTCTTTGTCCTAATTACTCACTAGCCATCTCATTTAATATTCTTTTTTAATTTTATTGGTAAATATTAAAGTTTTGAATTCCAATCATATAATAAGATTAAACTGCGTTTCAAATCTCATTAAACGAACATATATTTTCAAATTTCGTAAATTATACATTGCTAAGAGTATAAGCAGAGTTATGTTAGCTGACCATTGTAGTTAAAAATATTAATTAAAAACTACACACTTTTTTTTTAATATATTTTTTACCTTTTATAATAGAATTTTATATACTTTATTCCCTACAAATTTTAATTATATATTATCTAATCCTATGATGACAAAGTTGGCTATGTCTTACATGAAATTTAAGTAAACTTTTTTTTTTTTTCCAATACTGCAAACTCGCACGTATACATATTAAAGGGTTGGAACACTTGTACAAGTATTATCATATTAGTAGGATTAAATAATTATCTAAATACTATCATAACTAAGAATATATATATATATATGCTGAAATAAGGTTTCGAAAGTTTACATAAATATTTTTGGAGCAGAGTATGATTGATTGGATGGTTAACAAAATTAAGATAAAATTGTTGATATATAAATATAAGATAAATGCATGCTTAAAAATTGTATGTGAACCATAAATAAAACTATTATAAATGTTTATAACATAAAAATAAAAGGATTAATTTGAATCATATTATCTATTTTTATTAATTATATTAATTTTATACTTATATTTTGTATTCTTATTATGGAGAATTAACGCATACTCTCCTAAATGTTTGGGAAATCCACACTTCGGTGATAAATTTAGAAAAATTTATACATATATTTTTTGAATCGTTAGTTGATCGTTAGAAAATCATTAGAATAAAGGTATTTTTAAATATTCTACCAACTTAACCATTTTTTACTTACTATATAATTAATATCTATAAAAAATTTTATTATTATTCATTGATCATTTAAGATTTCAAGTTATGAAAGTGAGATTTTCAAATAAATTTTATTGAAAATAAAAAGAATAATATAAGATATATGTCAATGAAATAATACTATTACGTTAATTTATATAGTAAAATTTGTATGTCTAATATTATTATTTATTACAATCATATTTTTTAAAAAATTAATAACAAATTTAAAATCATGTGTAAGTACACTCAATTAATAAAAATATAATTTTATTAAGTGATTATATCGTTAAACTTCTTTTTTTTCTAATATTCTAAATATCAATAATAAATTTTAGAATTTATTAAACATTATAAAAAGTAAAATTAATTTATGTTATGTAAAATATTATTATCGTGTTATAAAATTAACAGAACATTAAAATTATTACTCAATAGTAAGTAGAAAATATTTAATGATGCTTTAGGGTATTTAAACGTGGAATAATTTGAATATTTTTGTATTTACAAAAATTAGATAGTTAATTAACAGTTTAGGGGAGGTATACGTAAATTTCTTTTAAACTATCATATAAGTCTAAACTTTAGGGGAGGTATGTGTTAATTTCCCTTCTGATTATTATATTTGGCGGTTTCAATTTCAATAGCTCAGCCTGTTAGTTGATTCAGGGAAACAGGGAAAAGCCAGGAAAGGAAAGCAAAGATGTCGGGTATGGGAGACGGGTACGTGGGCACGGCCCAAGACGCCGTGAGGATCCGAAGACTCGAGAAGCAGAGAGAAGCCGAACGGCGCAAAATCCAGGAGCTCAAAACCAAGTCTGCCTCCGCCAAGGGCCAGCCCGGTCTCCTCCAGTTCGGTTCAAGTACCTCCGAGGTCCGAACCGGAATCTCATCCTCTTCAATTGTATTATCTATATAGGGTTTCTCAAGATTGTAACCTAGGGTTCCTCTGATTGTTTATTTGCAGATTCTAGAGACTGCGTTTAAGAAGGAAACTGTAGGTTTAGTCACCAGAGAGGAGTACGTTGAAAAGGTAATACGTCAGATACTTGCAAAGTTTCTCCTTTTTCGTGTCTTTTTGTTTAGTGGAATCGTAAGGCGATTTTTGATTTTGATTATGTTTGATTAGAGGGTTAATATTCGCAATAAAATCGAAGAGGAAGAAAAGGAGAAGCTTCAAAAGCTACAACAAGAGTAAGTGTAATTTCGGTACATTTGTTTGTGAACTTTGAGAAACATGTTTTTTTTTTTAATTTTATTTTTGTTGATATAATGTTTCTGTATTGAAGGGAGGAGGAACTACAATTGCAGAAGCGAAAAAAGCGGAAGATTAAGCCCAATTCTCGATTATCATTTGCTGAGGATATTGAGAGTGAAAGTGAAGAGGAGAATGGAGAAAATAGTGAGTATATATATTTATAAAAGAAACTTTAAGCTTTTGTTGTTTTTTATTACTTGAGTGTCAAAGAAGAATTTGATATGCTGATAAAATATGGGTTTTGTATTAGACTTAGGGATTTCATACATAACTCCATTTAATTCTGCTGAGATGTCTAATTCAATGAGAGTTAGGGCTAGATACTAAGTCTCCAGCTCGAACAAAGTTTAGTTACTTGTTTAAGGAAAAGTTGTATAGCCATTTGTGGATTATTGTTATTATTGTTACTTGTTGCTTTAGGTTGAGTACTAGATGCTGATTAGTTTTTGAGCCGTTTGAGGCAGTCTTGGCGAGGTTTGGGCTTCTCAGGGTGTGATATGGTTGCGATTCACATTTTATGGTGAGATGTGGACAAGACATGATTCAATTTCTTAGTTTATGTATTGAGTTTGTTTTTCGACAAGTTCAGGATTTGTATTACACCAAGAGCTGACATGGTTGAAAAACAATGAAACCACTAAACGCATTATCATTCTCTTGAATGGACATAACGGAATTTTTCTTGACTTTCTTTGAATGCCTTGACTATTTATGAATTTCCTTGAGGCGCTAGATTTTGGCCTGTAATTGTTAGTTCTTTTTCATAAATTGTAAAAGAAAAACGATAGCTTTGGAAACCTATTTTCTCTTTCAAAATTTTTCTATTCTAAATTAAAAATTGTAGGGGAATGAATTAAATCTTTTATTTGCACACAGTGAATAGTATCTTGATTTGGTGGACAAAATAGGACAAGAAGTGGCTTAGCACTTAGCAGACATGGAACTGATTAAACGATCATCCTCAAAACCTTCTAGTGAATTCTGATGTTTTCCTAACCTTCAGAACTTTTTGATTGTTGATAGTCTTGTACTTTAACTTTTGATATATTTTGATACATTACTTATTTTATTGGATTCTCTTTAGTGGCATACAATATTTACTCATTGATCACTGATATAAGCTCTACAAAGGAGATGTTTTGACTATGTTATTAGCTTGATGCATGATAAATATCAAGTCACACATGGATGGTAATCCTACAGTTACTGCAAATTGTTGAGAATGGCAATGCTTGGCATCAAAAGCACTTTGTTGGTCTATATAGTTTAATGGAATTTCTTAAAAAAATCATAGTTTAGATTGTTCTATCATGCACGTAAGCCATAAAATGCTCACTGTGATGTTTGGTGCTTAATATTTTATTTTCATCATAAAGATTAGGAATTGGATTCTTAGCATCAGAACTTTGTTCTGTCTCTTTACACTCCCTCGCTCTACGCATACGCACTGTTAACATATTCATTTTATATATTCTTCAGAGAGTTCCAAAACAAAGAGGCTTGCGCAAGCGAAGCTTGGAAAAGATCCAACGGTGGAGACTAGCTTTTTGCCTGACAGGTCCGGTTTCCCTCTCTTCCTTTTTTTCCTCTTTTCTGTGTATGGACAGATTTGGGCCTAACATATGAGCTTAGATGTGTTGAGGATGATCTTTCAGTGAGAGGGAGGCAGAGGAGCAAGCTGAACGTGAACGGCTTAAGCGACAATGGCTTCGGGAGCAGGAGCAGATTAGAAGTAATCTTATGTTCTGAACCATGACCTATTAAATTTTTATGTGTGGGAAAAACATATTTTCCTCAATCAAGATATATATTTTTTTTTTTGGGTTTCAGATGAGCCCCTTGAAATTACATATAGTTATTGGGATGGAGCAGGCCATAGACGAGTTATCCAGGTTAGTAAAAGTTTTAGACTTGTGTCCTATTGATCTGTTTAATATTTTTCCTTTTCCTAAAATTAGTACGTGAATTATCAGGTACGAAAGGGTGATACCATAGGAGAGTTTCTTCGGGCTGTTCAACAACAGCTTGCACCTGAGTTTCGAGAAATCCGAACATCGTCAGTCGAGAATTTGCTTTATGTTAAAGAAGATCTTATTATTCCTCATGTGAGAAAAACTCGAAATCAAGCTTTTACTGTCTGTTTGCTTTCCTCTATGCTCGTGCTGTGTTAACTAAACTAATCTCTTCTTTTCATGTTTTGGGAGTTCAGCAACACAGTTTTTATGAGCTAATTGTTAACAAGGCCAGAGGAAAAAGTGGACCGGTAAATCCCAATTGCTTAAATCTCCTAGTTGTAGGAGTTGCGCATATAGCATTGTGAACCTTTTTTCTGTTCCATCTAGTTGTCAAGATAGCCAAGGAAAGTAGTATTGATATATTGCTATGTTAACTTTTGAGCATCTGAGAATGACAAAATCAACTCAAGGAATCTTAGTTTGGTAATCTATGTTGACTGATTGATATATTCCTATTTCGTTTTTTATTTGGATTTTTCCTCAAAGAAGAGACCTTTTCTTGTAAAATATTAAATCTGTTTTCCATTTGTCAAATTCCATGTAACTCGGTGCAAATTATATTGAACATGCTTCATTTGTGTGGTGACATTGATTTGTTGATGTCAGTTGACTATAATTGTGTCTTGTCTTGGCATTATAATGGCCTAGCCAAACTCCATTCATTTGTTGATGATCAGGAAACTGGGGATTTTGACAAAAGTGATAGATACTTTTCCTTCTCTTTCTGTTTTTATGTGTGGAGATGTTATTAGCCCTCTTTCTTGCTGCAACGCTTTCTAAAAAGATTAGTAATTTTATTTAATGATTGGCTATTAAGTACAGGTTACTTATAGTTCTTGTTGTCTATGTTATCTTCACAGCTTTTCCATTTTGATGTGCATGAAGATGTACGGACAATCGCTGATGCCACTATAGAAAAGGATGAGGTATATTTTCTGCCCATTTATATTCTCTCTCTCTAAATGTCTGAACATTTAATATGCTAATTATTTATTTCTCAAATCTTGTGAACAGTCCCATGCCGGGAAAGTTGTTGAAAGGCACTGGTACGAAAAGAACAAGCATATCTTCCCTGCTTCCAGATGGGAGGTAATATATCTCTCTGGCACCATACTCCCTCAGTATTTTGGAGATTTTCCCAGTTCATTCCTACATAACCACTTTATTGCTCATCTTTGTTTATGCAGATATACGACCCGACGAAGAAATGGGAGCGCTACACCATCCATGGGGATTAATCTCAGTCATAGGCAAAAAGCTTTTCCATAATATGTAGATTTGTTTCCTGCAAGTAGTTAAATGCTAAAACCTTTACTTCATAAACGTTTGTGGGCACCATTTTTGTAAGCTTTATGCTCACATTATTAGATTTGTACTGGAATATGAAGGCCTCTGCAGTTTATATTTCATATTTCAATCATTTATGTGCACATAAACGCTATAGAATGATCATGGCCCGTGCTTGGAATCATAGTATAATTGACACTTGAATCTTATACTGCATCCATTGCCAGTGTTATGTTTAAATCCAGCAGACAATATTCAGCACAGCTACCATCAGCATCAACAGAATTTATTATTATTTGCCATTTGGGGACTACTGGAATGTCCTCTCGAATTTGTGAATCGACCATTTTAGGGCATTGATTTCAGTTGTAGTGAAATAAGTCTAGGTATATATGGAACATTATCAAACATAAGTTTTTAGGGAGAGTCAAACTCTTTCATGTAGTACCATTGTCGTGAGATGAAATAAAAGATTCCGTAAAATTGCTTTTGACGGAAGGACTAAATACTAAAAGTTTAAATTTTACAATTTCTGTATAGAATATTATTAACTTTTATACATATTGTGTAGGTATTTTCTTTTACTCTTCTAAAAATTCTAGAATAGATGAAAGAAAAATTTATGAAATTTTTATTCATAAAATTATATTAAGTATAAAAAAATCTGTCATATTTTTTACTTTATAAGAATTTTCGAATGCATGATAAGTTGAAATTTGGAAAAAAAGAAAAAAAGAAGGAAGAAAGAAAAACCAGCGATTGCTTCCCGTTGAAGTATCTATACCACAAGCATGTTTCCCCTTTGGATATTAGGTCCTATATAGTTTTTTTTTTTTAATTATTTTCGAATTTTCAATTATTTAGATAATAACAGTCGCAGATATGTTATTAGCTTGATAAAACGCGGTTGCATTGGAGCAACATGTTAATATATAATTAATATTTAAAAAAATAACCGAAATTTTTTTTTGATCATTTGGAGAACAAAATGGTTTTTAAAAGCTCCTTAATAATAATTTATACAAAATTGAGGTTCCTATTAAAATTTAACGAAAATTTATTAATTTTAGTGAAATTTGTAGATATTTAAGGAATAGAACAAGATTGGCGAGAAAACGACGTCGTAGTAGCTGAATTTTGTCGCAGTGCATGGTGCCCTGCGGGAACTGGCTTTGCATATTTAACACGGCTTCTCATTTTTTCAGGAACTATTCCTCCGAGGACGAACGAAAGCTTGGTCTCTCGCTGATCGCATTCTGCCAAAGCGGTGACGTATCAGAAAACAAAACATGGCGATGAAAAATTTTAGGGTTTTCTTCCTTGCTCTCCTCCTCCTGGCCTCGCCTCTTCTCCAAGGTTTCCTTTCTCAATTCCAGATCTAGATCCGTACATGCACAATAAAACATTTCCTTGAATCATTTTCTTTCGCATTATGATCCCGTTTCTTCATCATCTCTGACTTTGTTTGTTTGTTTAATTGGTGCATGCATTTTGTTGTTACAATCGTTTTGATCTGTTTTATTAATTAAGATCTGATCTTTGACTTTTGTTGGTTGACTGTTAATTTATATTTCTAATTTTCTATGGTCCGTCGTTAATCTTAATATTTTGTAATTACGTATTTGATCGAATTGTTTGTTTGCCGTTAAGCTGAGGCAGACATAGTCGGCAATCTGCATTTCTTCTTGGTGCTGCTTTAATTTCTTTTGAAAACGAAACGGAAACTAGGGAGGGTTTTGTTATAGCTATAAATGAGAGAGTGCTCTTCAAATGCTTATTTAACGTTAATTGATTGAAAATTACTAAAATAGTGAATGCTTATGTGTCTCCATTAGCTGGTGTTGTGTTGATTATTTTAGATTGTTACAATTCAACTCAGTGTCTTGGTAAATTTTATGTATGAATCTAATTACTTTTGGGTTTGGAGATGTTAGGCGCTTATTATCAATTGTGATGTAGTTTATGTGCAAATACATGTGAATTGATTGTCCTTTTTCTTGTTAGTTGCAAGGTGTCAATCGGAGTCAGAAGAAGAAGTTGCAGAAACAGTTGAAGGAGGTGATCTTGGGATTGTCGGTGAGGATGCTCAAGATTTTGGTGATGGGTCTTATGGCCCAGCTCCAGGAGTGGACACTGTTTGCATTTTCCCTAAAAATAGCGCCCGATGTAAGAATTTATAAACCATTGCAAGTGGTAATATATTTTCTGTTCTATTTTCAGACATGTTTGTGCTAATGTGATTTTCTTTAAATGCAGTGGTGACAGCTGGAGAAGAAACTGAACTACTTGTTGGGATGAAAAATGATGGTAATTTGAATAATTTTTTGTGGTGTTGCTGGTCAATTCTGGAGCGAAATAAAATGCTAGGATCAGATATTTTAAGTGACCTCATTTTGAGGATCTATTGTGACTTTCATTTGTTTAGTTAGTCCAAATGAAACACCATCATATTTTCTTGCTGTGTCTCATGTTAGTATATGCACCCTGCTTTGTGTTTTTGTTTTTTCCTTTCTTTGATTTTGACTTGTAAATTATTTGGAGCTTAGTTTAATTGTTTCTTTGGATGTAATAACAGGTGAATCAAGTGTGAATGTGATTGCAGTTCAAGCCAGCGTTCATCTACCTTTTGATCATCGTCTGTTGGTTCAAAATCTCACTTCTCAGGTAATTTCAGGTTTGCTTGAGTGACATGCATAGCTTGAATGTGCCTGATCATCAGATTAGCTGCCAGTATGGTTTCTAAAGCACACATGGTGATCTGTTCCTTTTTCTGTAGAATAATTATATTGCTTTTTTGGCACCCAAGGTTGAATTTCATAAGCTTTTATTCTGAGTTGGTATCTCTAATTCTGCAACTGTTTGCTTGCTCTGTTCCTTTTTTAAGTGTTCGATTGTTGAAAGACCTGAAAGCTATCAAATCAATGTATTATGTATGCTTAAAAAAATCAATAAATATTTGGCTGATCTATGTGGATTTCATGTGAATCTCATATGTGGGTCTTATTCTTTTTGTTGAATGTCTAGTTACTCTTTTGGACTTTCACTTTGAAAATGATGATAAAGTTTAATCTATGAAAGGAGAGTATGTTCATTGTTTGAGATGGCTGGACTGTTGGAATACACATCAAGTTAGATATCCTTGAGGTTAATTATGTAAAAATGTTAGTATTGTAAATAAGACCTATATTTTTTTAGATATATACAATTTGAAGTCTTGTGTAACTGATCCTTGGCACTAGCAAACCCTAGAAAAATGTGCCAGTTTTTGGTTCCTTGAGCAATTCAATATTGCCATTGATAACAATGATTTGTTTGGGAAATATCATACTTTATTATGTGCATCTTGTGTTATATTTTGCATAGTTCAAAGTTTTACGATGATTTTTTGGGGAATATGATGCTTTATTGCCATTTACGTATAGATTTCTACCTATTGATGCTTTAAATTTTCTCATTTTAGGCCTTTAACAATGCAACGGTGAAAGCTTCAGCTCAGGCTACTTTCCCATATGTTTTTGCTGTCAGCAAGTATTTACAGGTATATGCATTATTCCTGGAGTTAAAACACATTCCTAGTATTTTGTCAATGTGACTTCTTGCTATACTGAATGCATTCCTTTTGAGCTTACATTTCTGTTAATCTTTTCAGCCTGGAACTTTTGATCTTGTGGGCTCCATTATTTGTGAGATAGACCAACATCCTTACCAAAGCACCTTCTACAATGGTACCATTGAAGTTGTTGAGGCTGGTGGTTTTGTCAGCGTTGAGTCTGTTTTCCTTGTCACCCTGGGAATTGCTCTTCTTGTCCTCCTTGGTTTATGGGTTCAAGGTCAAGTGAAACAATTATCAAAGGTATTTATTGCCACCATTTAATTATCTTCATTCACTCCATTATCCCTCTATGTATGATGTCACACTAATTGCTGCAGAATGTGAATTAGCATATAGTCCAAGTTGGCTTTGTTATTATTATTCAGAAAGATATTATTTTGTATTAGATAAAAAAATTTCTGCTAGCATGCTTGCTCGTGCTGCAAATGTGGAGAGAGTGAAATCTTCAGATATGGTATATGCATATTTTCTTCTACTTATGTTTGTTCTTATAATGACTCTGACAGCCCTTGTTTTTTTATGTTTGGTTAGAAAACTAAGAAGGCTCCAAAGGTGGAAGTTGGAACAGGAACTACTGATGCCTCTATGGATGAGTGGCTTCAGGTGTGTGGTTTATGCATTATTATCACTCGGAAATCCTTTTCATGTTTATTTGACCAGACTTAATCTGCAATGGGAAAGTAGTTGTGATTCGAGACCTGTCTCACATGATCATCTTCAGGCCTCATTTCAAGCCTTCTTCGAGGCCGTAATTATTAGAGATCCTTTGGAGAACTAGTTTTGATTATTTCTTTTTATTTTGTTTTTGCCTGTTTCAGGGAACTGCTTATACTCAGTCACTATGCAGCAAATCTAAGAAGAAGAAGTAGATCAATATTCTTGCCCAGTTAAGCTTGCATGGGGCTCTCTGGGGAAGTGCAGGCTCTTGTAACTCACACTAGGCATTTGGAAAATTTGAGAGAGCGTACAAGTGGGAAGTAGTTTCTGAAATTAGGCCAAAAAAGACTTGCCGTTGTAGCATGTGTAAGAAATTTTAGATATTTATTTTCTCAGAGAAGGAAAAACATAAATCTGATTTTGAGTAGGAAAAACACAATATTCTTAAACCCGAAGAATCTTTTCTTAGATGTCATGATTTTTTTTTTTCTTCCTATTTCAAATCTTGTTACTATTAGCATTTGCTGTGGATGAAACAGAGTTGTTTGTCTTTAGATGGTCGTCATAATTTAGTTAGGGCCTAAATGGTGGATGGAAAATGCTGTTATCCATGCTCTCGTTTTCTGTGAGAAGCTTTTCAAATTAACTTGAAAGGAAATTTTCAATTTACGAAGCCATAAAAATACTCAGAACATAGTAGTGGGTTGCTAAAATATCTTATCCCCTCAATGGATTTGTGCTAGGAGATCCAATTGAAGCGCACTGGAGATAATATTTTGCTGTATTTCAACTGTTGTAGTAGGTCCATTGAGCTTCGGGGAATAAATCTTACCAGACAGTTCTGCCAAGAAGATTGTACTTCTTGTCTGTTTTTTCCGCAAAATGAGCTATGATTTGGTTTGTTGTCATTCATAAGGGACATGAATTAACAACTTCGATAATTTATTTCATGTGACAAGAGTCATTTTCCTCTGCCTGGATTCTGCCTGCCCGGCCTACTAACTGCTAAAAAACCACTAAATATAATAGGAGAGGACCCATTATAAAATGAAATTAAGACAAAAGAAAAAAAAAAAGAATTACTGTTCCTGGACCGACGTTTTAAATTGTACTTGTATAATACTTTTCTTTCCATTGGAATGGAACCGTCGTACTTAGAAAGACTTTTCTTCTGTTTCTATTGCCAAAGACATCAGTTTCTTGGGGCGAAGAAAAATAATAGATGAGAGATGCAGATTCTGAAGCTTGATATCTAGCTGTTTAAACAAAAAAAGAAGTTCACTATATACTTAAATTATTCCACTTCTAAAATAAGCTAAGAACATGGATAAAGATAATCAAACTGTTTCATTTTTTAAATAGAAAGATCCCGAATCGAAGTGATTTTAATATCATATTTGTTGCCTCCAGTTGAATTATGAGCAGAAAAACATGGTTGCCCGAGTTGATAAACTAATAATATCTGTTGGGTCGCCAAGAATCACACACAAATTAGGTTTCCTCATTAATCGCATTGATTAGATATGGATTGAAGCTAGCTATCATCCACATAAACCGAATATTTTCTCACCCAGCTTGTATAATTAATGGAGGTGCATAATGATATTTGTTTGTATGCAAATGGCAAAATCAACTAATATTGACTCACAACCCAACTAAATTCTCAACTCTAATGTACATATCTTTATTTTCTTTTCATTAATTATTATTATTATTATTATTTTTTTGCTAATGATCATATATCACAATCTTAAACTTGATTTTATCCCAAATTAAATTAGTAACTTTCTTTGTCTTTTTCGAATGGGCACATTCATATATACATGTTGCTTTCCTTTGCTTAAATTTTATATATACATAAATCCATCACCAATATCAATTTAAGTGTAATTAAAGGGAAGCATCACCAACCTAAACCTAAGATTTTTAGCACTAATTAATTACAACTCACTGTTCATATATATACGTTGACATGTGATTTAATGAATCAATGTCGCTCCCTACACTCTATATATATATATATATATTTATACATGTACTCAGATACACTATAAATTATCAATACATATTTATTTTGTATATACGAACTAACATAGTATGATATAACTGAAATGGTGTAAGTTCAGTTCTAATATTTTTTTACTTTTGTTTATTTTTACTATCTTACTATTTGTATAAATCGTTTACATATACGAGTTATTATTCATCAAATTTTATCTTTTCATACCTTAAAATATCGTTGACATAATTCTTATGAGAAAAAGTTAATGATGAATGTTTTTTTCACGTGAATGAATTAATCTTGTCTTGATTTCAGATCATTTCAAGATTGTGAAATATATATATTGATTGACAGATTTTGTACTTCATAACCATCTGCCCTGAAGTCTATACTATAAGGTAAAATAATGCCAATCATGCCTGCAGCTATCTAAATATTATACTTCTTGATCATACAAATTCCTCTCTTTCGGCTCTCCAACTGTAACTGGACCCCATGACTCAAATAATTCAACTCTCTCTCTCTCTCTCTCTCTCTCTCTCTATATATATATATATATATATATATATATCTCAATATTACCAAGAGCATGCATGAACAACGTATATATATATATATATATATCAAACACTTCTATTATTTTCTATTAAAGCAAAGTATTTATGATAGCTACGTAAGTAGGTTTACACAGCTGATAAAGAGAATACAAAAGGGTTTTGTAATCTTAGCTGTGTTGTGTAGTTGAGAATTCAATTCAATTAATTCATTGAAGACGAGATAATGGCGTTGCACACTGATGCCGGTGTGCATGTTACTTTCTTTTCCATCCACTATCAATTCCTTGCGGTCCCTGATCTCATGTGAACAACTTGACTCCACTGTCGGTGTGAGCTTGCAATCACTTCATCAACTTCTTTATATATTGAGCTCTCTCTTAAGTTTAACCAACCTCTCACTTGCTCATTGAGAAGCTTGTAGCTTCCATTTCACTTAGTTTCGGTTGTTGGAAGCACGTTTTCCAATGCGGATGCTCCCCGTTCCCCGAGGAGCACTTCTGTGCTTCTTGGTGTACTTTGTGTTTGCTGTGAGTTTTTGCAACGTAAATGGTAAGACAGTTGAAGTAGTTGGAACTGGAGAATGTGCAGACTGTGGTCAGAGCAACTTTATAAACCTAGCCAGGCCTTTTCAGGTATAAATATGTTTTCAGTTTAATTCCATACTGTCTTAGATCTACAATGCATGTGTCAGAGTTGTACTTTAATTACTTCATACATGGATAAAAGTAGTTCTCTCTTTGTACAGGACTCCGAGTAAATATAGATTGTAAGGTCGAAAATGGTGAGTTCAAAACAAGAGGGGTTGGCGAGCTCGATGAAGAAGGAAAGTTTAAAGTATCTCTCCCTCAAGAAATTGTTGAAGATGGGGAGCTTAAAGAAGAATGTTATGCACAACTTCACAGTGCATCAGCTACTCCATGTCCTGCTCATGATGGCTTAGAGTCTTCAAAGATTATTTTCAAGACAAAATCTCAAGAGAAGCACACATTTGGGTTGGTAGGGAAACTCAAGTTTTCACCTGTAACTTGTGCTTCTGCCTTTTTTTGGCCTCATTTTAACTACCCATCTCTCCCCACGTTCTCACCCTTGCCTAAGTTTCCACATCCCAAGTTTAATCTTCCTCCTTTGAAAAGTTTTGGTCATCCATTCCCTTTCCCTCCTAAATACAAGAAACCCTGCCCTCCCCTAACACCAAAAGCACTTCCACCACCAGAGCAACCAAAGCCACTCCCACCAAAACCACCAGTGATAAAGAAGCCTTGTCCTCCAGTCAAGAAGCCACTTCCTCCCATTCCAAAAGTCCTTCCACCTAAAGTCCCCATTTACAAGCCAAAACCCCCAGTTCCTAAAGTTTTTCCACCTCCAGTTCCCATTTACAAACCAAAACCACCAGTTCCTATCTACAAACCCAAACCACCAGTTCCTATTTACAAACCAAAACCTCCAGTTCCTAAAGTCCTTCCCCCACCAGTTCCTATTTACAAACCCAAACCTCCAGTCCCGAAAGTGCTTCCCCCCCCAGTTCCTATTTACAAACCAAAACCACCCATCTTCATTAAACCACTCCCTCCATTTCCAAAGATCCCACCATTCTACAAGAAGCCATGCCCACCATTACCAAAGCTTCCTCCAATTCCCAAGATTCCTCCAAAGTACTTCCACCACCCCAAGTTTGGAAAATGGCCACCTCTTCCACCATTTCCTTCTCATCCTTAAGCTATTAATTATTCCACGTGTAAAAATTAATCACGAGGATTGTTTCGTTAATATTGATGGTGTGCTTGAAGTTTGAAATAAAAATACTGGAAGGTGAAGAAAGACAGACATGTGAATGATCATCGTGAGCCTTAAATTTAATTCCTTCAAGTTGGATTTGTGTGTCTGTCGACTGCTTTCCACAGAAAACTTTTTAGTGTTTGATGTTTAAAGCGATTGCCTGTTATATTAGTAATAATACTAGCTAGTTTCATTTACAGTCATAGAAAGAATCATGCATATGTATCTTCCTTCCTTCTCAAATGCAATACCAAGCTGCTACTTATTCCATTTAATTACTTCTGCTTGTTTAATTGTTTATCCCTGCAACTGTATATTATAATAATGAATTAAGTGTGTTTACTTGCACTAATTTGTTTTTCTTAATCATTATTATCATGTAAAGAGTATCATTAAAATCACTGTAAGAAGGAGGTTCACTCATAATTTATTTTCTATAAGAAGGAGGTTTACTCAAAATTTTCTAAGAGTCAATCTCAAGTATCATAAAAAAATTTCACTAATACGTAGGAATCTATCTTGTACAACAGAGTGGTTTACCAAAATTTTTTGATGTTTAAACCTACATATTATAGGAAATCCCACCAACGGGAGGAGTGCGATTTTGCCATCAGGCCTGATGGCTAGATATACATTTAGGTAATTCTAAAAAGTTGGTGTTAATAAATTATCAAGCCCAACATCCATTTAATTATCTGTGCTACGACCTCCAATATAATTATAAGGTTCACATGCATATTATTTATATTACTTGTGCACATTCTTTTACGGAAATGCATATGAGCTTTTATATAAGCCTTTTTTCTTTTTCTTATTTTGGTAGAAGGTAAAGGGAAATTTTCATTTATGTACTTCCTTTTATGGAAAAGCCTCTCAGTTTTTATGACAGCCTTTTTATAAAAAGTACGCTTTAACACAAAAAAAATGTTGTTTATATAAAGAATATTTTTTCTTGTATAATTTATTATAGTAGTTATATTTAAACATAATTTTAAACTGTGATCATTTTTTAATTTGAAGTATAAATAGTAATCATGAGTAAAATTTTTCAAAGGTATAAATGTGAATTTATCACTATATATATAAAATAAATACCTGATAAATATTGTAAGTAATTTTTTTATAATTTTTAAAATTATTGATTAGACTATTCCATTATTTAATTGATAAATATTGGGTCATCTGAAATATTGAAAAAAGTACTCTTTTGAACACTTAAAATGTTGTTTGTGTAAAGAACATTTTCATGTAAAATTTAGTATAGTGGTTATATTTAAATACAATTTTAAACTGTGATCATTTTTTAATTTGAGGTATAAATAGTGGTCGTAAGTAAAAATTTTTTGAAGGTATAAATGTGAATTTATCACTCTATATATATATATATATAAAGTAAATACCTAATAAATATTTTAAGTAATTTTTTTATAATTTTTAAAATTATTGGTTAGTCTATTCCACTATTTAATTGATAAATATTGGGTCATCTAAAATATAAAAAGAAATCAAGATAATATTATAAAAAATTTATAATATTATTGTGATATTAATTAGATATGCTAAAACAAGATTGAATGAATAAAAAATTTGAATAAAAATTTTAGTAGCTAATAAAATTTGAATACATGTTGATGGGTTGTTGAAATAGGGCAACAATATTAATTAGGTGTCGTTATATCAGATGTCCCTTTAGGGCAGCTAATTAAACCCAACTTAGAGAGCATTCTATGTATTGGTAGCTAGGTGGGGATAATGGATCATGGATACATCTTAATCTTTGAATAGTTTTGTAGGTTTCATTAATACAATTAGAATGAGCTTCAATCCAAATCTAATTAATTTTGAGATCTAAAACTGCGGCTCATTAAAAGTTTGAACTTTGAACATCCACTTGTAACATATATATTAAAGCAGTATCTATTATTTTATCAAAGTTTCATTAAGCCAAGCACCCTTTGGCAAAGTAGTCACTGTCCTTTGAATGTGTTAAGTCGGTTGTATCATGTCACCAAAATTTATCACACTTTATCTTAAAAGAAAATTTTTCTTTCTATCCATTATTTAAAGACAACTTTTATAAATAACTATATTACAAAAATTTTTTCGTCTTCAACCAAATATTAAATATTTTGACAAAAATATTTCCAACAGTCACATTTAACAAAACTAAATATATTTTTTATCATGACAATTTTGAACATGGTTTAACTAAAAACCATAATTTATATTATGCTCTAAATTTTACTTTTCAACATGCTAGAAACCTTAATTTCTAACTAATTTGAAACTCTAGTTTTGAGCATAACTTGACTCCAATCCCTAATTTTGAGTATAATTTACTTAACTTAAAATCATAGTTTAAATTATGATCAAAACTCTAGTTTCGAATATGGCTTAATTCGGAATCATATATTAAGTTATGTTCTAAAATTAGGTTTTTAATGTGTTAGAAACTCTATTTTCAAGTGCATAATAAGTTAAAATTTTGAGTACAATTACATTTATGGTTTCAAGTTTAGCCAAACTCGAAAGTTGAAGATTGCTTGTGAAATGTAGTTAGAGGGCATTTTTATCCAAGATATGATTGTTTGATTAAAAATTAAAAAAATTATGAATGTGGTTAAAGATGAAAATTGGGTAATAAAATGAAAAAATTTTCTTTTTTTTTTTTCTTCAAAACTATTTTAAATAAGTACAACAACGATATTTCTCAAGGATATTACTATGAGATTTGCTTACAGCGCCACTATAGTTTAGTTATCAGGTACGTGCGGTAAGTCCTCGATGGATTGGATTGGATGAAAAAGCAGGTCTGATGCGGCCCAGCCCGTTTAATACTTTAATTTGCACGACGAAGGACTAAAGGAGCCTTCTGGCGAACCGGACCATCCGATCCGAACCATCTGGGTCCAACAATGAACCACAAATGGTGCGGCTAATCACTGAGTCACTCGTCCCTCCGTCTTTACCAATTTGAAAAAGCGCGAAAAATCAAAAGGGAGAACATACCCTCCTCCTCTTCTTCTAGGGTTTTAGCTCTCTCAGAGCTCACCAATCTCCAGCAATGGTGACAACTAAAACCGTTGATTCCTCTCTCTGGTGGCACCCCTTCACTGACCTACTCTCCGAGCTCGAAAGCGCTTCTGTTTCCTCCGACCTCTCTCCGAAGCTAGTAAACACTTTACGCACACTCTCTCTTCTTCTCTTTCTCTCGATACCTGTGTATGTGCTAATATATGTGTTTATAAATATGTATTGTGAATGAATTTTGTGTTTCTCTTAGGTGAAGAAATTGGAGGAGAATCGCGCGTGGTTCGTCGAAACGGTGTCACGTTTCAAGCCACCGAATGAGAAATCGAAGCAGGCATTGAATTCGCAGATAGTGAAAGTCGGTGATCATCAGTTGTCTATAAAGGATGAATTGAAAGATCTAGCTTTGAAAATCAGCTCCTACGTAGTGAGTTTCTCAATATTCTTGTGGCTAATTTGTATTTTACTTAATTTTTTGTTTTGAATGTGGAAATGGAATTTTAATGGTAAATAATATTGTTTCTTGAGAATACTACATTGTTTAAATGCGAATTGAGTGATTAATTGACTAGAAATGCTTTTATCCTTCTGCTAGTTGCAGATATTGGGAATGGAGTTTTAACATGAAATGTGTTGTGTTAACCCTTTTTAGTGGTTATTGCTTCAATATTTTTGATTTTATTGTACAATGTTCGTGTAATTTATAAAGTTTTTGGCAAGTTGACTGATCATTTTTTTAGAAATGCATCTCTATGAAAATTCATTACGTAGGGTAACCTAAATGTAAACCTTGGTCAAAATCAGGAGTTGGTTGTTGTTTTATTATGAATTGCAAAGTAAGCATAATCTAGATGTATTTGATCATTCAAACTATTGTTTTAACTTTCCTTTGTTCAGTGTTTAGATGAGGTGCAATCGTACATTCTTGTTGAAAGGTCTCAGAAGAAGCAGAATGTAGCTTTCGGTTCTATTGTTCAAGAATCCGTTCATGTGGTTGGTAGCTTCTTTCTGTGTTATTGTTTTGTTTTCTATGTGGCTTTAGTTTATTTGCATTTCTCATTTTGTAACATAGCTGATTCCAAACACAGAGTTTAGGTTTAGTTGACTTTAATTGAATTATGGACTTGAACTGATGCTATAGTTAGAATATTTAATTTTATTTAATTGTTTAGCTGTGGCTAGTCACATGTTGATCCTTTTTTATTTATCCCTTCCTATGGTTTCGAAGATATTGCTGCAGTATTACTTAGAGCGGCAATGCTTGTTGAAGTGTACGAGGCAGATTTTCATGCATGCTTGTAAGTTTGTTATGAAAATATTTTTATTCTCATTTTTCCCATTTACTAAGGCTGAAAATCATATTGCCAGCTTTCTATCTTTTTTCGTTCTATGGACTGGTTAATCATCCACCTGTGGCCGGGACACTTCAATTTCTAAGTCTCAGTCCAGTTCTTTAACCATTGTCTTCAGGTTCTGCAACAATTTATTGATTATTTTGTTTCCATGCTGCTAATCATATTAATTTTGGTGCAGTATATGTTGGTGTTAGCTTGAAAGAAGGGAATGCTATTAGGAAGGAGGCACTGAAGCTGATTTCTGATGGACTGGAAAGCAAATTGATGTCCGTCCTGCAGGATCTTCTATCTGCTTCTCATCCTGTGGAGATGGTATGCCTGATATCATGTTGTTTACCCCTTACCCTCTATGATTTTATAGATTAGGGAGGTGAATGACATGCATTGATCGGTGCTCAGTGCATTTTTTTGGTTTCTTATAAAATATTGGGTGTTCAATCCATTCGAGTTTTCACCATTTCAAAACTTTGTGACGACTAATGGATTGATGATGTAATGTGTTCAATGCATGTAAAGTTGACATGATTTACTGGTAACTGGTGGTTGGTTTGTTAGTTAGAGAAATGGCCCCATGTAGTTAATGTGATTTAATTTACGAACATGGTTATTATCTTACACACAAGTACAACTCTAAGTTCAGTTATACAATGAGCATGGACATATTTAAAACAATTTATTTGTGGCTCTATCTCTTATACATGATCATCGTTTAAATACTGGAGTTTGCAGTGGGTATTTTTTCTTGTAAGTCCTGATGCTTCTTTAATCTCTATTAACTTCTATATGTCCTTCTGTATTATAAGTGCATTACCGTAAGAGTAATTTTTTCTTGCTTTTTTTTTTCCCATCAGCTATTGTGCATAAGTATCTTTAGATTTGATATAGATTCTTGCAATGTTTTACAGGATATTGATCTTTTCACGTTGTGGGCTGAGGAGACAATGATTGAAGACAGTTTGGTTTTAGACATTCTTTTCCTTCTTTATTATGAATCATTTTGCACTTGTAACGGGGAAAAGTGGAAAAAGTTGTGCTCTCTCTATAAGGTATAATGTTATTTTTCTCACTTGTAATGTATATCATTGTCATATTTTACCTCTCTTTCTATGCCCTTTGTTTGGAAACATTTCATGCCGTAGGGAATTTCATGCCACAGGGAATTTTATCTGGATCTTATAATTTTGGAAAGCTCGCAATATCATCTGAAGCGCTAAAGTCTTCTTTTGAGGCCAAAATACAGCTGCTACTTATCCTTATAGAAACCCTGGACCTGGAAAATCTTCTTCAAATGGTTCATGATGAAACTCCTTTCAGGTGTTTAGCTCATTGTTAGTTGCATAGTATTTGATATGCGATTGTTGGCTACAAACTTTTGGATCAACCTCTCTCTCTCTCTCTTCTCTGCTTGGGTTGTTTCATTACTACCATTTCTTCTTTCTTTTCATGGTTCTGCTGGCAGGCAAGGGGTGATATCTGTGATAACGGCTCTTATTCAATTGCTATTGTTTCTAGAAACTCTTTGCCTTTCTTTCTAGTTTCTTCCTCTAGCTTGCTCAAATTTTCAAACATAATTGTTTTTCATTTCCCAGACAGGGTGCTTTGGTCTTTTCCTTAAATGATGTTCAGGAGATGGATGTGTTATTATCTACTTTGGATGCTTTTGAAATGAAAGAGGCAGGTCCGATACTTCTGGCCTGGGCAGTTTTTCTTTGTCTAATTTCATCCCTCCCTGGAAAAGAGGAGACTAACGTGTTAATGGTATGTGCTTTTGTTTCATTATTATTGTATTACTGCTGTTGTTATATTTTTTATAAAATTATGTTTAATATTGTAATTCTTGATCATGTCTTTCTTTTGAAACGAATTAGGAGATTGATCATGTTGGCTATGTTCGTCAAGCCTTTGAAGCAGAATCATTGAATTCTTTTCTTGAAATCATTCAAAGTGACTTATTACAGGAATCTGATGTAAGCTCTTCTCAGTTCAGAGTTCATGTTTGACTATGTCTATTTTCTAGTGTTTTGCTTGGTTTGTCCTTTTCATTGGGAAGCCGTAGTTGTTGTCTGAGATTAAGATATAAAAATGCTTCTTTATTTTATATTTTTGGTTTTCGTTTATTATTTCAGGGACCAGCCGCTGGTTATCGAAGTGTCTTGAGGACTTTCATTTCTGCATTTATTGCGTCTTATGAGATCAATCTTCAGGTAATTGAACATCTGCTTTTGAAGTGGCTTGTAAGGCACATTGTAAATGCTTTTCATATTGATGCCGCTCTTTCAATTGTGCAGTTGGATGATGGTACCTTAAATTTGATACTGGATATTCTTTGCAAAATTTATCATGGAGAGGTTTGGATCTGTGGCATTTAGAAGTTTAGCCTTAAGATCACTCGTTGATTCCTTCTAAATTATTATTTAGTGCCCATAATTTACTAATTGGAGATTTTCTTGCTCATCAAACTTGCAGGAGTCACTTTGTATTCAGTTTTGGGACAGAGAAAGTTTTGTCGATGGTCCAATTCGATGCTTTCTTAGCAACTTGGAAGGGGAATTCCCCTTCAGAACAGTAGAACTTGTTCGCTTCCTATCATCTCTCTGCGAAGGAAGTTGGCCTGCGGAATGTGTGTAAGTGAACTCTTTTATGTTACTGCATGATATTATGGTTGATTACCTTACATTCTGTGATTTGAAACCTCTTATTGATGCTAAGGTGATACACTAGCTTTCTGTGGCATGGCATACATCGATGAGGGGTTTGCTGACTTTGTTATGGGATCATCTTCTTTTTAATAAAAGCTTTGTGAAATCTAAAGAGCCATGCAAATGCATGTCATACTGTTTTTTTTTTTTTTTGTGTGAATCGAATATGTAGTTGTTGCATAGGATTTTGGCCTAACAGTATTCTATATCCCTACAATCCGTAAAATACTAGAGTTGCAAACAGCACAGGCTATCCATGGGCCCAAGAGTCAATTTATTTTACATTACATATATACATATATATATGCAAAATAAATTTTTATTTTCCACTAATTATATATGTCATTACAATTATAGTTTTTTCTTTTCACAATTTCTGTGACTTATTTTTATATTGCAAGATATTATTTATACCAATCTCTGTTGCTGTTCTAAGTTGCTGGAAAGCATCTTATTGCGTCTAGGACCCATGTGTAAAGCCTTGCTTCTTTGTGTTGGGTTTTTGGCCACTGTTGCACACCTTCAGATTATCTCAGTCTGCTCAACTTGTGAACAGTGACTCTTTAGTTTATTTGGACAACTTAAGCCTTAACTGCTTTGTTGCAACGATTAGATATTATTATATTAGCTAGATTTGGAGTGAGTATATTTGACCGATGAGTAAAAACCCAAAGACGCCAGTGCTGAGATTCTGCTGCTAAACTGTTCCTACAAAGATTTCTAGTTTTACTTTTCTTTTTCCTTTGTGTCATTCATAATTTGCTCTCAAGCTTTTTTAGTGTTATTGTGCCATTTTGTAAAGAATTCTGTTGAAATCATTTCCCCATGGTGAAATTCTTGGAAATTTCTGGATGTGCTTTTAACTTTTTATTTTCCAATACTATTTTGAAGATAAACTGCTTCTTGATATATCTTATGGTTTTCTTACGGATTATATCTTTTTGTCAACAGGTATAATTTTTTGAATAAATCCGTAGGTATATCTACCTTATTTGAGATTTCTCGTGAGTCCTTGGTAGATAACCAGATTGTTGAAACTCCAGTGCCATTGCATGTTCTTGGGGTTGAAGGTTTGCTCATTCCTAGTAGAACTCGAGGACGTGTTTTAAAAGTATTTGGTGAGAATACTGCTCTTGTTCGTTGGGAGGTATGTGGTCCATAGATTCTGGATGTTTTTGAAGGATTTGCTAATTGTGTCATGTTGAAATCCATCGAAGGTTTTTAGGAGCACATTTCTTCACTGTGTTTTTTTGTTAATTTGTGAGAGCATTGGCAATGATGTAGAGGATCATTCCCTTCTATCAGTCTTTTAGTAAATTTGTTTTCTTTCTTCCTTGATCTTTAATGTAGGGAATTGTAAATTTCACGCCATATTGGTGTCATGGTGTTAAGTTTGAACTTGCATTTATTAACGATACTCGTGGCTACTTGTAGTTTTTGTGCTTTTGGGTTGTGTTGGACTATGTTCGCATGCGAGAGCAACGTATTTTGAAATTTTATTGGTTTCATGAAATCACATGCTTTCATGCAGCATTTTAGTAGTATTTTCCTACAATTGTGTTAATATCCTTTTTCTACTTACATGGTAACAGTTGTTTCTCTATTGCTTACTTACACTTTGTGTCTGATGTCTTGAACATTGTCTTCGTATGTTACACCAAGTTTCAGTGGCAATGTCAAAGAGGTTTTCTAGCACAGGATAGTTTTTTTATATGTTCTTTTGGTCATCTTATGCTGCCCTTTTAGTTTATGCAAGCCTGTGGTTCACCAGTATTTTAATTGATTTTTTCTTGCAAAGTTGTTTTGTTTCCAATCCTGAAAAACCAAAAAATCATTCTTCCCCCAAAAACACTTTTTATGATTTATGTTTTCAATGGTGTGCTACTGTGTTCATACTTTCATCAGATAATGCTTTGTTGAGGTGATTTGATTGATATGATATGGTACTCCAATAATTATGATGCAGTATACTAGGCCAGAAAAATGTTCAAGATCTTTGGGTCTATGGTACAATCTCATTTGCTAGCATTTCTTTTGTTACTGACATGTGCTTCCCTTTTTGTAGTATAATCAATCTGCAGTGCTTGTGCTTCTCCTGCGTTTGGCCCAGGAGCTATATCCAGAAAGCAGCGCGGAATCTTTTCTTATTCTTGATTTGTTTAGTCGAATGGTGTCCTGTAACTTGGTAAATATTTGTTGGTAGTTATAGTTATTATTTATTATATGCTAGTCACCTCAAAGGGAATAGACTAGTTGGTTTGGTGTTTTTCCGTAAAAGCAAGATTAATTCCCCCTCACACCAACCTTGGAGAGGGAATTTCTTTAGTTTGTGTTTGCGCAAGGGTTGGGTGTGTAGAAACCTTAAAAAAGTTACTGTATACAAGTTTAGGTTAGATATAGTAATAAATCTAGAATTCATTATTGTTAGAGCATTATGTTTTTTTAGTGTTAGATTTTATCTATTCAGGAATTATTATATTTTTGTAAATGCGAGGCCTGAGAAATTTAACTCAATCTACACCTATTGTATAAACTCTCTTCTTATTCCCTCTTTTTCTCTATTTCAAACCAAACCCTAGGTTTTCAATAAATGTTTAAAATTCAACTATTAAGATGTCATATGCGGAGGTCAGTTGCCGGAGAAATTCAGTAGCCTTCACAGTGTTTTCAGTATAGAAGTTAATTTGTGTACATTAAAATGATTTGTTGACCAACGAAGTAGCATAATATTATTTTTTTAAGCTCTAAGGCTGATTTTTATCAAAGCCATCTTTTATTGTCTAAGCAATTTAGCCATTGATTTTCTCTAAAAGTAATATTATGTGAAGCGTTAACTTGAAGCTGCATTTTCTTCTAACTATAATTTCTACCAATGTATTATTCTCAGGCCGTATGTTTTGCTTTGATGGATCTAGGCAACTCATTTTATGCTCAAGAAACTGTCTTAAATGGGCAGATTGTAAAGAATGTGTGGTAATTATTAATATACATTTCCTCCTCACTTTTTCTGTGACTTTCATTTTACGTTCTTTCCTGTAATTTGAAAAATAGTTGCTTTTTCATTTTATAACTGCAGGGTGGCTGAGATCATTTGCGCCTTGATTAGAGATTTGTCTCCTAGTTCCAGTGGTGCTGCAATAATGTCCTTGGGTGTCAACATTTTAGCGAAGATGTTAAAATGGTAATTCAGACTGTGTTTGTGTTGTGTGATTCTATGAGTAAATCCATGTCTGCTCAGTCGTTTCATATGTCTTTGCATAACGAGTACAGGAATTCTAAAGTTTCTAATCTGGTGCTGTACTTGCTATGATTCTTTCCTGCAATTTAATATTTTGGAATTGCTTGTAAGTGACTTGTTAGTAACTAATATACTTTATTTCCTTTTATCTTTTGGGCAGTTCCCCTTCTTTGGTTGCTGCAGTGGCTTTAAAGGCAAATATATTTGACATGGATTCAAAGGGGAGTATATTTGAAATTGGCAGTAATGGTTCATCAAGGTGAAACCCTTGGATCAAAACAGTCAATTGTTATAGTGCATGTATGAGATTGCATGCTTGTTATTCATCCATTATAATGATTAATTTTTGAACTGTATCTTGATAGTTACTGCCTGACTTATTTTATCGATTGTCAGATTGGATCCAGTTACCATTTCTATTCAATACCCTTTATCTTTTGGTTATCCTATCAAAAGATGTTTTCCACACTCTTCATTATATAAGTTGCATGAATCTTCTGCCTGGGTATTTCAATTTCCCTATTTTTTGCATTGTTACCAAGTTTATGGCCAATACATAAGAGGATCTTTTGTCGTAAATTTATATCTTATGACAGATGCGTATATCATTAAAGACTTTGCAAGCCGTGAAGCAAAATTGAAGGTGTACAGTTTGTATTGGCAAAGTCCTATTGCACCTATAATAGTTTTTATTGCATGCAATTTTTTGTCTTGTGACAGTTCTGCAATAGGATTCACGCAGTCAACTCCATATATTCAGGAGGAGTTAAGAGTTTAAATAATATTGTTGGGCTCTTGCCTATAAGTTAAGCTTTTGAGTTAGTTAGCAATTTAACATGTTATTGGAGCCAATTTGATTTAGTCATCTTGTGTTTGAATCCCCCTATTATGTTAACCAAATTATAAATTATGTATGTGTTTGTGGCTGTAATTGTGGTTATGTTTGAACCATGTGCCTTATATGTGAGAGGATGTATTAGAGCTTAAATACGTTTGTTGGGTTCCTACCGAGGAGTTTAAGCTTAGCAGGGTAATGCTGCTAGATCTTGGCCATACTCTCCTTTGCAATAAGGAGTTCTTCTATTTTCATTGATTCTAGGAAGAGCGGTATTGATTATTACGACGAAGTTCTCCATATTTCCTAACTGGCATGTTATGTGCAAAATTGATGGGGACAGCATTGATTACCTTTTCCTTCACTAGATATAGTTTGGTTGTTATTTCACTTTTTAAAGATAGCAAAGCTTATGTGGATTGTTAGGTGAAGCTTGTGATCTGATTTTGGCGGAATTTGTTCCGTTGCTAAAGGCTGAAAAGAATTTTATTGTTATGGAGATGTTCACTGATGGCAACGTTTTGGGTGATTTGGATTGAAAGGAGCAAAAGAATCTTTGAGGATTCCACAAAAGAGGATGTTGAGTTTTTGTGAGACAACGTTCAATTTTTGGCGCCTATATAGATGTCTAATACCGAAGGGTTTAGGATTCTTCTTTGAATTGCGAAATTGAAGGCTTTTTTATGCTGTTGAAGCATTTTTGTATAACTAATTTTTTGTAAATTTTGTGGTGAACATCTTCTTGATAGAATTAGAATTACACTGTTTCCTATTAAAAGAAAATAAAAAAAATGATATTGTCTTCTCTTTGGCTTCTGTTCTTTTTCTTAGTAATTGATACTGTATTGTATACATCAATGGTCTGTGTCACTAAGATGAGATGTTTTGTTGTTTTTGTTAAACTCTTATTTTTGCTACATAATTCCTTTGTCATTTCATGCTTTTCAGTGGGTGGTTGCTTTCTGGGAAACTGGCAAAGATGCTTTTAATTGATTCTGATCAGAATTATTATGATTGCCCTTTAACTATATCAGGTACATCTAACAATAGCTTTTTCTTATTTGTTTGTTTAAGAGTTGCAAATATCTTTTATATGGTCTAATCTATTCTTATATGTTATTTATGTTATTATTTTGGAATTGAAATATTCTTAGACATTAGGTATATATTCACATGGTGTTTTGAAATGTGTGTGCTTGTTCAAATTTCATCTTACTTGTGGTTACTTGTTGGTTAAACTAGCAAGACATCTTGCAGGGGTAAAAAAGATTTGGGATAATCCCACTCACATCAAGTTTTGGGAGGGATTTGGTTTCCATTATGTAATAAAGATGAAAAAGGACTTTTTTTTTTTCTTTTCTTTTCTTAAATTTATTGTTCTTAGTCACGTAGGGATGTTTATATCGTGCATTTTGCATCCTGATTTGCAAATTATGCCTTGCAGTGCTTGACTTTACCATGCAGCTTGTGGAGACAGGGCTAGAGAATGATTTTGTCCTTGCTTTAGTTGTTTTCTCCCTCCAGTATATTCTAGTTAACCATGAGTACTGGAAATACAAGGTGAAGCATGTTCGTTGGAAAGTAACATTAAAGGTATGCCTTTGATTTTTGTCAGCCGTTACATTTTTCCTGTCATATTTGTTTTAGGCTTTTAGGGTATATTTCATTAACCTTTGAAGTTTAACATAAGTACCAGACTTTGATTTGGAAGATAGGCAGGGACTTCCCACTATGGGATAAGTTTCTGATTGCTTTTATGAAACTGCATTAGATATCTCTGATAACTCAATCAAGGTTTTAGACATAGGAAATTGGTGTTTTCAAAAAAATGGAAATTTACACAATGCTTCAATATTTTGGTAGGTAATGAATGCTGCAAAAGTAATATTTTTCTCTTATTTGTTGTTTTAGGTACTTGAAGGGATGAAAACATGTATTTTCTCAACTTCGAGCCATGGGAAGTTGGGTGATGTCATTCAGGCCATGCTATTCCGTGATTCGTCCATTCATAATACTCTGTTTCGAATTATTTGTACGACAAAAGAAGCCTTGGAGGTCAGTCATATTGTGCATCTTCAGCTCATACTGATATTGATTCCTTGTAGGGCAGTGCTGGTTTACATACTAATATGAGCACATTTTCAACAGAAACTTTATGTCATCCGCACCTTTGAACTAATGGAGATGAAGGATTGCAACTTGCTATTGGTTCTGTTTTGGATATTTTGTCTACCATGCTCTCAAAATTCTCAACGGTGGGCTTTGAAGTAACAGACGTGTTACTAGTATGCTGATGAATTGATATACTGCTGTGTCTTTGTTATGTGCATGGCTTCCAAGTTCCCGTGACTGTTACCTATTTTACAAGTTTGATTAATTCCTGAACCTTCTAGTTGCTCCAAAACAGGCATACTATACTTGGAACAGATCTTCTAGTTTGATCCAAAACAGGCAAACTATATTAGGAACAGATGGCATCTGTATCTTTTACACTAACCTCTTATTGCTTTTGAATATTTATGTACTGACTCTATGCATATGTGTTATATTCTCTCTCTCTCTCTCTCTCTCTCTCTTTCTACCCTTAATCATATATATATATATATATATATTATTAACTCAATTTCTTTTCCAGGACGTGTCTTCCATCCTTCCTGTCTTGCATCAAGCTGTGCTATCATCTACAGCCACACCAATTCCTGTTGTTGCAGCTGTTACATCCTTGATATCATATTTTCGCTGTCCCGTATGCATTTCTATCCACACTCCAATGGGAAATAATGATGCTTGAACTTTCTGTTCTCGTCTTCCTTTGCTTAAGGTTGCAAAATTTTGGATAATTGTATGATATGCAAGTTGGTCAGATATTTGTTTAAAATTTAAAGTTAGTGGGTCTGTTGGCACTCCTATGTGAGAATGTCTAATGACATTCCTTTCTCATATTTATAAGCAGTTCACGAAATAATAATGATTTACTCTTCAAATGATAAATGTACGTTTAAGTTTCTGATGAAGGTAATTAGATTAGGTCTATGTATTCAAGGGTTGCTGAGTTGAGCAACCCCTTGGGGTTGACGTGAGAAACAAAGGAACTGTGAGATCTAGGTCCTGCTTGTCTCATTTGACATATGAGGGAAACTAAATAGAGTAATGGACCATTAGCCGAATCTTCAGTTGTGCAGAATCATCAGATTTTCTTTTCATCTTCTTTCCGGTATTCCCGAATATTATGCGTTTCCTTAACTAGGGTTTCAACTGTATGGATGTGGACTGGGGTATGTTCACCTATAAACTGCATTGCAGGGACTGTGGCAGCATGCAGTTCTGAATATCAGTATGCGTAATTATGTTGTTAGAGCTTATAATTGTTGTTAGATCCTTATCAATTCGCTTAACCTTTTCGGTTAAATGGTGGCTTGAGTTTGACCAAGTATGAACTTGCCCATTAGTAAAATACAGTGGGTTGTGTTTGCTGTTATCTTTGTGATTGTTGTGTTGGATTCACATGCCTTAAATGCAATATGACGTGTTAATACTGAAATACTATTGTTGGTCCCTTTATTTATGAGGTCAAGCTTTTAAGAGATGACTTCAGATACATGTTAACTTTAGCAAGCAGAAATATAAAGGACTATCCATCATAGTTGTATGCATGGAGTTGTTTGTCTATTTTGACTTCCCAGTAGTTCAAAATCGAGCCTAATTTTTTTTTTTTGGTTTTAGTGATCATATGTTGGCACTGGTGTATCTTATAAATAATTTAGAGTTCTCTGTACAGGCTATTCAAGTTGGTGCTGCTAGAGTACTATCAATGTTGTTGAGTATATCGGACTATTCACAACCATATTTGTCTAGCAATGCATGCTTTGGTTTGGATGACAAGCAGGTTTGTCATTTATGTTTGTTTTTAACCTTTAACTTGTTTTCATTTTATTCAAGTGAGTGCATTGGTTGTTCTTGTACTTTTTTATGAGTGGTTGCTTGGTTTAGATTGCAGATTTAAGGCATTCTCTTGACTATATGCTACAGCTGGTGGAAAATGAAGATCTATTTGTTTCCTCAATAAATCTACTCACTTCTGCTGCAAAACATCAGGTCTGCTACAGTATCTCTTTATTTGCAAGATTTTGAAGATTTCTTGGGTCAAAGTTATTCGTAGAGGGAGGCCTTCCAAGTTTGTATGCTCTAAGTGTATTTCCCGTTCCATCTGGTTTTGTTTAGCACTGCATCTAGAAATATCATCCTGAACTGTCATGTATTTGTGATGTTGGATTAAAGATTCCAAAGTTTGCTCTTTTCTTGGAGTACCCTGATGCTGATCAAATTACACATGTTATCCTTAGTTGGTCAGAGCAACCAAACCTGATCTCATGATCTTAAATTTAACAGTTCTGCAACTATGTGTTCATTCCATATGGCACAACTGGAAGCTCAGTTTATCTGAGTCCTGTCTATGTTCCTATGACAACTTTTTAGATGATCTTTTCTTTTGTTGATGTAACTCTTCCATCTTAATAATGGTATTATAGATACTCAAGATATTTTTCCCTTAATTTGTGCTTTTATTTTGCAGCCTGCTTTCCTTGTTGCTTTATTTTCCACAGAGGAGAAGAGGGATCTCCCACAAAGTAATGACAGTGGGCTGAAGCATCCAGAAAATGAAGCTTTAATAGGGCCGCTTGGATCAAATAAACCAAATATGATAGATACAGTTCTGCTATACGTTGAAAGATCTGATGATCTTATCAATAGGTATTGTCTGGATTTAGGCTAGTTTCTATACCTGATTTCTTATTGATGGTAACTGTTAGATTCGTTGCTTGTAGTTGGGTATGCTGGATACTGTTAACATCTATGGTCTTACATGCTATAGTTTGTGCGAAATTTTATCTATCTGCAGCAATCCCCGCATACTGCTGAATGTACTTAACTTCCTGAAGGCGTTGTGGCAAGGGGCTGATCAGTACAAAGATATTTTGGAGTGGTTGAAAAGCTCTGGAACGTTCTGGAAACAACTATCCAACTCATTTTCATTAATTGCAAGCTTGCAATCTTCTGAACTTGAAAATATGACTGAGGTGGAGGCTCAGAGTTTGGCTTACAAATATTATTGTCAATCTGCTATATTAGAAATAATGGCTCATGATATGTTACTGAAGCAAAGGCGGTTACATGCTGAGTCACTTGTAAAAGAAGCTACCAAATCAAAGGCGGGGATAGAAAATACTGCAAATCCCAGACTGTCAAAATCTGCAAATGATTGTGATCTTAAGGATATTATGTCAAATTGGTTTCAGAGCTCTGTTTTGGCTAGCCTGGTCGAGTCCTATACTTCTTGTGCATATAATAATGAGATACTTTTTCGTGCAAAGGTGACTATCCTGTCAGTTCTTAATTTTTCCAGTGATGCCGTTTATAGATATTCATGTCAAGCAGTTCCTGACTTTTAATTTCACAATGCTCCAATTAGCTGAACAAGAATTTTCTGTACTAGAAATTACACCTGATTGAATGGTACTTTATGATGTGGCATACATCTGTTTGTACCCATGTTTCTTTGCTATGTTCTGTCAGCACCTTGAATTATACTTTATGTTCAAACATTTAAGAACTTCTCATATTAACAATTCACATGCTACTTTGCAGGTTGCTGTCAGTTTACTTATTGTGCATCTGATAGGGAAATTAGCGACTGGTGATGCAGGAAGTTTGTCTGTTTCATTACTTGAGAAGGTCCGCCTTATGTCAAAAAAGGTATGACCCATTCTCTATTATGGGCAGCTTAATCTTTGCTAATTTAGGTGATCCTTTTGATGTCTCATCTGGGATTTCACGTTTACCAGTCTTTTTTGTGCCATTTCCCCTTTTTTAATCTTTGAGGTCAGATCATAATCTTTTGGATATTGCTTTTTCTGTTAACAGTTGACCAGTCAAGCTGCTTTTTCTCAATTACTGGTGCAATACTCACAGCGCCGTTACAGGTAAAGCTCATATGTTTTCTGTTAAATCAACTGCGTTAAGTCTAAACATGTTAATTGCCCAGATAAAAAATCTGAAGATTTATTATCTGAGGTATATGTATATATTATTCAGTGCCCTTGTGCTAAGTTAATTTGCTTATGTACTGTTTGTTGTTGCTAAACTATAGAGGGCAAGGCTGTAATTCTGTGTCAAAATATAAGACTCTAGTGGTGTTCCTAATTATTTTTGTTTTCCCATAAGTATTAAGAGTGTCCTTATGGACATTCTTCACATTGTTCTTTTTGTTTGCAGAAATAGAACCGTATTTTATGTTCTATGAATATATCATGTTACTGCTAGGGGGCTGCAATCATCTTAGTTCTTCTGGGAGCCACCACGTTCACAATTCTTATTTTATGTTCCTACAGTATTGACCTTCAGCTGTTCCATCCTTTTTTCCTCCTCTTTTATTGTAAGAGTTACTAGTCAACGCATGATGCACAATCAATACAGCTCCTGCAGTGTGTGTAGAGTGTTTAATTGCTCTTCACGCAATGGTCTCATTTGTCCTGATTTTTTTTGAAATTACCCCGGCCATTGGCATGTAGTCATGCATATTAGTCAATTCAATCTGTTTGTGTTGCAGCCACTCAGCCCATGGCTGGGTGGTAAACACTCATGCCTTCCAAATGGAGGACATGAGTTCGAGTCCCACACTACACAAAGTGTGAGACTCTCCCACTAAACTAATTGTGGGTAGAATTCCTTGCATGTGAGGGTAAAAATCTCACTGTTTGTATGGGGAGATTTCTGGGGTGCTTCAGCACAGTGTTCATCTAAACTCCTAGCAGATTTTTTATTTAATATCCATAGATTATACATGTAATATGTAATATTCAGAAAAAGAAAAAATTTGTTTGTGTTGCATTACTTTTTAGTCTCTGGAAAACAAGCTTCTATATATGATCACTGTTTTCACATTGTCTACAAAATTCTCATTTTTAATTTTTTGGGATTTCTTTCCAGTGAAGGAAAAGAGTTAAAGACTTTATTACTCAGTGATCTTTACTGTCATCTTCAAGGGGAGCTTGAAGGTCGTAAAATCAGTCCTGGACCATTCAGAGAACTTTCCCAGTATCTGATTGAATCTAAGTTTTTGCAGTCATATGAGCATAAGGATGCTGGTGACTTATTTGCTATTGCTAAAGATGTATACATGTTTGATCCTGTATGTGTAAGAGCAGATTTGGGTTTAGACATGTGGGATTATTCGGAATGGAAAACATCTAAAGTAACTGCTGAGAAAATGTTGCATTGCATGCAAGAAGCAAACTCCATGGTGTTGCTTGCAACTTCTAAGCTTTCTGCACTGAAAGCATTGGTAACTATCCTAACAGTGTACGAAGATGATGTGAGTCCTGTAAATCTCTGAATTCCTTTGTTGCAGTTTATGATGCTTCAACATTAGATATCTAGAATGCATTTGTTAGTGAACTTATTTAGCTTTGTTCCTCTTTTTGTTCTGTGTTAAAGTTCAGTTAAATTCTAATATCACTTAAGAATGTCGTTAGAGTTTGTGTCTAAATTAATTTGATTGTTTGCTTATCTCATGTAGAAGTGTTCTCTGTGTTTACAGAAATTCTGGGAAGTTTTTGATGATTCATGTCATGGGGTTGTAAGTTAGAGGTGAATTAGATAATATTGAACATGTAATACTAACATTTTAGGTGTATTTATGCAAACTATTAGCAAAGTTTTTAAGAATCAGAATATTGTGCTTGGATGAATCAAGGATAAGGAAGTCACTCAATATGTTTGATGAACATTGGGCAAGGATTGTAATAAAAATAAAGTTCAATATAGTTAAGGTAATATTATGATGAATTTTGATAATTTTTTATATTTGCCAAAGTCAAGGATTTAAATGTTGTCTTAAGAATCATTATTTAAAATGGTAAACACATAAAATATTGACTAACTGCAGGCAGGATTTTATTGTCACACTTTCTTGCTTGAGTGTCTAATCTTTACTGCTTTTGCATTTGCTTTTCTCATGAATTATCAATTGACATTTGCCTGCTGGTGCAGTCACTGGACAAAAGGATCAGAGTTGGAGGGAAGACCCCCAATCAATTCTCTCTTTCATGCATTGATCAAATATGCCAAAATTTCCATGGTACAGTAGAACTGTTAGCTCCAGCTCTGGATGCCTCTAAAGATATTCTTGATTTCCTTGCGGCTCACGCAGAATTACTTCTACATCTTGTGAGATCTGTTCAGAAAAGCCTGTCTTCACCCATTTGTGTACTTGTTTTAAAAACCTCCGGCTTTGCCCTTAAAGTGCTCAGTGACTTGAGAACTTCAGTTGCTGGGGTGAATATAACAATAAAGCATTTGCTCACGTTGCTTCTATTAGTCATGGAGTCTACTTGCCTAAATTCCCATGGAAATGGGATGAAAGAAAAGGAGTCTGTTGAAGACTTAGCTAAGGTTTCTAATGTGACCTTAGGGTTATTGCCTATTCTCTGCCATTGCATCACTAATGAAGAGCATTGTACCCTTTCCCTGACTATTGTGGACTTGATACTTAGAAGTTTACTGACACCTAACACTTGGTTCCCCATCATACAGCAGCATATCCAGCTGCGGCATGTCATTCAAAAGC
>CM040444.1:18194034-18255221 GCA_022749755.1 Azadirachta indica
CCCAAGGAAAACGCAAGCGTCATGTTACAAGTTCTAATGGTAGTACTGAAAGTTGTTGGAAGAAAAAGTCAATCTTTTTTCAGTTAGAATATTGGAAATCTTTTCATATTCAACATATTTTAGATGTTATGCACATTGGGAAAAAATGTGTGTGATAACATAGTTGGTATACTATTGAACATTTCAGGTAAAACCAAAGATGGATTTGCATCTCAATTAGATCTTAAAGAGATGGGGTTAAGGAATGAGTTGGCACCTACAGAGACAGTAAAAGAGATACTTTTATCTCCAGCATGTTACACAATGTCTACAAATGAAAAAAACGAAGATTTTGTAAGACGTTATTTAATGCAAATGTTCTAGAAGGATACTCATCAAATTTTAGAAATGTTGTTTTCAATGAAAAATTGTAAGCTCTATGGTCTAAAGTCTCACAACTGTCATACATTGATGCAACAATTATTGCTTGTGGCAATCTGCTCTGTGTTACCTAAGCATGTCAGGTTTGCAATTACTAGATTTTGCTTCTTTTTTAATATGTTATGCAAAAAAGCAGTGGATGTGGAAAAAATTGATGAGATGCAAACGAGTATTGTGTTGACCTTATGTATACCTGAACAATATTTTCCTCTGTCATTTTTCGATATAATGTTTCATTTAACAGTGCATCTTACTAGAGAAGTTAAACTATGGGACCAGTTTATCTGCGATGGATGTACCTATTTGAACGGTTCATGAAAGTTTTGAAAGGTTATGTGAGGAATCATAATCGTTCAGAAGGATGTATTGCAGAATGTTACATTGCAGAAAAAGCTATTGAGTTTTGCACAGAATACTTATCTAATGTAGATGCAATTGGAATCCCATTTGATCAACCTTATGAAAGTGATTCTGTTGGTAGGCCACTATCAGGAGGTAAGGTAAAAACTATTGATCATATTCAATGGGAGCATGCTCATCGATATGTATTAGAAAACACAAATGAAGTTCAACTGTATATTGAGTAAGTTGTAAAATTTCATTCATTTGTTATTTGAAAATTAATTATCTAGGTCTAAAGCCATATATATAACATTACTTTTTATTTTATATATTAGGGAACACATGGAGCTATTAAGGCTAAAGCATCGAAAAAAATCTAAAAGAAAGAAGTGGTTACAAGATGAGCACAACCGCACGTTTATTTATTGGTTGCGTGACAAAGTAAGTGCTAACTAACATTTAATATTAATATTAAGGCACCGAAATAAATCGTCTACACAAAATTAACCATTTTTTTATGATGCTTATATGTGTGCGGATAGCTCATGAGTTAAGTCATCCAAATAATAATATATTGGAGAACTTACGGTGGATAGCATATGGACCACGATTTGAAGTTATAAAATATCAAGATTATGATGTCAATAAATGTCGTTACCATGTAAAAGGAAGAGATGCTTAGCGCGTACATCAAAACAGTGGAGTAAGCATAATTGCGAATAGTATGCAAATTGCAAGCTCTAAAGATAAAAATCCAACTATTTCAAATATGTCCTTTTATGGAGTTATTCAAGAAATTTGGGATTTAAACTATAACAAGTTTAAAATTCCAATATTTAAGTGCGATTGGGTGGATAATGGTAATGGAGCCAAAGTAGATGAGTTAGGTTTTGTATTAGTTGACCTTAATAAGATTGGGCATAAATCTGACCAATTTATTTTGGCATCACAAGCAAAGCAAATATTTTATATACAAGATCCAGCTGATGCGAAATGGTCAATTGTACAAGTACCCCCTCAGAAGGATTATGACTATGACAATGATGAGTTAGGTGACACTATCATGGAGCATCAATGTTTAACTTCTTCATTACCAAATTTAGAATTAATTGATTCATTCAGTGAGAATGATGCAACCTATGCTCGTGCAGATTGTGAGGGTACTTGGATTGAAAATATTATGAGCAAATAGGCATGTTCTTATATTTTTTTTATTCATTTTGTTTTTAAGCATATCTTTATTAAAATATCATAAATTTTATTCATTTATATTTATTTTACTTTGAAGTATTGAATAAAATTATATATTTTAAATAGCATGACTGACTTTTTTTTTTAAAAATTATTTGCAGTATCATGACTTTTTTCCATGGAGCCAACCAAGATGATATAGAAAAGTTCTTCAAAAGAGGAATTGGTTTTAGATTATTATGGATACACTTCACTATTGTTGAGCTGTGCTATAGTCATATGTTAATCTTCTGATAGACCCTGAATCTTGTTAGAGTGGTTGTTTAGTATATATTTGTTAGCTTCATGCTGTTCTGGTGTTCTTTTGCTGCTGCTTTGTTTTGACTAAAATTATTAGTCAATACATTTTTTTTAAAAAAATCTCTAAGCAACAGATTAAAGTGATGAAATAAAAAAATGAATAAGAAGTTTAAAAGGCCTTGATGTTAAATACAAGCTCATAAAGTAGAAACACCAAAGAAAAAGATAATTGAAAAGATAATCACAACAATTAAATTGATCATGAAAATAAAAAAAAAATCTAAATTACACATTGAAAACCGAGATCTAGTTTTGAATATAAATAATAATTAAATAAAAAAAGTTAGAAACATAATTATTAAAAATTATTGAAAGATAATAAAAAGTTAGAAACAAAATTATTAAAGGTAGTTAATATAAATAAAATTATTATAAGATTAATATAAATAAATTTATTTACTGTTGTTGGAATCAATCTTTCTCCTCTGCTGCTTGTTGTTTTTGCCTTGTTATTGATCTGCTGCTCTATTTCTTTCCGTTTTTGGTTTCCTGCTAATGAATTCAATCTCAAGTGCCATTCCTGCTGCTAGTACTGGCATTTTATTCTTCCCTTCTCCTGTTGGTTATTGATATTGATGTTGTTGCTAATGGTTTCCGCATTTTTTTCTTTTAATTTGTGGCTATTACATCTTTCAATACTGCTCCTACAATTGTTTTATAACTTCCTCGGTGCTTCTTTGTGTCTTTTCTAGGCTTCCTTATTATTTAATAATATATTATTTTATTCTTTCTATGCTGCTACCTTGCTTCTACGCTTTTACTACTCTCTTTGATGCTTACAATTGTGCTCACCAACAGAAAGTACTACTATACAGCTTACTGATTGCTACTCAATCCTTCTCTTGTTTTAATTTTTTTTTTTTTTCTGCCTTCAATTTCACCAATTAGAGGATTTAGATTCTTAGAAAACTCATAATCCAGAATATTGAGAACATTGAGATTTCGCCAAGAATTATGCAGAAGGAGGAAAAAGAGCACATAAGTTTCTCATCACTAGTCTCTAGAACTACAATAGCAACTTGGTCCTCTATATAAGTTTTAAAATTGTTTCTGCAGATTTTTCTGCTTTTTATAGCAAATATTGATGTATGTTTAAATTTAACATTGTTTGTAATTATTTTTGTAACCTTACTGCTAAGTTTCTTGCTGGCTATGAATGAAGAAAACAACAATTTACTGTATTTTTATTTGTAAATTATAAAGTAAACCTCTTGCTTTATTTTTTAAATTCTTAAAAACTCATAATGCAGTGGTAAGAACCTTAATTTAGTTTAATTTAGTTAATATTCTCATTTTTTTAAATCATTTATTGGTAGGTTAACAATAATTGAATTACTCTCTTAATACAATTAATGATATAATCATATTTTGATTATTAAAATAATTGTTAGTAATATATAAATATATATCTATTGGTTATAACTTGAATATATTTATATAAATTATTTTTTAAGTTTTTTAGACATTATCTTAGTAATTAAGATATTCTAAATTTTATTCATTAGTAATTAATATAACTTAAATTTTATTTAGTACGTAACATTTATTTTATCTTAAAGTACTAAATTAATTATATTTTTACTAGTATCACTCACATGTTTTTTTTTTTTTTTGTTTCAGTATCATGACCTTTTTCCAAGAAGACAACCATGATGATGTATGAACTTCTCCAGAAAATCTTTTGAGGAAAAGAAATGGTAGCAGTCAAACGACTTTGCCAGAGCTTACAAAAGAAAAAAGTGACGGCTATAGGCTACTTATTGTATTTAATAAGAAAGGTAAACCAATAGGTAATACATCAAAAAAGTTGGGAAGCTTAATTCGTGTATTGGCACGTATAATAGTTCCAATCACATATTGCACATGGTTCAGGGTACCAAAAGAACTTAAAGAAAATATATAGAGTTGCATTGAGGTTTGACATATGTCAATTCTTAATTATCATTTTTTTGTTAATATTTTTTATAATAATTAATTTATTTTAAATTTTTATTTCGTGCTATTGTTTGTAGATGACGTGTGATATTGATAAAGATTATAAGAAAAAGGTTTTATCTAAAACAGCAAAAAGATGAAAAGCTTTTAAAAATCGTCTTACATCGAAATATATATTGTCACACAGAAATGACCCTGTTAGTTTGAAAAGACCACTGACACACTACAAATTTTTTGAATAATCATAATGGCAATCATTTGTAAAGAATAGATTGGCAGAAAATTTTCTTGTAAGCTAATTTAAATTTTTTTATATTTAATTTTAATTTTAATTTTAACTTAAAATTCTTACTATATTGTTGTAATGATATATATAAAGCCATAGAAAAGTTCAACAAGAGAGGCATAGACAAAATAAGTATAGATATCGACTTTCACGTCATAGATATGCAAATAAGGAAGATGAATTGGTTAATGTTTAAATTATTGATCAATTTATTTAATGTAAAGTATTTTAAAAATTTGGATTTGAATGTCTATAGATATGTGAACTTGGAACAGATGAACAAATTGACCGTTCCGTTATTCGGATGCTTGCTCATCAAAATAAGAAAGGAGAATATGATAACGAGAATGTCAAATTTTGTGCAGAAAGAATTGTAAGTTTGTTATTAATGTTGCAATTATTTATATATAATTTATATTAATAATTAAATAAAAAGTATTTAATTTTCATTAAAAGTTTTTATTTATATTGGCTTTCATCTTAATTCTTTTTAAAAAAAAAAACTATTTTTCTATGCTTTTGATAGGAAAAAATTACAGAACAAGTTAAATTGAGTAATGTTTGCGTTGATGGCAACAATGGCATTCTTACAATGGTATTACAAACTCCTGAACATTCAGGAAGTTTTAGAGGAGTTGAGTCATTCCATCACTCCATCTAGTTATTTTCACATGCCTAAACGTAATCATTATTTTGAGGAGCAACAAAAGATAATGCAAGAGCAACAGCATTTGTTGGTTGAACAAAATAAGAGGATGTTGGAGGAAAATCAACAAATGCAAGAAAAGTTGAAGTCATTACAAAGTGAATTAGAAGCTTTAAAAACAAGTAATCCAAAAGCCACGAGTTCTAATCAAGTCAATTGTGATACAACCGTCAAGGTGACTAGTCATGAGATAAACACGGAAGTACAATATCAAGCTAATGGTGGTATAACTATAAAATTAATAAATTTTTACTTATTCATTATATATATATATATAATATTTGTATCTTGTTGTATAACATTTTTTTAATGAAATGAATGTGACATTTGAAAGGGAAAATTATGCAAGCTTGCTATTGGCAACAGAGAGAATATAGTAGCTCATGGTGCAATTATGCCAACAAATGATCCAAAAGCCACTATACACGGAATTCCATTAAATGAAAATATACGTGTATCTATTCATATGGCAATAATTCCATCGACCTCTTTACCTTAGTTAATTAAGTTAAAAATTTTGAACTTAAATCTAAATAAACAAATATCTGAATAATTTAAAAGTTTTATCTTTCAAAAATATTCCTATTTTGTTAATTTATTTATTAACAAAAATAAAACCTTAGTTAACTATTTTTTAGTTATCTTTTCTCTATTGTAAGCCCCCTCTATTTGTTTTCACTTATTTTATACTTTAATTATTGAAATAAATTTATATATTTACATAATTATAATAATATTACAATATAATTTATTATTGTTATTTAATATTTATTTATCTTTATATCATCGATTAGAAATTATTTTTTAAAAATATATATCAAACAAATAAATAATATACATTCTAATATAATTTATTAATTTTTTTAATCTATTATTGTATTAATATAATTAAAATTATTATAAATATAAGTTAAAATATATATGTTAAAATATCAATTTTCAAACTTTTATTTTATTAAAATAAATAACTTAATACTTATTTTCAAATGTTTTAAAATAAAAAATAAACGTATCATTCAGATTCAGATTTTAATTATGTTTAGAATTTAGACAAAAAAAAATAAATACTACCTAAGCCTAAGGTCTGTTTTTCTCATCAAAAGGTTATTCTATATTTTGGTACAAGGATATGCTTCTTAAACTACGGAATGAAGGCAATTTAATTCTTAGAGAAAAATAATGAAAATTAGTGGTATTTGAAGAATATTTTGAAAAGGAGAATGCATAAAGTGTATTTTATTCTTAATTCAAAATATATTACAAGATTTAATTTATAGAGAAAAAATCAAAAGATAAAAGAAAATAAACATATCATAATTTAATACACTCTAAGATACTAGTAATCAAAAGAAGGTTATAAAATTAACAGAGGTGTGAAAAGAAAAAATTATATAATTGGAGCCGCATTGGGTAAGTTTTAGAAAATCCAAAATCTCTTGAATTTGGAAAGCAGTCAAAGCAAGTAAGGAATTTGGAAAGAAGTCGAATTCTCAACGGATTTCCTTCCCAAACCAGGAAAAGGAGTCGTAGCTGTAATGCTATATAAATCTCTTGAAAACCGTCTTCACAAACGCAAATAAATATTCTTCTCCAATTTCATATTTCTCCATTGCTCTCTTAGTTTGTATTTCGCCTATTAATTCTTCTTTTAAAAGGTAAAAAGATAAATTTAAAGTACCATTTAAGTACAAAATGAATTAACCTACCCAGGTTGCTGCAATGAGTCTGGAAAATAAATATTTATAAAGATAATAATTTGAAAGATCAAGCATATACAATTAGTCTGCAATGAATTAACCTACCCAGGTGCAGAGGAATTGATTGTTGGGTTGGGGTGGTTGTACACTTCGAAATGTTGCTCGTTGTTGTTGCTATGAAACTGTTGTTGCACTTGGGATTGAACTTGAAAACAATATGCCAGAACATGAATATTATGAGTACTTTGGTCCTGAGTATACACTTCATTCTGCTCTAAGTAACATGGAAAACAGAAACTCTCCTGATACAGAGTTTCCAGAAGTTGAATACGAAGATACAGATGATGGAAGTGAAAAAGGGGATTCTTCCTTAGATGAATGCTGATCAGGAGTGGTATTCTTCAGTTTGAACTTCAATTTTTTGGGCGATCATACTCTTCCAGGCTGGTAACACAGAGTTCAATATTGGTCTGTAATTAATGTATCGACTTCCTATTATCTTCCTGGTTTGCTTGCTCATTTGGTTTCGAGTTGTAATTCTGTTCCGTCATTAAACTTGCAAGTGAGGAGCTAAATGCGTATTCAGAACAAATCACTTACTGCAATTATCTTTCCAGCTACAAACGATAATCGATATTGAAGAAATTTATGGGCTCGTTTAGATTTTTCACATGTTAGTGTTTGTATTATCTTTCTCCAAATAATTTTAACATTCAAACCCACCTCTGTTCTCAAATTTAGAATGATTCTAAAGCGTTTGTGCGGAAAGGAAGAAATTCTAAAACACATTCTCACACCTAAAAGCTAAAGCCCCAAATATTTCTTACATGAATAGAAGTCATTTATTGATCTGAACCCCTTATGATTATTTTTTATGAATTCAATGTCAATAGATGAATTGCGTCAAAGATAAAAATGATTTTGAGGATCAAGAGTTCACCCCAAAGAGGGAATCTAGTAGTTTTACCCGACAATTTTCCAATGTTACTTGTAGTATGGGCCAGTATGGATTTTCTTTCTCTCCAATCAAACAATTGTACAAAACCTTCAATTTTTGATTGGAGAGAAAGAAAATCCATACTTCTGTTTTTCTACAGTAGAATCAAGTTCTTGATCCTTTCTGCTTCAATTAACATTATATCAATTGCTTGGTCAACACTTTATTGGTGTGACAGAAAATATACTCGGGTAAACCAACTTTTGTTGAACACTTGGATGTTTTTATAAGCCTGAGGACAAGTCTGATGTGTTTAGGATAGGCTGAGTTCTATCGTGAAGGAAGTTTAAACTTCAGACCTAACCTCAACTTCCTACAAGGATACAAGTGTTATTCAAGTCTTTCTGACTGCATTGTAATGTTTAAGTTTAACCAAATGGGTTGATCGAAGCATGCAGGTTGAACTTTCCAGATGCTATAATCAAGCAAAGTAATTATATATAGCACACAATATGAAGCACCTAAAAATGTAATAAACAACTCATTATTATATTGTAAAGTTGATTACATCTGAAATGAGCAGTAAAAGAAACTAAACTAAATTTTTTCTGCCTAATGAAATCTAAAGGTAGGTAGGTAGCAGAGCAACAAAAGGTTGACTCCTGAATAGATATATGATGATGATTTATTCTGCTGGTTTAGGTGGTTGAGGTAAGCGAGCGAGGCCAATTCAATCGCTAATATGCTGGAGGTGGGTGAGGCCACTTCCATGGCCCGAATCCGCTGGATGGTAGAGGTGGGTGGGGCCACTTCCATGGCCCGAATCCCCCGGATGGTAGCGGTGGGTGAGGCCACTTCCATGGCCCGAATCCCCCAGATGGTAGCGGTGGGTGAGGCAGTGGGTGAGGCAGTGGCCATCGTGGCCATAGCGGCAACGGCAATGGGTGGAACCACGACAATTCATGCCCTCCTGATGTTGCAACATTATTAGCAGCAACAGCTTCATCAGTATTACCAGCCAGCCCTTGGCTGAAACAACATGCTATTAAAGTTAAAATTACGATTGCTTTTGCTTCTTTCATTCCTGCTGTCATTAAATCTGAACAACTGCACTCTCAGAAGGCTTCAGATAGTAAGTTTCAACGTCCTATGGTGGATTTATATAGGCATGAGAAGTGAATTTCAATTGTTTATTTTCATAGATAATAATATGATAAGTATAAAATGATTGGTGATTGATTTTAAATTTTGAAGGTATACGGGATAATTTTCAGTGTTTATCTTTACAAAATCATTCTTTTATTATCTTATTTGGCTTGAATTGATCACAGTAAAACCCGTTACATGTGTTGATCTGTTAATACTTACAAACAACTTAAAGAGAACAAATCAATTATAGTCACTAGAGGTATTCCCGATTGTCAAGGTAGCTATGTTTTAAAATGCATATTTAATGACAAAAACAACAAGATAATGTCAAATTTACACTAAGTCACTTTTTGTTCTTTACTGTAAAGTCTTAATATAGTTAACCTTCGTTGTTTAGATGCTTTAAAGGTATATGTTTCTAACTTAATGCAGGAAACTTATAATTATGTTTGAATAACATAAATTAAAAATTTTTCACTTAATATAGCGATAGAAATTTGAATAAATTTTTTTTTCCCTAATGTATCTTAATTTTTTATAAGGATATAAGTATGTTTTATACCATAAATCTTAAGTGTAAATATTTGTATCTTTAATATATGTACATATTTTTTAATAAGTCACCACAATGTTAATGCAAAACATCCTCATTTTACATAAAAGATTATTGATTTTACATTAACATCTTTCCATAGGCTTATTCAAATTGATACTACTCTTAAATAATTAATTTCTAATGATGGAACCGATTTTCTACAAGCAAATGGGCCATGTTGGGACAAGATTCCCACATTCCAAGTTAGCTTACAAGATCAATTTTGGTTATATTGAAGGAAAGTCAAAAATTGTTGATACTAAATTTTTTCACCTACATAGGAGTGAATTTTTTAGATTATAAAAAAATATTCCTCTTCTTTTTTCTTTTCCTTCCTTGTTGATTCCCAAGGTTATTTGGTCACTTAAACTTAATGATAAACTAAGTACATTTATTTTAGTTTTTTTTTATTGGGCTTGTTTTATCTTATATTTATAGAAATTTTTTATCTGGGCTTGGTCCAAGTATTTTTTATTTTAGCTTGGTCCATATTTTGATTTTGATGCTGTAAGTGCTTTTCTAATTTAGAGTTCTTTATTAGGTCTAATTTTTTATGTTTCTAAATTAATTATAAATGTATTAATTATATATTAATTATATGTTTATATATAATCTCAGTTGTTGGATATATTTAAATTTAATAACTTATATTTGATATAAAAAATTGTGTAAAAAAAAATAGATCATTAATCCTACACTTATATATATAGATATATATATATATATAGGGGTAGGATTAGCGGTCTTTTTTTTATACAAAATTTTATATCAATTGTAAATCGTTAGATATTAATAGATTTAATAATTGATATTGTATTTAAGCATATGTATTAATTATACATGCATTAATTATGCATTAATTACATAATCAGATGCAATATCAATGTTTTTATATATATATATATATATGGTGAGGTAGGATTAACAGCTCTTTCTCTTTTACACAAAATTTTATATCAATTGTAAATCATTGGATATAGACACATTTAACGATTAAAATTACATTTGATCATATAAAAAATGTATAAGTCATGTGTAATTTTAACCGTTGGATATACGTATATCCAACGATGTATAATTGATGTAAAATTTGTATAAAAAAAAAGACTGTTGATCGATCTACTCTCTCTCTCTCTCTCTCTCTATATATATATATATATATATATATATATATATATATATACACGGACTTATGGAATTTCAGATATGGAACTTGTTAAGAGTGCTTTCCGGCCTTTTGTTCTAAATTTGGGGGACTCCATACTGGAACCGATTTCCCAACAAGCGAGTGGGCTATGTTGGGATGTATCCCAAGTTAGCTTACAAGATTAATTAGGCTTGTAGCAAAGGAAAGGTTCGGAAACAATCATATGGGATTAAAAACCTTTTGGACTGACTAATCGACCACGCTAATCAAGGCCATGGAATTCTCATACATGAGCCTAGCGCAACAAGAAATCTCTTCTTAATGTGGAATAACTTTATTAAATTACGTTGTACGTTATTTTCTCATATCACAGATATCCTTTAACCCAACATCATAACTGAGTCATATACAACAATCGGACTCGCGATAAGAATAAAAACGAAAAATTAGCTCATACATTAGCATTTGTCTTAATAAAATCCAAATTAGCTAATTCAAATAAATAAGCCTAGTATATTTTAATCAGAATTCACCTATGATTAAAATTCTAACAAACCTAGAAAAAATAAATGTATAAGCAGGGTAAAAGAAGAGAGAAATGATTTTTTTTTTTTCTCATAATCCCAAAAATCTACTAATTATTATCAAACGAGAGTATCAATATGTAATATTAATTCTTTTCAATGATAGGTTTTCTAATCTAGCTGTACGACTCTCCTGGCATCAAATTAAGGACAAATTAAAAATGAACTTTACAATGTTACACACATGTACTCAAACTTAATTTATAATGTTATGTTTCAAACAAAGAACAAAAATTGATTAGTCTAAAATTGATTTTTGCATTTATAATTAAGGAAAAATAATGAAATTCATTGGTAAGAAACTTGGAAACTTATGAACAAATTAATCATATGAAGTAGGAGAACCATAAAGAAGCCAATGATTGTAGTGCCACATTAATTTGTATTTTATAGAATTCTTATCACTATTGCTATTATCAACATTAATGTATAAGGATAAATAATGCGATTAAAGATAAATACTTGCATACAATATATCCAGAAAAGACATATACTTGTATAGAAAATATCATGCAAGATAGATACTCATATGCAAAAAATACTTGTATGTAGGATATCTTGAAAGACATGCATATACTTCCTTGCAAGACGTTTCACATGATTTTAACTTTCAATTTATAAGATAATGCACTGCAGTAAAAGATTATGTCTTATGTATATATAGACTTTAGTTAATTAAAGAATAAATTTGTCTTTTTAACTTAATTAGAGGTCTAAAGAATGTATTTGTTGGTTAAAGGGTCAATACTTGTGGAAACATGTATTTTGATGCGGATTAAGGCACTCGGTTGTGAATGTGATGTGTTTGCTTCAAATTTTACGAAAATTTTATTTTCTACCCTAATTTCTTTAATTATTGTTTGTGTATGAAGTGGGGGTTAGAGATAAATTAGTTACATATCTAGCTAATTCCATATATAGAGTTAATTAATTTCGGGTTGTATATGTATATTTCTGTCTGCATTTTTAAGATATAACTTCAAGCAAATAAATTGACGTTGATTTCATGCAATTTAACGTTGAATTACATAAAATAACGTTGTTTTTTTTCCAAAGTCAACATAAACTCATTTAGATTTGTATTTTAAAAACAGAGAAAACCTATGTAAAAGAACTCAATACTTATACATATATATACAAAACTTATTGGTAAAATTTGCAATTAAAGTTTTCTTTTCTATCAGTATAATCAACGTTAATGGAAACACACTTTAGCTTGTATACAAACATAATAACACCTCGCGCTCTAAGTTATATCTCAAAATTTTGTTCTCAAGTGATGTAAAAGTTGATTTATCTACAAAACATATATTAATTTTAATTAACTTAAAATACTAATCACATAGCATACTTATTAATATATGAAGTGATATGATAAGTAAATTTACCCGTGACTTGAAACAAAATCTTGGGATACAAATTGAGAAGTATAATATTACTCATATATACATTATTCTGTGTTCAACGCTTGCTTTTTTTATTATAATTACTTGGATATTTACGTTTATCTGATAATACTGAAAAATGTAATTTTCCGTCACTCCAATGCATCCCTATTTCTGCTCCTTTCTCAAGCTTCCTATCCATTGCAACAGGCCCCCAATCAAGAAGTCTGTAAACTCTTTTATTGACTTTTAAATACATCGTATAATTTTGTATTTTATCAGTAATATCTGTATCTCTAACTTGAATTGCAGCATATCCTTTAGTACTCAACTCCTTCTGTTGATCATCTGACATGTTCTTGATGACGTGTTCTTCTGTTAATTTTGTTGGTAAAGCTAGATAACCGTAAAATACATTTGCTTCTTCTTCACTCAACACCTTTTTGATTGGCCAAGCATGGGATTGCCCCAATTTCAGAAAATCGTAATGTGTTGGTGGGTTCATGTCTTATAATAAGAAGCTTGAAGGAAGAGTTAGCAAATTGCAAAAAGTAAGAATCAAGCATACGGAATCATACAATTTTTTCACCTTATATATAAAGAAAATTATTTTTGAGCTACAAATGTTTCCTCTAGATTCATTCATGCACAATTAATAATTATGTGTGCTACAAGTTATATATCAATAAAACTTTTATTTTCATAATGTCAGCATGCGTGAATTATAATTGTCTCTGTAATAAATCTTTTTACACGGGTATATTTTTATTTATGCAAGGTTAAAATTTATTTTTCTTATTTATATTCTAATTTATCGACTACTAATCACATTACATGTGTATATATATTCGCTCGTTCACATTTAATAATAATGTGAGTTATAACATCGCAATCAATAAAATTTTTATGTTAATTATCAGTACTTGCAGGTTATATACAATTACCTCTACAATAAATTTTTTGACGTGTGTATATTTTATTTATGTAGAGTCCAAATTTATTTTTTTATTATATTCTCATTTAATACCTACTAATAACATGCATATATATATATATATATTCATTCTTACATATTTAATAATAATATCAATATAACCTTTATTGAATTATTAGCATGCGCATGTCCTATATAATAATAGGCTCTATAATAACTTTTTTGATATGTTTATATTTTTATTTATGTTGGATTAATTTTTTTTATTACATGCTTATTTATTAATTACTAATCACATATGTGTATCTATTTAGCTAAAAATTAGATGAGCATCAATTCTTACTCCCTGTCCATTAATTTGTCCCGTATATGATGTCTTGAGATTTCCATTGTGATGAAAATAAGTGTAATTAAGTAAAAGCTAATTAATAATTGCATGAAAAATGTATATTAATTACAATTAAAGCACTAAAAGTATTATCTCAAAATAAAGAAAAACCCATATGTAATTACAAATTATCAAAATTAAATACATAATAATGGTCAAGAACAATCTTTCAAAATTTCATAAGCTTCATAACGTTGTGCATTGGTCAATCGTGTAGGAAAATCCACCAAAAATTTAATTTTCAAATCACCTCTTACTCCTTCTTCCTTTGGATTTGGCATTCCTTGCCCTTGAATTACTTTTTCATATCCTGGATATATGATCTCTTCATCAATTAACAAATTTATTTTCTCTCCACCTAAAAGAGGAACTGTGAGATTGCAGCCAGTGAGAGCTTGAAGCAGGGGAATCTCAACTCCAATTTCCAAATCGTCTCCTTCTCTTCTGAACAAAGGATGTCGTTTTTGGTCTATTTGGAAAATTATATCTGCTGGAAGATACCCAGGTTTCTGATCACCTTTTCCTTCAAATGTAATCTTTGTTCCCTTTTTCCATCCTGGCTTTAATTTTATCCTTAATTTCTCCTCTTCTTGGCTAATTGTCCTGCACATAAACCATAGGAGAAAGAAAAATTCCAAATAAATCTATCAAAAAGAAAAGAATTAAATGATAAACAATATCTCTACTAAATTTTATTTACAATGTAATAGAAATTATGTATTCGAAGGTGCTTTGTTTTTTTTTTTTTAATTTTTTTAGATTTCATCCTAAACCGACCCCACAAAAATCTTGGTGGATTGAAATGAGTCATTCTCAATTACTATGCATATTCTTAAAATTACTAAGTTATTAGTAGTTTTTGAAATATATTAAACCCACATTTATTTTTAAAACATAATTTTTAATTCCAAAAAAATTACAAGATATTAATACTTCTTACCTTTATTAATTTTATTTAATCAAAATTTGTTTCGTAATCAAACTTTTTATTTTTATACTCTAAAAGTACTGTTAATATAAGGAGAATGTGGTGTAGCCACATTAGAGCCTTGCTAAGTTAGGTTAAAAAATTAGTGTGTACACTACATACATACATATATATATATATATAATACAGGGTAAGGATTAATGATCCAATATTTTTTATATATATATTTATATTTATTTTAAACTATTTAATCTATAAACTTTTAACAGTTAAGGTAAAATTTGATATGTGTATTAATTATGTGTATGTGTTTTATTTTAGATCCAATAGTCTAAAATAAGCGTAAATATATGTGTAAAAATATGGGATTATTGATACTTTTCCTATATTATGTATGTATATATAGATTTATTTTTAATACATTTTAGCCCTACAATATAACTGTGACTCTGTCCCTGAATCTGTAACACTCTAGGGTTTGCACTGCTATGAGAAAGAAAAAATAAATGTGAAAGAGAATAAAGAAATGTTGTACAAACCCGTCATCGGAGACGATCTGTCTCTTGATTGTGATCTTCTTAACAGATCCATGACACAGCTCCTCGAGCGTGCAAGAAAGTTTTCTCTCCTCCGGCGGTGGTTTCCTTCTTGCTGCGGTGGTTTGAGAGAAAATAATAGGGCTCCGCCGGCTCCCACTTCTTGAAATGCTAGGGTTTTGATCTGTTTCCGTTATGGTCGCACCTCTCCTGCTCGTACTTTTGCTTCTACTCTCTGTCGTTTCTGGTGTTCTTGCCCTTCTATTTGAACCCTCTCCCGTTTCTGATAATGTTCTTCCCCTTCTACTTGACCCCTCCGTCGATTCTGACGTTCTTCCCTTTCTACTTGAGTCTTCGGTTTCCGTTAACGGGCGGCTCTTTCTGCTTACGGTTCTGGATAGGAAACCTTTCGTTGGGCTGCCACCGCGCCGACTTGTACTGTTGGAAAGATAGGACGATCGGGCGGAGGGTGTGTGGCTTCTTCTGGTTGGACACTTTGCAAGACGAGGCGATGGGCGTGAGAAGTAGCTATCATCGATGCTTTTACGGTGGATTTCTCCTACTGTTGATGGGTCATCATTGTTTGTTTGTTTTTCATCTTGTTTCTTCTTCTTCTGGCCCTAAATTGGAACAAAGCAATAATTTAAAGAAATGAGAAAAGACATTTGCTAATGTATAGGGTGAATCATGAAAAACAAAAATATGATGGGAGGACCCTTGTTTTGTCTTACCATAAGTTTTGACCCGTAACTAAAAACTCCTAATTTTAGACCTCAACTTGGGTGAAAAGATAACGTACTTTCAATTAACTATGTCAAAACATGTATACATAAGACACAATCTTCGATTGCATAACATTGTGTTGCAAATTTGTTTTGCACAACTGCAAGCTAATTAATGTCTTAGAAACCTTTTTGAATGCAAGTTAATGTCTTGCGAGTAAGTGTTTATCTTGCAAATTATCTTACACTGATTAGGGTGCAAAAGATCTTAAGAAAAAAAAACATAAATTAACTCATGACAAGATCGTTATAAAATTCCTTAATTATAATCAAATTGAATCATGTAAGTATGCATGAATAAAAAATTTTAAAAAGGAAAAAGGGGAAAAAAAAAGTGTTATATAAAATCAAGTGTTAGTTAATATCTTGCAAAACGTCTTGAATGCAAGTTAATGTCTGAATTTTTTCTCTTCCAAAATGAATGTCTTCCATGATGGGCATAAAGGACTGCTAAGGGTCTAAAAAAACATAAAATCTAAAATTAGGACAAAACTCATCAGAAGAGTTATGAAAGGACGTTCCTTTTTAAACAAATTGAATCATGTAAACGTGCATGAACAAAAGATTTTTTTGAAGAAGACAAGAAGGAAAAATGTAGAGCTGTGAATACCTTCTTGTACTGTTCAAATTTTGCTTCGAATTTGGCTTCAGCATCAGATTCCGATTTGTGGGTAGGGCTCTTATTATCAGAATTCCATTTGGTGACAAATTTGTAAGTCTTTCCAATGGCTGTTTTGGAGATGCCAAAAATGCTGTAAGAATCATTATTGGGAGAACGTGGATGATGATGATCACCCATGAGACTGCAAAAATTAACTAGTTAATTAATTAATTAATTAATCAATCAAAAGAGAGGAATTGACAGAAGAGAGATTGAAGATAAACAATGGAGAATAACCAGATAAAATGTGAGGAAGAGCAAAGAAAATGCATTTCAATTTACGGAAGTAACTGTTTGTTTGTTTGTTTAATTGTCTGTTAATTTGGAGAAAAGAATTGGTCATGCATGCCAGTTATTATTATCAAAGAGGATTTCTCACTTTTCTCAATTACCCTATATTTAGACATTGTTATTACACATCATATGTATGTCTTCTGCTTTAAAAAAAAAAAAAATCATATCTACATATTCAATTCTTTATATATATTATCTACCTCCAAACTAATTTCTTTTGAGAATTTGCTACAATTGGCCAATAATTAATGAATTGAAGTATATATAATGCTACACTAATGCTAAAGACATACACAACTCTTCATCAAAATTTATGATATACAAACAGACGTGGCATGATACTAACATTCGTTGCATATACTCTATATTATTTATTCTCATTAATTGAATTAATTTTTCTACTTTCATCAACTTATACTAACTATACTACATGAATTTACATACAATAATTTGAATAGTAAGTTTGTAACTCTAACATTATTCATAATACTGAAATTTTTAAGTTGCATATCCTAATTTCTATTAATTATCAATTTAATTACGATGAAATTATAGGTCAGGTTTTTTATTTTTATTATGTATGTTGGCATCCACTTCTAGAATGTTAAAAGCCAGTTGGACAAGATTCAAGGTTTTTCAACAAAAACTCATTATTTCCTTCAGCAACTAGAAGGCATGAGATGATTTCTAAATACCTTTTGAATCTACATTCACAATATTATTGTTGCAAAATTATATTAGATGATAAAAAGTAGAGAATTTCTTCTTGATCATACTATACTCAGAAACTTCTTCACCATATAGTTTTAATCGTGAGGTAATGCGGAATAGAGTTGAGTCACACTTAGCAACATTTTAAAGTGGTTAGATTTGTTTTTGGACTTTAACGAATTTAATTAACACTCAATTAATTAAATTACCTACCATGTTTATGTGGTTTTGTATCACCTACTCTATGAGGCCACACTCAGCTATTGAACAATTGAATAAGTTATAAAAGATTACAAATACTAATCAAACTTAAAAAGATAAAGATTCTCTCCTTACTTTTGTGGTCGCTGTGTAGAATTAATTAGCTGGACTTGTTCAGCGAGCACTAGTCGTCTTGTTCATTTTACTACAGTTGAACTCCTTTAAAGGCCGTCAAATTGCCTCTCCAAAAGCGATTCTTCTCCTGATGAACAAAGAATCCTTTTCCAAAGAATCACAATGATAAGGGTCTGATCACACCTTGCACATATATTTTCTAACTTTAAAACTAAGAACCTTGGATTAAAGAGGTTTTCCCTAAGCAAACACGTTGATAACACGAACCTTAGGGTTTAATTAGTGTTGATAACACGTTGTAACTAATGATTCAAATATATAAATGGGAAAAGATAGAAGGATGCATAAAATATTTTTATATACTGATCACACAGTAAATGCTTTTCTTTTTCGTAACCAATGGTTGAATGATGACATGATATAATTTATAAATATATATATATGTAGAGAAAGAGAGAGAGAGAGAGTACAAGTCAATAGGTGAAAAACTTAGTAACATGAACGTGGAATCTAATGCACAGAATACATAACATTATTTAATCTGCATTTTTAATGAAAAGGGTGTGAAATCCATTGTATTTATAATAATTTTTGCAATTTCAACTTCCTTAATATAAAACAATACTATGTTAACCATAATATGTCAAATTATTTTTAATTTTAATGCTTCAATTACTTAATAGTTACCAACGCTTTATAATAATAGGGATTAATTTATGGGATACTGTGATATACCCCCATTTTTTGAGAAAACAGTGAATATCCCTTAATTTTTAGGGTGTGCTATTTGCCCTTTAAATTTTGAAAAAAAAATAAGATGATACTTTCTTAACTTAACTTAACTTATGTCAATTTGATATGTCATGATATTATTTTTGTAGTCCTTAAACTTAAATAAAATAACAAAATAATTTCTCATCATTGAAAATTTAGTGCCTTATTTCCATCATATTAAAGACTAAAATGTTAAGCTTCAAAGGATTTGCTTTATTTTAAGAAACTCTGGAAATAAAAATATAATTTATTTAAATTTAAATGCTAAAAATAAATTTAGACAAACTTATATGTTACAAAATATATAATTTATTTAAATAAAAATGCAATTTTTTTGGTTTTATTGGTAATAATTCAGTATTTAATAATCATAAATTTTTTAAAGAAATAAATACAACATTTTATTTAATATATATATTTGAAAATTATATTATTGTTAATAGTTAAAATTTGAATTAGACATATCTTTATTTCTAAATTTTTTTAAAGTAATAAAATAAAACAAATCTTTTTAAATTTGATGTTTTGATCTCCAATATGTTGAAAATAATGAGAATAAATTGTTAATTAGAGAAAAAATATATATATTTTATTTTTTTACTTCAGTTTAGGGACTATAATGATAATATCTTCATAGGTTAACATATTGAAATTAAGTTATGTGAAGTCATGAGGTATCTTCAGCCCCTAGGCAAGGCATAGACGATCTAGGATATGCTTAAAACTCTCAAGCCATCCCGAGTATGTCTCACTCTTATCTAAAACCTTTAAAAAAAACTTAAGAAGTATTTTTCTATTTTCATAACATTAAGTAAATTATTAATTATTTATAAATTATTTAAACTTCAATAAAACAATAAATTAGAACATTGTTTGTTTTTATCTTTCTTAGTGTTACATTGTGAAAGGCAACAATATAGAACAAAGGCCAGGAGCTGATTGATAAATTTAAAAAAAATTATATCCTAATTTGTCATTTTGCAAAGGTTTAGAGATGGAATTGTTGTTATCCGTTGATTAAATTATTTCAATTACCAAACCTAATAAGCTAGTTAAACAAAAAAGGAAAAATATAGTTTTTGCTTTTCAAAATCCAAAATGAATTTGAGTTAATTTACTTGATGTTTATTTGCTAGACAGCTAGGATTCTTTGTGTTTTATAGGTATTTCATTAGTTATTATTTCCAAATTAATTAATTAGCGAAACATCATATCTATTATAAACAAAATGAGTTTTAATTTATTTATCTATTATTAATTGATCTTAGTTATCGATTTTTAGAAAGCCATTGTCAATTAATGGTTAGAAATTAGTATTCATTATGAGTCATAAACAAATAAATTTTTTAGTTCATGATATGACAAGAAATTATATATCTTATTTAGAAATCCAACCGAAATTAATTATTGATTCTTCTTTTTTTAAAAAAAACAATGCAAAGCAACCAAAAAAAAAAAAACATGTATCACAGTAAGATTATTGAAAATAATTTTTTTACATATAAATTCATCAAATAATAGTTGAAGAATTAAGGCTTATTTTAGTTCTCATTCAAAGAAATGATATTAAAATTTGATCTTAGGTATATTTAATTTTAAGATAAAGTAATAAGAATGTGTTTCCCAAGAAAAAACTTTCATTGAATACGTAAGGGCAATCACAAGCATAACAATCGATTGAATTTTGATTTTCATAATCAAATGTTTAATATTATATTTTGTAAAAATATTTTATTTGTTAAAAATAGGTGATATAATTGTTTACTTGAGAACCTTTTGGTAAGATAAATTTCACAATGAAACCCTTTGATTTTCCCCTCTCTTTAATTAACATGTCAAATTATTAATATTCAATATATTCTGAAGATGACCATGAAGAGAATGTACACTTAATTATAAATATGCATTAATGAGTTTGTGGGGACACTCTTACGTGAATATATTTATTTATACATAAAACTAAAACATGGCTTTCAAAAAAATTAATTAAAAGGTAATGGAAATAGCGCAATGACGACTTTATAGGCAAAGAAGTCGGATTAATTTCGAAAGTAAAAACGAACTTCACTGCAAGAATAATTAGTTAGATAAGCTAGCGGAAGTCCAGTAATTAATTTTTCAGATTTAATATAAATGTTTTTATAGTTGAATATGAATGAATTATTAGTAACTAGCTAGCTAGGTTGCTAAATAAAATGGAGAGAGATGTAGAAGAGGGAAGAATTAGAATAGGCAATGCAGACTTGCCCGAGGAAGTGATGATTGAAATACCGTCAAGAATGCCTGTGAAATCAATTTTGCGATTCAAATGCATTTGCAAAGCCAGGTATGCTTTACCCCAAAACCATAATTTCATTTCCAAACACATAACAAATTGTACAAATGAAATACTCCTCTCGTATTTACTTTGATACATATTTATCTTAACGAGGCAAGCTTAACCTGTTACTTTCCTGACAAAGAACTTGTAGATACATCATACGAAGATTATCATGTTGTATTTCCAGTGAATGCAGCAACTGCCATATGTTATTATGAAGGATTGATTTTCTTTTATTATCGCAATCGTGTTATCATTGGAACCATGCAACTAAAGCATTGAGAACTCTCTCTCGACTAATTAATCCTAGATTAAGTTATGATCATACTCCTCGTGGTCACAAAAAATTTTCAAATCCTTGTATTGGATTTGGATTTGATCATGTAAGTAATGCGTATAAGTTGGCTTGCCTGCAATCGTTTATTTTGAGGAATGGAGACTACTATGGGTCGCCTTCATATACATGTGTTGCATTATACAACCCAAGTAGTAACTCTTACAAGTCTTATAATTCTGAAATACTTCCTTACAGTACGGGTGAAACGTATGAAAACACATGTTTGAAGGTAGTTTGTTATTGGGTACTATCTGGAGCATGTTTCAAGAAAACTCTATTTTCATTTGACTTTCATCGAGAGGTATTTGAATTGATAGCGATACCATTTCTTGATAATCCAGATGTGGATTTTCTATAACCCCATCTTGGTTGCTATAATGATTCACTATCTTTAGCATATCTAGATGAAGACACTCAGGATGATTTCTACATGTGGTTGATGAATCTCGAGACACGATGTTGGACCAAACACATTTGCTATCAAAATTTACTTTTAAATGACTACATACATATGCTTTTTGGAACAACTCTACTGTATTTGTTTAAAGGCAACGTAGAAAATTTGCTCATGTACGATATTAATACTCAACAATTAAAGCATCTCGTATTCTGCAACGATGAGCGGCAGGATTGTCAGAATCGTTTTTATGCTCATAAGGAGAGTCTGCTTCCAATTGGTGTTGGAGAAGAAGATTTTTTAAAATTCCATGGCACCCTTTAGGTTTGTTATTTTAATTTTGACCAAATTACTTTTACTCCTATCAATAAAGTTTATATATTCTCTTGTAAAATTACTTATTAAGGGGGTGACAATCTTTAACATGACCCATAAACTTGACTCGAACACGACACAAAGTTAGTGAATTCGAGTTAATTTAAAATAATATTATTAATAAATATATCACAATAATGGTACATGATTAAACATTTAGTTAGGTTTGAGTTTAGATATCTTCATATGTAAGCTCATTTATGACACAATTAACTAATTGAATAATAATTTTATACTAACTTATTAATAATTTAATATATATTTTTATTATATATTTGTCATATTTTAAAAGTGTTAATTATTTTTGTTATATTCTAAGAAGTATTTAATGTTATTGAGAATGAAGTATATTAGCATTTGAGTAGGTATTATTATAAATATTTTAGTAAATGGGTAAAACTAGAATTTTAATTTTTAACATGATTATTAAATAGATTGGGTTTGAGTTATCTTAAAATATTATCATAATGAATACAATATACTAATCCAAATTGTTATCCCTAATTAAACCGAAGTTCTTTTTGTTTGATTTAATTTTTACATTAATAGATGAATAATCCTTTACATTTTATATTAATTAAAATGATGTGTGTACCGTAGTTTATTTTTTACATAATTTAAATGATATTTTCTGCAGTTGTACTTCTTAGATTACATATGTTAAAGCAAAAAACACAAAATATTCTAAACTTTTTTAATAATGGAACACAACTTCAACAAAAAATAATTATCACAGTTTTATAGATAGAATCCATCACTGTTGAATATATAGATAGAATCAATAAATTATAATAAATTTATATTTTAAGAAATATGTATAGTTTTACTAAAAGCATTATACATATATACAGATGCACAATGAACTTCTTAGATTCAATTAAAGAAAATAATAATATTTTCAATATAACATCATTAAAAATTTCAATAGATCACAATTTCATTAATTTAACTGGAAAATAAGAACTGCAATTTTATTTATTTACTTTTATTTAGGGATGATTTTCACTCACTTTATAGCGAGATCAGTGGAGCTGGATTTTTTTTCTAGTAGTACAATTACTTGCTCTTAATTCATTTTCATTAAGTGGAATGAAATATTTTACTTCACCATCTATGCATAGAATTACCTCCATTAAAATATTATCATTATAATTACTGCATTTGAGAATTGGAACACCGGCCGTAATCTTGTTTCCTTATAGCATTGATAAAGGATTCCTTCAAATAGCTACCATTTGGTCTAATTCCTTCTCCCTTAAGAATATCCAGGAGTGAAATTTGCTCCCGTACGTCGATTGTGGCTTGAAAATAATCAATTAGCCCGGAAAAGAGATTTTGTTTTATGCCATGTTTGGTCCACTGGTAACACCAAAACTTCTTGCTCTGATCCCTAGATATATTGTGAAGGTTTGGCCAGTATCTATCCATATCTTTCAACAACTACATGACAATATATATGAATAACAATCATTTTTCATTATTAGATGAATTTGCAAAATTAAAGAATACTTAGAAAAATAGTTGATGACAATAGAATTAAAAGAAAAAAAAAATAGTGAACTTACCTCATATTTTTTGTCAATAGCATCCAAATACTTCATTGATCTATTTTTCGCAGTAAGCCATTGATATGAGTTAACTTGTGTCATTAAAGGCTTTCCATTACTATATACTGGACAAGGCCATGTATGGTAAAATAGTTTGGTGGATCGGTTTTGCAATTGTTCTCATGAGAAAACCATTTGGCCAAGCTCGTGAAAATAAAAAATGGTGAAAATTTGTATAATTTTGGGACATAATATATGAAGCAAGAAAAAGAAAATGGAGAATAATAAAAAATGTTGTGTTTGTCAACATAGCTAGCAAAGGAAATTGAAGAGAAGAAATTTAATTTAGCAACACAATATGAAAATGGAGATGAGGAGGGTTTTGCAGTAAGGTTCATACATCCCTACCTCTATATATACACATAAGAGTGCATGTACTAGTAATTTAATAAATTATTAAACAATTTTATAAGTTTTCATGTGGGTTGTTTGGAGTTTTTAATTAGAATATGTAAACTCATGCTTTCATTAAATTCATAAATTAATTAAATAAAATAATAGCATTTCTATCCTTAAACTTTAATAAAATAATGAATTAAGATATGTTTTTTACTTAATTTTAGTTTTTCAGTACCTATTATGCTGTGAAAAGCAGGGTTCGATGACGATGCGAAAAGCAGGGTTAGATAACGAAGCACAGAGACTAAATTGATATAATTAAGACAATTATAACATAATTTGTTATTTTACAAATGCTTAGGGGCGAAACTGTAGCTTGCCACGGTCCGTAAGTGTGGACTCCTTATTGAGTTTATGAATCAAATCTTTAATAAACTCTCAAATGTTTCCTATTAGAACCACATCATCTACATACACCAGCATTAGAATAATGAGTGTCCTATTTTTATAAATGAAAAGAGATAAATCTACTTTGCTACAAATAAAATAGAGATGAAGAAGAAATTAGGAAAGACCATCAAGCCAAGCCTTGGGTGCTTGTTTAAGACTGTATAAGGAGCAATTTAAATTGCAAACACACTTTGATGTTTCACCATTTCGGAAGTCAGATGCTTGTTCCATGTAGAAAATTTCTTTAAGGAAGCCGTGCAAGAATGCATTATTGACATCTAATTGCCTCATGGTCCATTTAGAATATACAACAATAGCGGGCACCATTCTTATTGTCTTTGGATTTGTAACTGACAAAAAATTTTTCAAAAGTCCAACTTTTGAAATTGAGATAATCCTTGCCCCACAAACATGCTCTGTATCTATGTATTGATCATCTTCTTTGTATTTGGTTTGAAAAATCCATTTGAGCCAATGATATTGACACCTTTTGGATGGGGAATGAGAATCCAAGTTTGGCTTTCGTTGCATTGAACCAATAAGGTATTTTGAGGTTTGTTTGTATGTTAATTTTTGGCTCTAAGTTTGCTAAGGCATATTGGGTGTTCAGTTCCATTTGGTGTGCTAACTCTAGATCCTGCTTTTGCTTATGTCTGGTGATCATTTTGTTTTGATTTTGGCCTGGTTTAGTTGTTGAAGTGGGTAAACCATTATTTGGAATCAACAAGTCAATGAACAATCTGTCACTGCCATTTGGATAATGGACAGGAAAGTGTTGTTGAGAATCTGCATTATTATTGGCTAGATGGCTTTCTTCCTCATTGAAATTGTACAATTTATCATTGAGGTTATAAAAAGGTAGGCGTTGTGATGGGCTAACAGTTTGTGGTTCTAGCAGCAAATTTGAAGGAAAGGTATGGCAGCAATTGGTGCATTTGTGTCTTCTGAAATTTCACAGCAAGGTGCAAGGCGTAGGTTTATTGGATAAGCTGTTCCTTTGTATCCTTATTTTTGTTCTTGGTCTTGTCCCAAGTACTTGTGTTAGGAAAAGATACTAACTCAAGTACAAGTCTCTACAAAACATCTCTCTTAGCATTACAACGAAAGAAAGAAAATAACCCTTTTAGTTTTTAGATCAAGACACCGATATCCCTTCTGAATTGTACTATATTCGATAAAGACACATGGATATGTTCTTTTTTAAAATTTATTCTTAATATACTTTCCTAAATACGAGAAGCATCTACATCCAAAATTTCTAAGGAAATTGTAATCTGGCTTCTTTTTGTATAACTTGAATGTGGAATTTCCATCTTTAAAGTGGAAGAAGGCATTCGATTGATCAAGTGTGTTGCTATCATAAATTCATTAACCCATAAGTTTAAAGGCAAATTTTCCTAAAATAATAGTAGCAAGTCGGTTTCTACAAGATGCTTGTGCTTTCTTTCAACCATGTTGTTCTATTCCGTTGTACGACGACATGAGGATTGTTGCAAGATGCCACACTAGTTCATGTGATTTTTGAAATCTCTTTATTGAAACTCCCATCCTCCATCGCTTTGAAAAATTTTGATTGTCCTATCAAGTTAGTTCTCTTTAAGTTTTGAAATCTAATGAAACAATTCAGAAAATTGGATTTATTTCTTAAAGAATGCAACCAAATAGAATGAGAGTTATGATTAATAAATATCACATAATATTTGAAATCTTGTGTAGAAGAAACAGGGGCAGCTCCCCATAAATCACAAAATACTTTTTCCAAGAGAAAAATCAACAATTTTATTAGATAATGTAAAGGAAAGTTTGCAACTTTTTCCTATTTGACAGCTGATACACATGGAATGTGATTTAGTCTAGCTAGAAATATCAATAAGATGTATATATTGCAAATACTTTTAAAAAAAATTATGTAGATATCTCATTCGTTGATGCCAAATGTTGAAAGTTGCTTTATTTCCTTAAATTGTTATTAGCGCTTGCTTTATTCTACCTTCAAGAGCATAGAAACCTCCTTTTTTTAAATCATTTTGCTCGTATAATGCCCTAGTGGTCCTTAATGACAAAACCATTTAAGAAGAACTTAATAAAACAAGAATTGTCAGATGTAAGTTGTCTAATGGATAACAGATTTTTTTTTTTCATTTTGGAAGTAAAAACATACTTCTGATTAAACTACCATGATCAATTTTCATTTTTCCTTCACCAACATCAGTCATTTCGAGGCTTTCTTCATTGCCAACAAATAAAGAATCATTACCCTTGTATGATCTAATTTTACCTTCATCACTTGTGATATGTGCAATGCACACGAGTTTGCATGGAGAGTAGGGTCACTAGCTTTATCATTCAATTGCATTGTAGCAAGTGCTTAGGGAATTTCCTTAGATTGATATGAATCAAAGCTATTCCAGCATTATATAGCACTATGGTTAGCCTTTTTACAAATATGATAATTGAGATTACCATTTGAGGTAGTGTTTTGTTGTTTAGAAGGTTGTCCATCGTTGTTATTTCTCCATTGATTGTTGTTGTTGTTTTTTGTTGATTTCTGGTTCTGATTATCAGCTACATTATTTCCAGATCAACTTGCTGGTGCAAAGCCTTGTTCTTTAGAGCTGAGGTGACCCGTATGATTCCCTCTTCTACCTCGTTGGGCAAGAAAGGACTGTTCATAGTTTATTGACTACTTTTTTTCTTCTACTTCATTTTAGAGTGTTTGTTCATGTCCCTGCAATGATAACACAAACCGATTGAATGATGGATAAAGAGGTTTTGCTAGCATGGAAACCTTGAACTCTCTATGCTCGAGTCTAAGACCCCTTGCAAGTTGAAACACTATTAAAAAAGTAGCCGTCCCTAATACTAAACCTTAATATTTTTGAGAAAATGTTAAGGCTATTGCACGAAAAGGGTCTTTTTGTGCAAATGATAGCATTGTAACAAGAATCATTGATACTGAACAATGTATATATGAGTTCTATAAGACTATAATATCCCTAATTGAAATGACATCATTTTAGCATCATTTAATACAGTAAAACGATATTATTTTGAGGTCATTTTAATTTAAAAAATTAAAAAAAAAAACTTTCTTTGCTGATATACGAGATTGTTTTTTTAATTCTTACTAAAAATTTCCCTTTCCCACACTTGGTGAATTTTCCCGTACTCGTAAAATCTATTCCCACCCAAAACTTTCCCTATCCACGAAAGCCTAGAATCTCTCTCAGCTCTCGTTAACTCTCTCTTTTTGCCCTCACACACAATTTCTCATCGATCTCACATCTCATCTTTGCTCTCTCCTCCTTCGATGATAATTTACCTATGTTGTAACTTACCAATTTAATTCAGATCTTCGTGCCTTCCAAGTCTCTCTATCAATTTCACGAATATATTTTGTATCTAATTGTTACTTTGCTCCCTGCTTTGCTTTGGTTATTTGATTCTTCCTGTATTAATCAGAGTTCTGTGGAATCTTCAACTTGTCCTTAATTTCTGTGGAATCTTCATCTAAATATGCTAAAGATAGTGAATCATTATAACATCCAAGATGGTGATATAGAAAATCTACATCTGGATTATCAAGAAATGGTATCTCTATCAACTCAAATGCCTCTTTATGTAAGTCAAATGAAAATAGGGTTTTTGTGAAATGTGCTCCAGATAGTACCCAATAACAAACTCCCTTCAAACATGTGTTTTCATAGGTTTCACCCGTACTGTAAGGAACTATTTCAGAATTATAAGACTTGTAAGAGTTAGTACTTAGGTTGTATAATGCAACACATGTATATGAAGGCGACCCATAATAGTCTCCATTTCTCAAAATAAAGGATTGCAGGAAAACCAATTTATACGCATTACGTACATGATCAAATCCAAATACAATGCAAGGATTTGAAAATTTTTTGTGACCAGGAGGAGGATGATCATAACTGAATCTAGGATTAATTAGTCGAGGAAGAGTTCTCAATGCTTTAGTTGCATGGTTCCAATGATAACACGATTGCAATAATAAAAGAAAATCAGTCCTTCACAATAACATAGAGCAGTTGCTGCATTCATTGGAAATACAACATGATAATCTTCATATGATGTATCTACAAGTTCTTTGTCTGGAAAATAATAGGGTAAGCTTGCCTCGTTAAGATAAATATGTATCGAAGTAAACACGAGATGAGTATTTTCATTGGTATAATTTGTTATGTGTTCGGAAATGAAATTATGGTTTTTGGGTACAGCTTACCAGGATTTGCAAATGCATTGGAATCGCAAAATTGATTTCACTGGCATTCTTGACAGTATTTCAATCATCACTTCCTCGGGCAAGTCTGCATTGCCTACTCTAATTCTTCGCTCTTCTACATCTCTATCCATTTTACTTAGCAACCTAGCTACCTAGCTACCAATAAATCGTTCATATTCATTAGATCTGCAAAATTAATTAATTGACTTCCGCTAACTTAGCTAATTAATTATTCTTGCAACGAAGTTAGTTTTTACTTTCCAAACTAATCCGACTTCTTTGCCTATAAAATCGTCATTACACTATTTCCATTACCTTTTAATTAATTTTTTCGAAAGCCATGTTTTAGTTTTATGTATAAATAAATATATTCACATACGAGTGCCCCTACAAACTCATTGATGCATAGTTATAATTAAGTGTATATTCTCTTCATGATCATCTTCGGAATATATTCAATATTAATAATTTGACATGTTAACTAAAGAGAGGGAAAAATTAAAGGGTTTCATTGTGAAATTTATCTTACCAAAAATTTCTCAAGTAAAACAATTATATGACATAATTTTAACTAACAAAATATTTTCAAAAAAATATGATATTAAACATTTGATTATGAAAATTAAAATTCAATTGATTGTTATGCTTTTGATTGCCCTTATATGTTCAATGAAATTGTTTTTGTTCGGAAATATATTCTTATTACTTTACCTTAAAAATAAATATATCTAAGATATTCAAATTTTAATATCAATTTTTTGAATAACTACTAAATAATTATGAATTCTTCAACTATGATTTTGATGAATTTATATAAAAAATTATTATCAATAATCTTACTGTGATACATGTTTTTGTTTTGTTTTTTGTTGCTTTGCGTTTAAAAAAAAAAAGAATCAATAATTAATTTCGGTTGGACTTCTAAATAACATATATAATTTCTTGTCATAGATATCATGAACCAAAAAATGTATTTGTTTATGACTCATAACAAATACTAAGTTCTAACTGTTAATTAACCATGGCTTTCTAAAAAGGGAGAAGGACATTCAGGTCTCTAAGGCTTGGCCTAATGGCCTGATTTGTTCTAATAATTTTAAAAATATCCATTAAAATCTTAATTTATTATAAAATAACAATTATACCCTCATCAATAATACTTATTTAACAAAATTAATTATTAAATATTTAAAATTTAACAAAATGTAATATATTTATCAAATCATACTTACTAATTTTGATGTAAAATTAATTATGGTTAATTATTATTGAAGTAATATGTTAAATTAAAATGTGTTACCTAATACATACAATATTGTTAAAATAATTTATTAAATTGTAGGTTTTAGTGAAGTAAAAATAATGTATGTTTCCTTATGTTATGATAAAATAAAAAATAATTCCAATATAGATTAATTTATAACAAACAAATTCCTAAATCTAAAATGTAGACGGTAGTTGTTATTTTCTAAAACTATAAGGACCTAATATGTACAATATTGTTAAAATAATTTATTAAATTGTAGATCTTAGTGAAGAAAAAACAATGTATGTATCCTTATATTATGATAAAATAAAAATACTTATAATATAGATTAATTTATAACAAGCAACTTCCTAAATCTAAAATGTAAATGGTAGTTGTTAATTAATGTATATGACATTCAAGACAAACATGATATTTTTTAACACTACAGGGACCTTAATGTAATAACCTATATAACATACTTCTATATGTCTCGAACAACCCTCCTAAAACCAACTCTCCTCATATTCATCTTGCAGCCGCTGCCCTCACCTTCGCTGTTTCTTCTGGTGACAAGCAAACCCAAACACTCTTTAACGCCGTTCATCAGCCGCCACCCAAACACTTTACTATTTCGTTCGCCGTCTCCTCTCCGCTCGCCTCTTTCTCCCCCTGCATTGGCTGCTACTGCCGTGTGCTTCTTCTTCATCTTCTTCGACAAGCAAGAATTCTCAGCTGCCGGATTTGTTGAGCATTAAAAGGTATTATAGTTTTTTCCTGTGTTAATTTTTTTTCTTTGGTATATATGCTTTACAGATTGATGAAACATTGGTTTTTGCTATATGAATGATAATTTGAATGTTGTTCTGAATAATTTAGATTTTTTTTTTATGAATTCGGTCTCAATTATTAAGCCAGGAAGTTTAGTTAAGGGCTTGGTGAATTCTTCGACTGGGAATACAATTTGTGGTTTTAGGAAGGAAACAGAAGCCAAGTATGCATTTCACTTCTGAGTGCTTGCTTAATTTTGTCATTAAATTTTTTATTTTTGAAATAGATATTAATATTAGCCTCTTACCATACTGTTTATTATCCTGCACCGGGATTATTAATTGAATATCTACATTATTATTATTTTATGAAAGCATAAAATACAATAAGACAAATTTTCACAATAAATTTGAATATGCAAATATAAATAAATAATGTTATATAAAGGGTATATGCGGATATACGATTGATGGGACTATTAAACAAGAGTATAGGATTATCCGTTTAAAAGGATTCGTATAAAATTTGCATATAAAAATTGTGCTAGCAAGATAGAGATGTGCCAAATGCAAAATATTATTTTATATTCATTAATATATAATTACATATAAAATTTTTGCATGCATGCATGCTGTGTAGTGTGGTTCAGGCTTTTATGAAAATGTGGATGGAAACCTGTAATAGTCAAGTCCATTGATCATTCTTGAAAACAAGTCATTTCTGCTACAGTCAATTCAGTTTTCGGAACCTTATAAATCTTTAGTCAATATAAAAGTATGTGTAATCAAAGATTATTAATTATATATGTATAAATATAATTCATTTTTATTTTTATTCTTTTAATTTTCCAGATATATTATTCTTAATTGTGTGTCTTACTTAATTGTCTAGAGTGATAGCTGCAATTGAGAATCCAAGTGACAGGAAGCAAATTTTGGATTATTTTCGAGAATATTAATGGATTAGTTATTTATAGTAATGATAAGATTAATGGATGTGGGAAAATTTGGTGGGCTTTATCATGCAAAAAGAATTTTAAGGTATATAATCAAGTAGATTCTTTTCGCATGATAAAGCCTACTAGACTTTCTCACGTCCATTAATCTTACCATTACCATCAATAACTAATTAATTACTATTTTTGAAGTCAATTCACTTGTCTTCGTCGATTTGTTTCCAGTCTTTTGGATTCTCAATTGTAACTATCTCTCCAGACAAATGATCAAGGCGCACAATGAATAGTAATATATTTGTAAAATTAAAAAAATAAAAATAAAAATAAAAATAAATTATATATATTTATGATTAATAATCTTTGATTACACATATTTTTATATTGACTAAAGATTTACAAGGTACCAAAAACTATATTGGCTGTAACAAGAATGACTTGTTTTTAGGAATGATCAACGGACCGATTATTACAGGTTGCCATCCACGCTTTCATAAAGTCCGAAGCACAATGCACAGGATGTATGTATGCAAATTATATCGGACGGCATCAATTCCTCCGCTCTCAAGATTGAATTGGACGAACTCAAGTCTAGGATCCATTCACTGGTTCGCTACCGTGGCCGCTGCTATCAGGAATTCTCCAAGCCTCAGGTTTTTTCTTTTTCTTTTTTTTGAACTTTTTCTGCATTTTAAAATTCTTTTGGTTTTTATCTTCTTCAAAATTACATGTCTGTGTCTGAATCAATCAAAGAAATTTCTGAAAGCTAGAACGGTTTATGTGCCAACACGAAATCTCTTGAACGGCAACGACGATCTCTTTGTTGGATCAGAATTCATGTCTTACATTCACTCTCTGCATCAACGGCCTCCAATTTCCAATCTCTCTTGCTGACTCTTACTGTCGCAAAGTTCCGCACTTCTTGCTAATCTTTGTTGATTTTATAGGTTATGTGGTTGTTTGTTTTATTGATGTTATAGATTATGTGGTACTTCGTGGCTATGGTGGTTACAATACTAGATGGGCATTGTTCTTGTTACATCACAGTTTTCGCCTCTGGTAACCTCTTTGTTTACGTTTTCTTGGTTGGTATCTGCTGTAGCTTCTGACTATTCCTTTTTGCTTCAAATTTCAATCTGGTGGCATTGTTATCAAGCTGTTGGGATTCAATCTGTTTTCTGTTGTTGATTTTATTTGTTAGCAAAGTACATGGATTAATGTACATTTTTGTTGCACAGAATTTTGAGCTATCTGCTTCATTGTACAGATTACCTAAGCATGCCACTGATTTTCCAGGTCTTGTTTCTTAGTTTCTTCTCAGTCTTGGAAGTCATAGAATTCTAATTTTGGAGTTTAAAATTCTCATTCGCTAGTTGGGAAACTCCCCCAAAATACATTATTGAATGCAACATTAATTGCTAGAACATTTTAGCAAAGAAGAAAGGAAAAAATTGGTGCAATGGTCAACTCTAATGTTAGTGCCAATTATGCAGTATTTTAACAATGTTTCTATTAGTTGAATATCTTAAAGAAGTAAGTTGATTGTACATTGAGCCGGAAGTTAAATGCTTAGAGAATTAAGTTCATTTATTATTGCATATTTTTGATAAGTTCACGTTCCTGTGTGTTAGTTCAGTTCATGAGATTGTTCCCAGTTCTCTCCAATTTTGACAAGAAAATGTTTGGAGTGTGTGTTAGTTCATGATGTTATTGCATATTTGTTACTTCTATTACATATTTAGATACTTCAGACAACAATTTAGATTGGTTTGTGCGGGTTTAATCAATGATCTGTAAGGTGTTTGTTTAAATTCTTAAATGTTCTTAAATGACCCTGAAATGGTGTGTTTCAGTACTCCCTTACATCAGTAGAAACCTTTCTTAACAAATTTATCAACTTTTTATAAAATTTTGAATATTTTAAACCAATTGGAAAAGCATGAAATTTCATCACAAGTAGTACAAATTTAGATATTTTATCCATTTTGAGAGAGGAAAAAGAGAGACCATACATTTTGATGTTGTAGCAAATTGTTTGTTTTCAAGTTGCTTGTGGTTCATTCATACTTTATGATCTGTGTTTATATGTTGCCAGTGTTGTGTATTTTAATTGTTGTACCTGGAAATGAGTTTATAGCGTAACTGTTTAGTTGCTGAGATAGCAGTCTACAAAAATATTTGTTTCTTTTATTACTTGTGTTGTCTTGATTTAGAAATTATGGTGCTTATCTTAGAAGGAAGTAGTTGTTTCTCGTGGATTCTTTCTTAAAAGTTCAAATAGAAATTTGAGCATTGATTAAAATTGTCGAATAAGTTTGGATAGCTTACAAAATATTTGCAGTAACATAAAATCTTTCAACAGTTCTGTTTACTTTCCCTTTTTCATTTCTACGATTTGTTGTCACTGAAGGCTCAAACTAGCGGCTTTCGGGAGGCTTGTCGTCCATCTGACTTAGAGGTTCCAAACGGGCAAGCCCAACTTAGCCCGCGAAATGGAAGCCTAAATGGACTTACTTACTGGATCTGTCCGAGTCCGGTTTAGAATTATGGAGCCATGAAGCACGGCCTGCGCGGGCCGATTTGTCTATGGCTTGTTTGCCAATAAGTAAAAAAAAAAAAAAAAAAAAAAAAAACTCTACCATTACACGGACAATGATTGGAACGCAGCGGGCCGATTTGACCGTGGTTTGATTTTTGCTAATAAGTTAAATATGTACCATTACAAAGATTCAAAAAAACACAGAATTTGAAGGCAAATGTGCAATGACTTTATCCCTATGCCATTCCTATTCATTTGATTATATTATTAAACATATTATTTTAAAATTATTACATTGACAAAAATTATAAGACAATTCAAATTTATTAATTATAATAATAATAATAATAATTATTATTATTATTATTACTAATCTAACAATTATTTTATCTTTAACAAATACATATTTAAAGTATTTAATAAAAATTAGTATTTATAATTATAATTATAATTATAATTTATTATTCAAAAATTGTATCTTCTCTTTTTAATTTTTATCAAATTCATAATATAAATTAAATTATTTTATCTTTTTAATAATAATAAAATTAATTTTTGAAAATAATTGTTATTTCACGTATCATCAAAATAATATAATAAAAATAAATATTTAATTTTTTTATAAAATAAATGATGAAAATAAAATAATTAAAAACAATCATCAATTTATTAATTATAAAGTATTCCTTAATAATCACAAATAAAATATAGTAATTTAGTACTTTATCTAAAAAAATAAATGAAAATGATAATTAATTACAATATCAATTATATTTAGTAATTAATTACAATATCAATTATAAATATAATTTTTTTAATTTAGTCAATTAAATTTTTTATAATTATTTACAAATTTTCAATTTAATAAATTTTAAAATTTTTTAAAATCATTTTCTTAATAAAGAAATTTGCTAATTTTTTAAAAAAAGATTATACTATTGACAATATTTTATATAAATTATTTAATTATCTTAATCAAATTGATAATTGTTGTCAGTTATCATTTTTTAACGATTGAATGAGAAATAATACATTGTACACAATATTGTGAAGGAAACTCTCCCTCCACTTGTCTTATTTCACTTCAAGAAAAGAGTACAATTTGCAATGGCACTCGTGTGCTAGAAATTCACCTTTCGTACACTATTATTCTCTACATACATACAAGGGGCCAGCAACACCTTTAGTTAGTAGAGGCACATGTTACATGGACACATTGCCACTACACATTTTATCAAGTCTAATGAGCATGTCTAAAGCCACTTTTTATGCCACTTCCCTTTACTCAAGGGACTACCATACCAAGTCATGGTGGCTTAGTTTTTGCTTTGACATCTCGTAAAAACTAAGTTATCCTTGCATCATTCCTAGCAAGTGCACCATATTTATGGCCTTTGCAAGTTTCCCTACTAGACTTAAACATTTTTGAATACTCCGCAACACCAAATGATATTTGTCACGATCCCTTATCTCAAAATTATGAGACGTGTGTTGATTATTTGTTTTTCTATAACTTATCAATTTGATAAAAGATAATTAATCAAGTTGTTAAGTGTTACATAAATTAAAGATTTGACACTATCAGTGCATCAGTAAGGCCTGAGGAGGTCAGGCCCTATAATTTTTTTAAAAATTTCTAATGTAGTACTTATATTTTAAACCCATCGATTTTTTTAGTGTATATATAATTTAATTTGACCCTTACAACTTTACAAAATTATCAAATTTACTCTTTAATTTATGAATTATTTTTAAAATATTAATCCAACTAATTTTCTCTTTTAAATATTTAGGCCTCTCAATTATTTGTTTTTTTGGTTTCACCCTTGAACACTACGTTAGAATGTGCGTAAAAAAAATACGCAAAATAGTGTGCATGCAAATGGTAGAGAACATGCAAAACAACGGGTAATAAATAATGCCGCTGAGAAGGTGGTATTGACTTCCCAACAAAGCCTTCATCTACGACAATGTATATTTTCCAACCTACATGAAAGACTTGGGTCAAAGGTCAAAGTCAATGAAAGAACTCTGTGGATGGTGTTCTTTTGCCTCCTTTAAATTGCAAGTTAAGATGATGAACAACGTCTCCATTAATTAACATGAAAAAAAAAAGCCAAAAGAGCCTAAAGATATTGACAATTAAACAATAGAATGTTGTTCTGTTGAAGTTGAAAATTAACCATTAATAAAAATCATAAAAGACTTGTGCCAAGTGAACATACTTTATTCTGTTGATGAGATATGATTTAGGTTTCCTTTAAAATGCCATTTTGTAACTTTCACTAAGATGATATTATTTGTAAAGTGAATACAACAGCTTAGAAAATATATAGAAATAATCCATTTTATCATAGTTAACATGAAATTTCATGAAGAATATTCAATAATAAAATTCTTTGTTATCCTTATGATAATAATAAAAAATTAAAAAAGGTTATGACACTTTAATTTCATATATATTTTAGAAGAGATTTATTTTTTAACCCCCAATGCAACTATGCGACAGACTCTGTATTTAAATACTTAATACAATGATATCAAAGTTAATATATTTTACTTTCTTTTACTCTCAGTTACAAAATTTTTTAATCTGTATACAAATATGTGACATGGGGTGATAATACAATATCACTGAATAATTATAACTATTATTATTATTAATAATAATCTAACAATAATTTTAAACTAACAATTATTTATTGGTTTGAATATATATTTAAAGTATTTAACAAAAATTAACTTCTACGATTACTATTTTAATTTATCAGTAAAAAAATGTATGATTTGATTTTTAATTTTTATTAAATCTTATAATATAAATCAATTTATTATATATTTTCCATAATTATAGATTAATTTTTTTAAAAAAATTACCATTTCACATATCATCGAAAAAACATAATCAAAATAAATATTTAATTTTTTCACAAAATAATTGATGAAAATAAAATAATTGATAATGATCATCAATTTAATAGTTATCAACTATTATTTATTAATCACAAATAAAATATAATAATTTAATATCTAAAAAATTAAATAAAAATGATAACTAATTACGTTTAGATCATAACTTAATCAAATGTTCTAAATAATCATACTAAAATATAGAGTGTGAAGTATATAATATGATAAATCATACTTAATAATTTACATAATTGTTATTTTATTAATAATCACAATTTCAAATTTCAAAATCAAAATTCATAGCAGTTGGAATTTATGGATTCTGGTCCTTTTGGGGTACAAAAGCAATACAAATGTAATTTTTTTTAATTTAATCAATTAAGTCTTTCATAATTATTTACAAATTTTTAATTTAATCAATTTTAAAATTTTTTTAAATTCATTTTCTTAATAAAAAAATTTGCTAAATTGTTTTAACAAAGTTTTTATTACCAACAATATTTTATATAACTTGTTTAATCATTTCAATCAAATTAATGATTGTTATTAATTATTTTTTTTAACAATTGAATGGGAAATAATACGTTTCACATAATATTACAAAGGAAACTCACCTTTTACTTTTTTTATTTCTCTTCAAGAAAAGAGTTCAATTTATAATGACACTTGTGTGTCAAAAATTCACTCAACTCACTTAATGATTTTTAGCACACTATATATATGTTATATACACACACGTTGCCACTACACATTTTATCAAGTCTAATGAATAAATTTAAAGCCACTTTTTGTGCCACTTTCCTTGATTCAAGGGACTGTCCTACTAATTCATGGTGGCTTAATCTTTCCTTGACATCTTTTGCAAACCAAGTCACCCTCACATCATTCCTAATAAGTGCACCTTATTTAGGGCTTTTCTAGATTCCCCTGCATTTATCTTCATCTATGCTACTCATGTTTGAGACCCATTGTATAGCTCGACTATTACCCTATGCCTATATTATTCCCGCTTTCTACCGTATCACGAGTTCAATGAGTATATTTCGGCGATGCCTACTATCAATATTAATCTATCTCTGAATGCTCTACAGCACCCAATGATATTTGTCATTACACTTAATCTTAAAACATGAGACGTGTGTTGCTTATGTGTTTTCCCATAACTTGTCAATTTGATAAAAGACAATCAATCAAATTGTTAGATGATTTATGGTTATAACACTAGTAGTGATAGAGCGCCAGCAGGGCCTGAGGGGACTAGGGCCATAGTTTTTCAAAAATTTATACCATAATATTTATGTTTTAAACTCATATTTTAAGTTTATATATAATTTAGCTCTTACAACTTTACAAAATTATCAAACTCACCTTCTAATTGATTAATTGTTTTTAAAATGTTATCCAACTAACATTATTTTCCAAATAATTTAGCCTTAGACACTAGAATGTGAGTAATAAAAACATGCAAAAGAGTGTGCGTGCAAATGGTAGAGAACATTCACAACAACGGGTAATAAATAATTCCCCAACAAAGCCAGGCCAGAAAACGCCAAAATTGGGTTAAGTAGGACATGTATATTTTCCAACCCAGGCGAAAGACTTGGGTCAAAGTCAATGAAAGAACGCTTAGGGTGTCGTTCTCTTGTCTTCATTAAATTGCAAAGTCAAGAAAATGGACAACGTCTCCCACTAGCATGAAAAAGCAAAAAGAGCCTGAAATTTTGATTGTTTACATTGACAACTAAAGAATAGAATGTTCTATTGATGTTGAAAACCATTGTTAGTTATAGAAAATGATTTAAAATTAATGAATATAACTCATATAATTGATCAAATTAATAAAAATCATAAAAAGACTTCTGCTACGTGAACATACCTCATTCTATTGATAAGATTTAGGTTTTCTTTAAAATGTCATTTTATAACTATCTCCAAGATGAGATCATTTGTAAAGTGAACACAACAAATTAGAAAATATAATAGAAATAATCAATTATTCAATACTAAAATTCTTTTGTATCCTATAATAATAATAAAAAAAAAGGTTATGACACTTTAATTTCTTATATATATTTTAGAAGAGATTTATTTTTTAACCCCTAATGCTACTACGAGGGAGACTGTTTTTAAATACTTAATCCAATAATATTAGGGTTAATATATATATATATATATTTTACCTCTTGGCAACAAAATTTTTTTATTTGTATACAAATATGTGACATGGGGTGATAATACAATATGGTTATACAATTTTGTATAAATGAGTTTGTATCTGCAATAATACTCATACTAAATACGCATAGAAATTTAAAATACTTTTGCATTTTCTTGACTCTTTTTTTTATATTTAAATCTACAAATTTTATCTTCTAATGTTTGTAATTAAAAGTACACTTTAATTTAAGACGTGGACTTAGTCTAAATTAGAAATTTAGAGTTTCCAAGGATTACCTAGGAATAGGGTAGAAATTTAGACTCTTAAGAAAGCCACATTAGACTTTTAAATTTATTAGTTTGACCTCAACAGTTTTATGAAGTTATTAAATTTATTCTTTAATTTATTAAATTATTTTTAAAAAGTAGTCGATTAATTTTATCTTTTAAACATTTTAACCTCTTAATTATCCGATTTTGACTCTTCCCTAGATACTACAATGTGCGTAATAAAAATGCACAAAAGGAATAATTCCCTTGAGAAGGCATGGAATATTTTCCAACCTACGTGAAAGACTTGGGTCAAAGTCAATGAAAGAAAACTCTGGATGTGGATCTCCATTAACATGAAAAAGCCAAAAGAGCCTGAAAACCTGTTTATTTATATTGACAATTAAATAATAGAATGTTCTATTGAAGTTAAAAGCCATTAATAAAAATCATAAAAGACTTGTGTTAAGTGAAAAGGCCTTATTCTATTGATAAGATAAGATATAAGTTTTCTTTAAAATGTCATTTTGTAACTTTCTCTAAGATGAAATTATATGTAAAGTGAATACAACAAATTGGAAAACGTATAGAAATAATCCGAAATAATCCATTTTATCATAGTCAACATGAAATTTTATGAACCAATACTGAAATTCCTTATTATCTTTTAAAAAAAAAAGTTACAGCAGTTTAATTTCATATATATTTTAGAAGATATTTAACTCGAAAACTCTACTATAATACTAACACAATAATCTTATGGCTAATATATTTTATTTTCTTTTACTTCTGCCCACAAAATATTCTTTTATTTGCATACAAATATTGTGACATTTGGTGATAATATAATACTACTACATGAATTTGTATTGACTTTGCATCCGCACTATTATTGATACTAAATACATACAAAAATTTACAATGATTTTCCATTTTCTTGATATTTTATTTATATTTAATTAAATCTAGAAACTTTATCTGGTAAATTTATAATAAATTAAAAGTACACTTTAATTTAAGGCATAGACTTGGTCTAAATTAGATATTTAGAGTTTCCAAAGAGATTACCAAGTGTATATTAGTGTAGCCACTTTAGACTTTTAAAAACTAGTGACCAATTTTTTCCATCTCTTCAAATTCCGGGTGCCATTTTTGTTCAAGTTATAACTGAGATTTTTTCTGTCCTGAAATTCTGCAAAAAATTCAAAGTTGTTTCTCTCTTGTTTAAAAAAATCCATAGCCTGACACACAAAATCTGTCGACCGTAGAGCCAGAAAAATAGGAAAACATAGAATGAAGAAACTTTATTTAGTATCATTACTTGTCTCTATGCTTTCTTTCTCTGCTCTCTCCTTCACTTCTCTTTCAAATGTTTCTGTAACATGTCCAGTAGACCTCAACTACGTTCTCAGAATTCCATGGAACACCTCAGATTGTCATCAATTACAACAGAAAACGAATAACAACATCACAAATTCCAAGAGCCTATGTTGTCAAACTCTCTTATCTCTCTTTGGCGTAGCTTTAGCACAACATCTCAAGGAAACCTCTCTCTTTCAACTCCCAGACTTGCCCACCTCCATTTCTTGCCTTCAGGATTTCCAGGCAAAGCTTTCCTCTCTTTCGTTGCCTGATAACTTGGTCTCTCTTTGTTTTGATCCATCACAATTTGTGATCACTCCTAATTTATGTGCCAGAATTGAGTCAATCCAGGATTGGCAGAGAGTACTCGGTAACTCCACTCAGCTTGACTCGGGTTGTAAACCTGATCTAACTTATCCGTCTATTAATTGTGATGCCTGTGTTGCAGCTGGGCTTGCTGTCCTGTCTCGTTTGGCTGCCATTGATGGTAATAGAACTCATGCAACTGATTGCTTTCACTTTATAATCCTTTATGCCGCTGGTATGGTTAATGAGCTTGGTCCTCAAAGTACTGGAGCTTTGTCTTGTATTTTTTTGTTGTCACTCAACTCAAAAAAGAGTTCTTCAAATAAGAGAAATTCAGCTCTTATTTTTGGCTTGACTGCTGCTGGGATTACAATACTCTTTGCCATTTTGGTTGGTTTGTATTTTTGGTGGAACAGAAAGTCCAGGAAAATAATTTCTGGGTTTGGTTCGGAGGAGCAAATACGTAGGCGAACATTATTGAGACCAAACACTGGAACAATACGGTTCCAAATCCAGGATCTTGAAAGAGCAACTGATAATTTTTCTGAAAGCAATTTTATAGGCAAAGGTGGGTTTGGAATTGTCTACAAGGGAATTCTACAAGATGGAACCATGATTGCTGTCAAAAAAATTCTTGAGTCTGATTTTCAAGGTGATACACAGTTCTTTAATGAGCTTGAGATTATTAGTAATTTGAGGCATAGAAATCTTGTTCCTCTTAGAGGATGTTGTGTGATTGATGAAACTAATGAGAGATGTCTTGTTTATGATTACATGCCTAACGGAAATCTCGATGATCATTTATTTCCTTCTGTCAATGATAGAAGTGAAACTACCAAGAATCCATTAACTTGGCCTCAAAGGAAAAATATAATATTGGATGTGGCTAAGGGATTAGCTTATTTACACTATGGAGTTAAGCCTGCAATTTATCACAGAGATATTAAGGCTAGAAATATACTTCTGGATACTGAAATGAGAGCAAGATTGTCAGATTTTGGCATTGCAAAACAAAGCAAAGAAGGGCAATCTCATCTTACTACTAAAGTTGCAGGAACTTATGGATATTTGGCACCAGAATATGCACTTTATGGGCAGTTGACTGAGAAGAGTGATGTGTATAGCTTTGGGGTTGTGGTTTTGGAAATAATGTGTGGGAGAAAAGCTCTTGGTGTTGGTTTATCTTCATCACCAGGATCTTTTCCTGCAATTTTGATCACTGATTGGGCTTGGTCATTGGTGAAAGCTGGAAGAATAGAGGAAGCTTTGGATAAAACTTTGTTAGAAGAGTGCAATTCACAAGTGAATAATTCTAATATGAAGGCAACAATGGAGAGATTCATTTTGGTTGGGATTTTGTGTGCTCATTTCAAGGCAGCTTCCAGGCCTACCATTTTGGATGCTGTAAAAATGTTTGAAGGAAACATGGAAGTTTCACCAATTCCTGATCTTCCAAGGCCACTCGGGCATCCTTCATTATTCTCTGATGATGATGGTAGTACTTTTCAGCAATATATAGGCTTGATTGAAGCAGAAATATTGCATATCGGAGACAATATTTAGGCAAGCAAATCATATAATAATTAATTTGAAGAACTAGAATTATTTGTGTTTATTAATGATGTTAAAGTTTTTGGTTTTTTAATGGATAAATATATGTATTTACTTGATTTTTTTACCATGTTTTATTTCTTGTATCTTAAATTTTTCTCAATATTTATTATTATGATTGGTAAATTTTAAAATTATTTGATGGGTTTATAAATAGCATGATACATCTTTCTATTAAAAACAATTTCTATAAAAATATATTTTTAAGTATAGAAAAAAATTTAAACAGAACGATACTAATTGAACTATCTAAGAAAAATATACATGTAATGTGTTCTAAATTTTTGTCTCTCCTTAATATTATCAATAATAAAAAAAGGTTCATTTTAAAATAAATATATGCGTGATAAAAATTTATAGAGTGAAAAAAATGACCCAATATTTCGTAAAATTTACTATAAAACATTTCAATGTAAAACCCAGTCATTCCAATAGCCTAGCAATCTAAACAGAGCCCAGTCCATAACATTTTAACAAAAGACAGCCCAACAATTTCACCTGTGTCCTAAATTAGCAAGACGGCCCAACATTAGTTTCCTATAATTTCTAATAACATATATTTATTTTTCAAATTTTAATCATATGCAAACAAACATACTAATTCATAGGTAATGAGAAATTTCCTTTTAATAATAAATAAATGTTTCAAAATATTTGAATTATAATTCTAGCTATAGATTTCTACGGCTGCTTGGAACCTGCTAAGAAAAATTTCATTAAATGGTTTGTATATTTCAATAATATATATATGTATATAATTTTTAAAATATTAATACATATAAATAAACCCTATGATTTCTTTCTATAATTTTTTTAATAATATAATTTATTTCTTAAAATTTTAATTATAAATAAACTCCAATAAATAATATTATTATTATTTTTAATAAATAAAAACAATTAATACACCAACATGATAAAATATTGTTATTTTTATTTCTACTATTATGTTAAATCTCTTTAATTAACTAATTTATTTAGGGCTAGTTTGGAATTGTTGTAAATTTTAAAATAATTTGATTTTATTGTAGTTTAGAAATAATTAACTTAAAAAGAATTATTTTAGTATTTAGTAAATTTTATTTTTAAAAGAGCTATGAATTTAAACAATGGTTTTATGTGTTTGATAAATTTTGCTGTTAAAATATTGTAATAATACAAAGGATTAAAATAAAAATATAATGTTGAACATAATATTTATTTCTCAAAATACATGTAGTATAAATTAATTTATAACAAGAAAAATAATTATTTTTATTATTAAATAATGTAATTTAAACATTGTATATAATTTTAAAATTTAATGAACAACAAAATCCAATAACTAAATAAATAAAATATTAAAGTATTGAAAATCATACTGACCATAGTGATGGTTGTACAGCGACAATATGATTGAAGTCAAAAAAATGTATTTTTTAAAATAAAAGCATACATAGAAGAAAATAAATATACTAAATTTTTTAAATAAATTTTGTTGAGGACAATTTTTTGTTTATATAATGTATGCATGGATATATATGAAATTATAGGTTTAAATAAATTAGATTTTGAAAAGCAGGTGAGGACTTGCTTCTCAAAATCTGCTATTAGATTGTAAATTTTGAATAAAAATAATTTTCAAAGAAATTATACGACACCTAAAATAGATTTTAGTGGTTGAAAATCACTTTTAAAGCTCCCAACAACAATCTCAAACAAGCCCTTAGTTTTATTCGCCTATTACTTAATAAAAATATTTAATTTTATTTTTAAATAAATTAATAATATTTTTAAGCTAATTACCAAAATTATGAAATAATATTATGGTCATCTTAACTCTCACTCTTTGGAATGTTAACCCTTTAAATATATATAAAAATCGAGCTCTCATGATTTAAAATAAGACATAAATATTCAACCATTAGATTCATTCAATCTAATGATTAAAATCTATCAAAATTTGGCATTTAATATTATAAACTCAACAATCTCATCTACCTTTTATTGTTGGATCCATGGCTACAATTTTGTGTTTAAATTTAAGGCAAAAAGTTTAAGTGAATAGAACTTGATATGTATCAACAATAGTTCCAAGTTGATTATTTAATTAACCACATTGCATCTTTTGTTCTCAAGTATATAAATCATAGACCCTTAAAGCCTGAGACAAACCAAAGCTTGGTTTTTTGGAGCCTTGCACAAAGTGGAGGAATTGTGAAGATACAATAATACATAACCAAGTAGTGTTGAAGAGCTCAAATAAGGTAAAATCCCTTACACACAAGTTAAGGTGCGCACAACAAAAATATGTGCAAGAACATGCATTCATATGGTAGAGAACATGCATAAGAACGGATTGACATTTGCAGATGGTGAGTGCAAGCTTTCATAACGATGGCAAATGAATCTATAGGTTAGATGTTAGACCCATAATTGTTGTGGTACACATAAACTTAATTTAGAGACTCATCCTAAATCAACATGTCACAAAAAAAATAGAACCAACATTAATGCTCTTGTAAATCTAAAACAAGGGCATGTGTAAAAGCATATAAGGGCATGCACAACATTTGGTGACAAGTCAATATTCCAAAAACACGATGTGTATAAATGGTTACATTGAAACTTATCTAACAATGTCGTATTTTAGTGGAAAATAGACATATGCAAGATGCATTGGAGAGGCTGCATATGAGTAAAATGGGTGGAGAGAAAAGGTAATGAGAGTTCAAACAAATGCAAGCTATGAGATTGGAGTCTCTAGATAGTGACAAGGGAACTCATAAAGGCTTATAATGAATGTACTTGCTAGAAATAATGCAAAGCAGTCTCTTTGATGTGATAAAAAATGACCTAGTCTCCATGGAAATGGTAAAGTGGTTCCTTGAAATGAAACAACATAAAAAGTGGTTTTAGTTGCTCTTTGACTTGGTAAAACTATTAGGTGTTTGCGTATAAATATTACATTTGTTCCTAAACAACCAAAGGTGTTGGTTGCAAACATGTACCTATAACTAAAACTTTGAAGTGCATGATAGGCGATAGATATTGACTTGAATGAGAGTCTATTCTAAACACACTAGTTTCATTATATAATGTATTCTTTTTTTTAATTTTTTCTAATGGAATATAGGAAAGTTGAAGGTTAGAGCTTCCGAAAACTAGCTTGTGTATTTCTTTCTATAGTACACAACGAATATATAAGAGTAAATAAAGTTATAAAGTTTTGAGAGTTATTGGCTAAGTTGATGCTTAACACATTTTGAGGTACTATGGGCATTAAAAAGACTTTGTGACAATTGGTATCAGAACTTAGTTCCTTTGTGGTAATGGTTTTCTTTTTTCTCTCTTTTATATTTGTGTTTGTAATACCTTAATTCTTACTTTAATTAGAATACACATGTTGGATATGCCCACTTTATATTATATGAGAACATAGTAGTTTAGAATTTATAAGACAGACATGTTTATTTTTTTAAAAAGATTTGATTAGGACGAATATGTTTATGACTTTAAAAAAATAGAATTATTTAATAATATAAATTTTGTTGTAAGCAAAAGGTATAAAAAGAGAAATTGAAGAGTTTGATTGAAATTAAGAGGCCATGTGTCTTAATTTAAGGATGGGATTTGGGTAGTACGTGCATGGGTTAAATGGTTAGCAAGTGTTAAAAAAAATTAATTAAATAAGGTAAGTTTGGCTCAAGCAATGGATATATATATATATATCTATATATACATATACACTTTTGTTTCCAAATTAGAAATTAAGAGTTAATCAGGAAGGAAGGAAAGAGAAAGAAAGCAAAGAAGAAAAAGGTTCGATTAGTACTTAATTCTAATAATTAAATTTTAAGTTTAGTAAATTAATTACATAATTTAATTAACATATGAATATATGTTTTAACGCCTATATATGTATATATATGTACATGTTTTAGATGATGAGGTATGATGTATTTATTATTTTACATGTTTATTATTTATTATTGTTAAACTAGTGTTAGGAAGTGATTTTAAGAGGAATCGAAAGCCAGAGGAGTGTAGAAATTTTGTACGATATTCAAGTAGGTATTATATGCATTTGGTGGATTTTGGTTTTAAAACTGAAAAGTAGAGTGTTTTATTACAATTAATGTTTTGATAAATACGTATGAAATTCCTGAATTACCACGTGTCAATTCAATTAATTATTTTTTAAATCGGATTTAAATAGTAATTTTCATATGAACGTTAAATTTTCAAATATAGAGAGAAAATTATATCAACACGTGTTGTATTTTTATAAATGTATTATTTGCACGGAAATGTTGTGAACATATTTAATAAATGCAAAGGTAATGGCCACGGTTGTTGTTGTGATGTGACACTGATGTTTAGGGCGACGGTTCCTGGAAATAATATCTTTAAAATACATTTTTTATGAAATAACGATTCTTGAGAATAATGCCCCTAAACTACGTATGGCTAGTTTTTGGAGCGGCGGTCTTTCAAAATAATGATTGTAAAGTACACAAGCACAAAATTTATAGAAATTGTTTTTTTTAAATAATAAAATTATGTGTTTTACGTTATTTATGTGAATATTAAAAGTGAGACTTTAATTTAATATTCTACTATACTCTTTGTTGAAAATTAAGAAATGTCTTTATATTCAAATTTGTTCATTACAAATTTTAAAACTGTCTTTATGTATAAATATCTATTGATCATTAGCTCACTCCTATTTTTCAGATTTAAACAATAATAAAAACTTGTAAGTAAAAGATAAAGAGTACTCTAAAACAATGATTTTGTTACTTTTGAAATTATATGTAATTATAGGAGTAGGGTTTTATGATGTATGGTTTTGATGTAATTTTCATGCTTGTACTTGGATTTTAGAAATTATGGAATTGATTACATTTTGTTAAGCAATGAAATGAAACAGCTGGTGTTTAATGTTATTGGAAATGTTTAAAGTGAAATTTTAAAATTTAAAGGATTACATAATTGACGTACACTATATTATAGCAGAATTCTATCAAAATTTTTTAGAATTAGGGGTGTTATAATGTGCATGAATATATTAAGGGACAATTAGAAAGAAAGAGCAGAGCACTTGAAAAACAGTAATGGTGCCATTCCACCTAATGAAAGTACTTTGACAAGTAAAGTTGAGTTCAACAACATAGAGATTGTAGACTTTTGGTAGTAATATTAGAAGTTTGCGTGATGATTGGGCAATTAAATTCTACCATGGAAGATGTGGCACTTTCTGTGAGAGTGCTAAAGACAAGCATTGAAAATATTAGATTAAGTTGAAGTTGATGTAGATGGCTTTGAGCAATACTTCACTACATTTGCAAAAGCAAGCCTTTAAAAGTTAAGGTACCAAAATAGAAGTTTTTTGATGGGGCATAAGATACCGAGGAGTTATAGAACTTCTTGTGGAATATGGAGCAAAATTTTAAGGCTTATAGGATGCAAAAAGATAAACCAGGTTTCCATGATGTTCATCTTAGAAGGACGCAGAATTTTATTAGCATACTCAACTAACGGAGTGTATCAATATGCAGCGTGCAACAATAAAACCGTGAATTAAAGGCTTAATTTCTACCTAGTAACATATCAAACATATGGAACATGTAGGAGACTATGCGTAACAATTTAGTCTTTTTTAAGTGTTGGACATCAAGAACATTTCAAATAAAAACAAGTTCTTCAATTTCATGTTAGGATTACAGTCATGATGCAAACAAGTTTGTTCAACAATTATTTAGGACTTACTAAGTACAATAACAATAAGAAATGGTATGGTAGGTTTGCAACTCTTATCCAAGTCAATGAAATCATTTCAAGGAAACACAAAACCAAACTTTTGAAAAATGATGGCTAAAAAAATGAGGACGAATCCAACAAGACTAAGCCATGCAATCTACAAGAAAAGAAGAATTTCAGATACTTTATTTGTGATAGAATGTTTAAACTAGCAGAGACTTGATGCTTTAATAACGGAAGTGGAAAGTCTTCGAGAACTAAGGCAAAGATGGCAGACATACAAAGGCTCAATTTATTACAACAAAGATGCAATGTGTTAAGAAATAACTTAGATGGGGGCCTTATGTATATCACAACATATGTAAAGGGATGAGTGATAAAGACATTGTTAAACGTCATAAGAAATGCAACCTTTAAGATTGTATTTTCATTGGGTGTTTAGAGCTGTGAAGATCCTTTATTCGATGGAGATGGACATCAAGAAGGTAGTTGTAAGTCCTTTGTAAGTTAAACCTTGCCAAGGATTCATATAATTTACGTAGCAAGTTTACTAGATTTCAATCTTATATATCAAAGGTCTTGATTTATTCTTTAAAGTAAGGCATATATGATATCTTATTTATGGAGTTTATTCATCACAAAGATGGATGTATCAGGATTATGCATCATATGTTTTTATAACTTGAGTTGTTCAGACCATCATTCGAACAAGAAAGAATAATTCGAGCCTTATATGGTAACACTTGTCAAGAGCAAGCTGGAACGATCTAGGAGAAAGGTTAGAACAACTATGGAAGATGAGTTTAAAAGAGACAACTCATTGAAATGTCAAACAAAAATGCAACAAACCATGAGCACTCTAAAACCTGGCACATAACCTTTATCTAGGAAAGTTATTTGAGCTAGCAAATTTATTAAGAAAAAAGTGTAAACTGAAAGATATAATAGGCATCAAGCACTCTAAAACGACCCTAAAACAATTTCTACGAAGAGCATTGTGGTCTTTTATACTAATAATATTAAAGTTTGTGGCAAAAGCTCTTACTGGGTTAAGAGAGCACTAAACAAGTGTTGAGAAACTAAAATGTCAGAGTTAACATCTAAGAGTGCATGTTTTCATTATATTAATGCAAAGCAGAAAATGAGGAGATGCTCAAGGTGACATTTGATGGTTTGAGCCTTACGTTGCATTAAAATTTTAAGATGAAAAAGAGCAACAAAAGAACTGCCAAACACATGTACAAGATTATAAAAATTACATTTTTTCTTTTACAGTAAATTGCATGCTCATTAAAAGGAATGCATTTGGTTGAAAATCTGGTGATAAAAAAGGTAATGACATTGCAGAAACAATCATGGAGTTAACATTAAAAAATTGAGAGCAATGTGAAAGCTTATTCAAATAAGGATAAGATTAGGGAGAAAAAACCAATTTATAAGTTGGAAAGAGGTTATTATGGGACAAGTCAAGAAAGTAGAAAAAGTGCGTCTTAGCACATTCTCGGTGAAGGTGTCAAAATTTTCTAGCAAAGAGGTTTATTCGATCCTTAATTCTCGTGGTACACATAGACTTGATTTAACGCCTTGCAACAGGTCAAGATTTCATAGAAAAATATAGGTAATGCTAAATCTCTTATAAATTTGATATAAGAGCATATAACAGAAACAGGCAAGGCATGAGCAACACTTAATAGTAGGTTTTCGGAAACATGACGTAGACAACCTTCAACGTTGAAGCTCACCTAACAATGTCGTATTTAAAAGAAAAGCAGACATACGTAAGTAATGTAGCTAAACAACAAACTAGGTGGCAAAAGAAAGTAATAAAGGTTCAAAGAGATGCGACCTACGAGTTTTAAATTCTCTAAATAATGGCAAGAGAACCCAAAATGGCCCATACAAGAGTGCAGATACTAGAAATGATAGAAGGCAGACTTAGTCTCCTTAATATAATAAGAAAGGCGTAGATCGTCATAGAAATGACATAATGGTTTCTTAAATTAAGGATAATGACATACAAAATGAGTTCGGTTACTTGTTGAACTTGGTAAAATTATTAGGTGACTGTACATAGATGTTATTTGTCTTTAAGCAACCAAGGATATTGGTTGCAAATATGTACATATAAATAGGACCTTAGAGTGCTTGAGAGGTAATAGGCATTGAGTTTAGTAAGAGCTCAAATGAGCATACAACACTACAAGAAAAATGGCCTTTTGCGGCTGATATTTATGGCTGCTTTTTAATCTACAGCAAATAAGTATTATTTGCGGCTGATTTACAGCTGAACACAATTTCATCCCAAAAAAGTATATTATTTACGACTAAACTCAAATTGCAGTCGCAAAAAAATAGTTGTTAATTTTATTATTAAAATGACGTCGTTTTGGTGAAATATTTTATTAAAAATTGAATATTATGATTTTGTTTATTATATTTAAGTCCTCAATAAATGGGACTAAAATGTTTAACTTTATATAATTAATATTAAAGGTTAATTATAAAGATATTAAAGATAATAATGTTATTTTACATGAAAATTTTACTTTTTTCTTTTTCTACGTTAAAATCGTTTTTACATTAAATTAATTTTTTCCCCAAATCAAATCTATATCCAAAATCAATTGTACTCGTCAATTCACTCTCAACTTGCCAACGCCAGGAATGCCATCGTCAGCTTGCCAACGCCGAGTACGCCGTCAATTTTAGTGTTTCCTTTTTTCGAATTTCTGGAAAGTCTATATCATTTATGCAAATTTCATATGAATTTGATTAAATATTTTTAGGGTTTTTAGTATTGATCTTGTGTGTGTGTGTGTGTGTTTTTTTTTTTAGTGCATATTCAAGCTCATGCATGAATATTCCTGAACCTATATCTACATTTGCATCTTCTTTGTAAAAATAAAACCAGAGATGACCAGGATCGACAGTGACACTGATGGTGATTATAGTGGAGACACGCACTATGAATTGTGCTTTGCTGATGATGATGATGAGAAAATAACCACGATTGCTTGTTGCCACTCTACCCATAGTGGTTGTTCTATTTTATTTGTGTGTTAACTCTATAATAGTCATTTTTGGCAACTGGCTACTATTACTGCTCTTGGTTGTTGTTTTGCTGATGGGCAAATAGCTGTTGCTTGTTGTTTTGTTGAGGCTCTATTCCTGTTTCTTGGTCTTATTGACTTATTCCCGCTTTTGTTCTGCTTGGTCTTCTGGGGTTTGCTTCCTCAATAAGTGAGGAAGCTTTGCTTGAAATTAGATCTTTTCTTTGGATTTGGGGTATGGTGTAGATTTAAAGAGCATTAAAAGCAAAGTGTGATTGGCAGTGAAGTTTTTCTGTTTGCCGGTCACATGTCAGGCTTCTATTTTTTATGTATGTGGCAATAAATCATAAGAGTTTTTGAAATTTAAACTCTAAGAAACAGAGCTCTTTTTTACTTTGTGGTTTACACTTCTTGTAAACGTGACAAATTAAGTTCCTGTTAATTGGCAATGAAATCAATTTTAAGTTGCCTTTGTGAAGGACCCAAGGTTCCAGAGCTTTTTTGCTAAAGGATGTGTGCTTTTACATGTGTCAATGGCTCTGTGGAGAATTATTTTTGAGAGAAGGCTTGAAGATTTGGCTTAGGATTGGCCAAGGTAGGTGGTTAGGGATTTTGTGCTGGCACTTTCTTGGGTCTTCTTTCTAGTTTACACTGAGAGGGATAAGTATGATTAGTTTTGAACAGAATTGCAACGGATGAATATGGAATCAGATTCAGGGTTTATAACTTGTGATGATGGCTCTACTTGAAGCAGCATCTGCTTGGTCTCTATTGTCTTTGTTGATTATGATTCGAGATTAAAAATTGGTTGAACTATTGGTTTTCTGGTGTATTTTCCAAAACATTCCAAAACGTGCTCTTATGTGCAATAGAAGAGATTAATGTTAAAGGAAGTAAGAAGCTGAGTTTGCTATCCAAATGTGTAGTATGTAGGAATTGTACTTTTTCCCAACCACTCTGTAATGTAATTGTTCTGTTTCCTTTCTTATGTCCCAACCTAAAAACATTTCCATTTCTGATTAGTTTTTGAAGCTAAGAGGGAAGAAGAGTCATTGAAGACCATATTGATTGTTACATGCATTTGCAATAGTGAGGAGAGTGTCTTCATTCAGTATTATTAGCAAAATAAGCCATTACTTATGGTTAAGATTTTGCTCTATCTGAATAACTTCCTTTAGCAATATTTTTATTCTCCAATCTAAAAACTTCTTGCTAGTTGTGATGGGCTGTTCTAGGATGTCTGAGATTAAGACAAGTTGTCTCTGCCTCTTTGTTGTTACAAAACTTTTGCTTAAAATTGACTATTACTTGAAATGAGAATTTTATTCTTAAAAGCCACTTAACAAAATTTCGAAAATGAAATCAATTAAAGTATGCATTAATTCTTATGATTTACTGTCTGGTATGATTTGTTGCCCAGTTAGTGGTTGGGTGATTAGTGCCTGAGTTCTTAGACATTTAACTGCAATTGTGATACATTATAATGTTAAATAAATATATTACAAAAAAATATTGGATATGATTTAAATGGAAGGTATTATAATATTTTAATTCACAACTCTTATGAAATAAAAAATCATAATTAATTTAGTGAAAACATGATTGATAAATATATTCATAAAAATTATTTTTTGCGATGCTGACTTATTGCAACCAATGAAAGTTAGCGGCAAATGACTAAAATTTGGCGGCAAAAACTGATTTTGCAGCTGAATTTGTTTTATTTGTGACTGAAGTTTTCAGTCACAAAAGACACATTTTTTTGTATTGCAAGTTTCATTAACTTCAGCCGCAAAAGACACATTTTTTTGTAGTGCAAGTTTTATTAACTTCAGCCGCAAAAGACACATTTTTTTGTAGTGCCAAGTTTTATTATACTGTATTCTTATATATATAGAGAGAGAGAAACAGAGACAGAGACAGAGAGGGTAAAGAGACTTTGAATATTAGAGCCTTTGTAAAATAACTTGCGCATTCTTGTGTTTCTTTCTTTAGCTTGCAACAAATATAAGAGAGTTAAGATACCCTATAACGCTAGGAGAGACTAAAATGGGTGTGAAAATAACTTAAAAATTGGTGTAATCTAGTCTAGAAAAGAAGAAATAAACTTTGTAAAAGGTGACTTTGTTCATGATCTTGGAAAGATGACGAGCATTCGTTTAATTTAGGTCTTAGACAATATACTATATCTTCTTAACAAGACATGCATAAGTGCCTTCTGACTTGATAAATGTTATAGGTGGTATCTTATATGAAAGACAAGTGTCGCTAAATAATCAAGCCTCGATAACTATAAATAAGAGCTTATAAATAGTTCATTCCAAGCATCCATATTCACTTTAGGGGCTTTTGATGGAGAGTGAGCTTTTAAAGAATATTTTATTCTGTTTTTCTTTCAATTACACTGAAATCAATATGTTTAGTGGCCCCAATCTTGAAAGCACAATCTGAAAATACATATATTGAGATATCAAAATTTATAGATAAATAGATGAACTATGTATATTAAGGAAAAGTTATAAAAGTATTTTTAAAATTATAATCAAATAAATTTATATAAAAATTAGATTTAAGAGTTTTGTTAAATATTTTATGAATTTTATTTTACTTATATATAATTCTCAAATTTTTGAATTTTAAGCACGTTTAAAAACAAATACAATAAAACATGTGATTTAAACTAAATTATATTAGGAGTTTTAAGAAAAAAATTAGACAAAAATATTATTTTTTTAAAAATAAAAAAATCATCATATGCTAGACTTTTGATAATATTTTCTTTGAATTATAACTGCAAAGAGAGTCGTGTTTAAATAGATGATATCCGTGGTTAATTTTTTCCTCGATTCCAATTTGTAAGCCAACCAATTTTGAATACATGGATTAAGAAAAACATAAGGAGGTGGAAATGAATTGTTTTAATAGTGAAGAAGAGAAAGAAAAACAACCGAATTGATTTATTTAATCATTTTAGTCAATTTCTAGACTCTTTTTTTTAACATCAATAAAGACAAAATTTGATTATTTTATCTTTTTTTTTTTTACATTATTATATATATGCAAATATCTAGCATCAAAAGTGGACTCTAGACTTCAATAATATAATAAATAAATCATTATCTTATATATTGTTTTATATAAATTTTACAATCATACAAAATGTATTATTGTCAGTATCATATGATTTTCACTCTATAAATGAATCAACGTTATGTCACATATAGGAAAATTATATATATTAATATACTATATATTAAGATAAAATCTTTACTTCTTTATAATTTTTTGTCCCTTTGATATAATTCTTAAAAGGAATTTTTTTGTTTTTATAAAAAATTATTTATGTCTTATGTGAAAAGTGTGTTCTATTAGGTATTATATAATAGAACAAAATCAGCAGCTTTTTTTTTTTTTTTATACAAAATTTTACATCAATTATAAATCGTTAGATATAACCACATCTAACAGTTGAGAATATATTTGATAATGTAATTAATATATAATTAAATGTATCCATAATTAATATATATATCCGATATAATCTTAATCGTTAGATGTGATCATATCTAACGGTTTATAATTAATGTAAAATTTTGTGTAAAAAAAGATCTGCTGATTCTGCTCTTTATATAATTTATAAATTTTGTATGACATATCTTTAAATCAAATTTGTTGTAAATTTCATTAGTATTCAAAAGATATTAATTTTCAGCATATTTAAAGACACTAAATTTTATTTATTTCTTAATACATTTAAAAAATAATTTAGAATTTAGTCTAATGATTAAGATAATATAATGAAGAAAAGTAAACCCTTTGGTGAAATATGATCATCAAATGGGTTGATTTTTAATGAGTGAAATTTGAGAAAAACAACAGTTCTTTGAGCAAAAATGATGAGAAGAGAAATTGAATTTTATGGAATGGGTTGGTTTTTGATGAGTGAAAATTAGGAAAATAGAAAAGTCTTTGAGAAAAAGTGAGAGAAGAGATTGAATTCCATTGGCAAAAGGGAAATTTTATTGTAATGGGATATTAACAATTTTATCCCTATATTTCATCAAAATAATATATTATTACAATAATATAAAAATATTGTCAATTTAGTCCCTATATTTTGAAGACGTTAAAAAGAGTAATTCTTTTTTTACCATTTTTCTCCCTGGCTATTTCGTTAAAAGAAAAAATCATATGAATCCGGGGTAGACTTATTTTATAAGGGCAAACACATAATTACAACTATTATCATTGCTAATGAATGGGAATCAAATTGTAAAAAGTAAAATTAGAAATATATGAGTCTAATTAGATATATTATTTATCTAATTTTAAAATTATAAAGAAAGATAACAAGATTTTAATAAAAATTTAAAATGATGGTATTGGCATCATTCTTTATTAATATTTCAACAGCAGGGATGAGATTGTAAGAATTGAGCAAAGTATTGCCTAATTTATTGTTTCTACAAAACTCAAGAACTAAGTTGTCAATATTCTATTTTTCCAATCTAATAAATATCCAATGCTGAAATAATTAGGTAGGATTATGCTATCAAGAAATGGTCAAAGTTCTCATAGTAAAAGTAAGACTATATATATGATGTTGATTTCCACTTTATTTGTCAAGACGTTCGCATTGACAAGGTCTCAATCGCCTTGAAAAACCTGCACACGTTAAAGAATCATTAATCATTAAGGGAGGATTAGGTAATCTTTTTAATTAAAAAATAATATTGTAAAAATAAAAAATAAATAAAATAATTGTTTTTGAGAATATAAATAAATTGTTGTTATAATCTTAAAGATTTTCTTTTGTAAAATATGTTTGACAAAGAATTTAGTTAATAAATTTTGCTATGATTTTTTTAAAAAAAATTAAAGCATGTTTTTTGATGATGAATCCAAACACATCCAAATAACCCTATAAAAAAATGGATTTATTTTATAAGTTTAATCCATCTTGTCACACTCAATCTTTGTTTAATTAACTTACTCAAAGTAATTATCTTTTCTTATAAACAAAGAAAAATAACTCTGTTTTTAATAATATATATAATGAGAAACAACTTTATCATTTGATATAAAGAAAGGTGAATGAGATACTTAATTTTACATATTTTTTATATTATTTATAAATAATTAAATATATTTACTTTTAATTATTAAAATATAACATGCATATTAATTATGATATATTAATTATATATATCAAATTTAATTTTAATGTATTATTGAAAGTATATAAATTTAATGGTTTATAAATAATATAAAAATATGTGTAAAGTATGAGAAGTATTATGAGTTTTTTTTATATAAATTTTTATATCATTTGTAAGCAGTTGAGTTTAGGCACATTTAATAATTGACATTAAGTCTAATCATAAGTTAATGTAAATATAAATTAAATATCAATTCAATTAATTAACTTTACTATTTAAGCGGATTGTGCAATTTGATTGACTGAATATTAGTAAATCAATCATATATAATATTTTGGATGTAACTTAAGTGGTATAAAATATATTTGATGCTCGCAAATCATTATAAGTTTGAGTAATTAATAATAAAGGGCAAATTTTTCATATTTTGCGGATGAAGTTTCTCACTATTATCTAAAAGTTTTTAATATATATATATATGTTATATAATGTATGAAAAATTCTTTTAAATGAAATATAATCAAATCTAGGTGGCTTTATTATTATTTTTGATGAATTTTAAAATCCATTTAAAATCCTCTGCATAATACATAAAAAAATATTCTCAATAAACCCCAATTAAGAGAGTTTTTGGATTGATACTGGATTTTAAAATTGTAATTGAACATGTAACAAACAAGCTAACAATACAAGTCAATTTAATTAAATTAATTTTTAATCAAAATTCTATACCACTCCAAATTATTATTAGAAATTAACTTGAAATATTTAGTTATTAAAAGGCCACGTATTGTTGATTATTATTTATTTTGGAACCTTCTATCGTTTATTATTAGCAATAATATAATATCTTTAATTTAAAAAAAAAAAAATTTTATAAAATAAGTGATTTCGCCTCCTCTATAGTGTCTTCTATCTCCTATCTCAGTCCATATTTTATGTCCTTATCAAATAAGGACAAAGTTGGTTCATTTTTTAATAAATAGCTACCTAACCCTAATCAAATGACTGAAATACCCTTGAATTTTACCTCATCGTTTTGTCAAAAAATATTTGTTGGGAATAAATTCGTCATTTCATGAGGGTCTGGGACCTATTAATTAAAAATGGAGAAACTACTGGAACCCTAATGTTGTTATCCCCATTATATTATATTACATATATATATATATATATTACATTCTGTAACCAAATTCAAAAATAAATAAAATAGGACAACTACAGATCGCTCACTAATATTTAGAGAAAAAAAAAAAAAAAGAGATATTTTAATAAAGTTAACCAATAAGTCTCGAATCTTATAGAAATGGTGGTGGGGACCTGTATGTAAGAAATAATTACAGTATATATTGTTTATTATTTTAGTAAATAAAGGGACCTATTTGTCAATATCCCAGAACCGTAATTTATCCCAAACGTGGGCGGTTATATGAAGCTTGTCACCTTACGTTATGGCGGCTATGGCCGTCTTTACTTGATTACTTCCAATGACATCTGCACTTTGTCAGTACAAACGCAAGTCCTCGCAGATTTTGAGCGCGTGTAATCATCTTCTTCCTCTATAATCTAGCGTCTAGCACACGCGCTATCCTCTGACCTTCATTAACTAGCAGAAGATCCTCCATTGATAAGACTGGTGAGTTTGACTAGTTTTCTATCAGATCAACGAGTAAATCATTCATGGCGTCAAAAACCACTAATTTCCTTTTTTCTTTCTTCCTCACTCTGTTATTCCTCTGAATAAACCGTAGCTTGAAATACGAAATCTGAGGTTAATTGTTGCAGAAAACAGAAATGAAGAGCCTTTTTTGGCAAATTTGTTGTTTCTCTGTTTTCTCTCTTTGTTTTCTCCTTAACCTCTGCTGCTTCTCCTCCCACAAATTCTTCTTCCTGTCCAATGGACTTGAATTATGTGCTGAGAATTCCATGGAACAGAACAGATTGCCAAAATTTTCAAGCCAACAACACCAATATCAGTAATGTGAAAAGCCCATGTTGCCAAAGTCTGTTATCCCTCTATGGTGTTGCTTTAGCTCAGCATCTCAAGGAAACTTCTCTCTTTCGGCTTCCAAGCTTGCCCGCCTCAGTTTCTTGTCTCCAGGATTACCAGACAAAGCTGTCATCTCTTTCTCTGCCAGATACCGTGGTTTCTCATTGTTTTCACCCTTTACAGTTTGTGCTCAACCGTAATATATGTGCAAATATTGAGTCAATCCAGGATTGGGAGAGCCGGCTTGGTGATTCAACTCAGTTGAGCTCGGCTTGTAAGGGTGATCTCACTGATCTTACTGCTTGTGATGCTTGTGTCAGTGCTGGATTTAAAGTTCAGTCACAGTTGATTGCTATTGATGGTAATAGAAGTCATGCTACCGACTGCTTTTACTTTACTGTACTATATGCCGCCGGTATCGTTAATGAGAATGGGCCAGAAAGTGATGGAGCTATGTCATGTATTCTTGGATTGTCATTGAATTCCCAAGTTAATTCTTCAAATACGAGGCATTCTGCTCTTACTTTTGGCTTGACTGGAGCCGGGGTTGCTATCTTTGTCATGTTTGGATTGCTGGGTTTGTACTTTTGGTGGGACAAAAAATTGAGGAGAAGATTTTATGGGTCTAATTTAGATCATTTAGAGGAACAAGGGTCTAGGCCAAAATTGAGGCCTAATGCTGGTTCAATTTGGTTCAAGATTCAGGACCTTGAAAGGGCTACTAATAACTTTTCGCCAAAGAATTTTATAGGCAGAGGTGGGTTTGGACTTGTTTACAAGGGGCTTCTACAAGATGGGACAACTGTTGCTGTTAAGAAGGTTATCGAGTCAGACTTTCATGGTGATGCAGAGTTTTGTAACGAGGTCGAGATTATTAGCAATTTGAAGCACAGAAATCTTGTGCCTCTTAGAGGATGCTGTGTGATTGATGCAGATAATGAGAGGTACTATGAGAGAGCGGGCGAGCGATATCTTGTTTATGATTACATGCCTAATGGAAATCTCGATGACCATTTGTTCCCTTCTGTCGATAAAGAAAGTGGAGTTGTTAAAATGCCGCTGACTTGGCCTCAGAGGAAGAGTATAATATTGGATGTTGCAAAAGGGTTAGCTTACTTGCATTATGGAGTGAGACCTGCAATATATCACAGGGATATTAAGGCCACAAATATTCTACTAGATTCAGATATGAGAGCAAGAGTAGCAGATTTTGGGCTTGCAAAACAAAGCAGAGAAGGGAAGTCTCATCTTACCACTAGAGTGGCAGGAACTCATGGGTACTTAGCCCCTGAGTATGCTCTTTACGGGCAGTTGACTGAAAAGAGTGATGTTTACAGCTTCGGGGTGGTCATTTTGGAGATAATGTGTGGGAGAAAAGCTCTTGATTTGTCGGCATCGGGATCTCCTCGTGCATTGTTGATAACAGATTGGGCCTGGTCATTAGTGAAAGCCGGAAAAGTGGAGCAGGCTTTAGATCCTTCTTTGTTGAAAGAGGGAGATTTTGGGAATTCTAATCCGAAGGCAATAATGGAGAGATTTGTCTTGGTTGGGATTATGTGCGCTCATGTCATGGTGGCTTTGAGGCCTACCATCATGGACGCTTTAAGAATGTTAGAGGGGGACATTGAAGTACCGGCAATCCCTGATCGGCCTATGCCTCTCGGACATCCTTCATTCTATGGTGATGGTAATACTTTCAGTATCTCGCCGGCATTGAGTGGGCTGCAATTACATACCGGAGACATGCTCAGGTAATGCAGAAAGATCATTATTTTGTGCAATTAAAATGCTGCCTAAAAGTATGTTGAGGCATAAGCATTGTTCATAAAAGATCGTTGAGTTGGTTCTGTGATCGTGGTTCAGCAATTGGATTGGTTTAAAGTCTGGAACGAAGAAGCTACATTTTTGTTAGTATTTGGTTAGTATGTGTACAGAATTGCTATCTTCAATTCAAGAAGTCCGATTATAAACCA
>CM040444.1:18255321-18332580 GCA_022749755.1 Azadirachta indica
AAAAAAGATCCTTCCTTTCTTTAGCTAGTAATTCACTACACCAACAAAAAAACAAAACAAAAAAGTTACAATTGGATCCTCAGTTGTGCTTCAAGATGGTTGAAACAAAAAATTTGCAGTGTTCAAACTATTCAAAGCTTTCAAGAGAATTTCCTGCCAGCATAAGCATTTCTTGGCAATGCAAAATCGAACAAAGATAACAAATAATGACATGTTGAATACTATATCTTCAATGTCTCCTCGAAACTAAAGTGATTAAAATTTGATTCCTTAAAAGTTTGAGACAAAGTTAAGAACAATAATACTCAATTGAAACAGCAAAAAGAGAAACGCCCACTTCAAAGTTCATCAAAAACCAATTGAAACAATCATTAAATGAAAAGGAAGATTAAAACTTCGATAGATAAACACATTGACAAAGAGAACGGAACACACCCAGCTTCCAAAAGCAATGGAGTGCCTGACCACTTGGCCCGAACAGCGACCTGAACATTCTTCGGTTTTCGAATCTCCGCACAAACTGATGCAAACCCACAAAGACTAACACAAAGGACAATGATCAAAACGCAGAATCCAGATCTAAAAGGACGCTCCATTTGCCACTCAAGCCCTGGAAAACTAATGAAAGTTCAAAACTTTGAGGCTTTTACGGTTTCATAGAGATCCAACATAGATTAACAACGGAAGTGGAGTGAGTTTTGGTGAAGAGAGGACAGGGGTTCTGAGCGAAAAGGCGATCACTGGACACTGGCGTAGACCAAGACTTCGTGGAGGGACCGAAGACTCGGAAGTTTTGCGTTTTAACGGGTTAAAATAGTCTTTTCAATGCAAATGAAGGATAATTTTGTAAATTCGCTTTAACAATGCAGAGTTATTTGGGCTAAAGGGAAATTCACCAAAACCAAATTACACGAAATTAGAAGGAAAATTTTTAAAATGTCCAATAGTAACTTTTATTTTCAAAATCATCCAAAAAAATTGAATTTCGATTTTACCTTTCATACTCAAATAACCTATGTTTTGTCCCAACTTCTCTACTCCCCAAACAAACCCTAAACTCTTATTCTTATTTCTCCGATAGCCTAAATCTCATTTTTATCCAATCCATTCCTAATTTTTCAAATTCTTATTTCTTTCGATACCTAAATTTCATTTTACCTAATCTATTTCTAATTCTTCAAATTTATTACAAGAACAGTAATACAAAGTACAAAACTAATTTCGTGTTTTGTTGTCGGGAAGCATTTTTTTTTTTTAGCATCTTATAACAAAAGAGAAGACACAACGACTATTTTATTATGTAATGAGCCACCTTATGGTACAAGATAGACTGTAGTCAAATTTCAAAGTATTAGTTGGCTTTAAAATTGAAATTTTGATAAACATTTTACTTTGTTGAATAAGTGCGTATAGTAGTTGGATATATATTTTCTGATGGGATAATTAATTATCGGGAAAATGACTATCAAATTTCTAGTAAGTTTCAACTTAATTGTTTATCTCCTATTAAATACAAATAATACAATAACATAATTGACGCAATGCGAAGGTAATACTGGAGATGTTGAATGTCAATCTAATATAATACTTAACACAATATTATATTGATGTAGAATAATTAAAGCAATATTAAATATTGTTAAGAGCTAACGAATAACAATACTTATTTATACTAATATCTATTTTAATCTTAAAAGAATAAGAATTTCTTATAAATAAAGAATTTAAATATGTTAGGAATTAATAAACACAATCCTATTTAAACAAAACAATCCAAATAAGAACTATAACAAAATAATAATTTCTAATTATTATAATTTTAGCATTATGACCGTTCTAATACTTTTTCGAATTTAACGAAGGAAAAGTTCTTAAGTTGAAACCTAATAGGAGTAAAGTTCATTTTCCTTTACGTAAATAAAGCTTTCATCTTAATTTGGAGCTCATATAGTTATTCTTGGTCAACGTCTAAGCTTTGCATGAATTGTCATAAACATTTATTTCTTTGTTGAAAAAGTAGTAGGGGTTATTATTATTTGAGTTCTTGTTGTTTATAGAAATAAGCTCAAAACGCAGAAATTTTAAAAATATATAACTTAAGTCTCGGTAGTTTTATTACATAGTTTAAATCTTCCTTTCTTCTTATTTCATTCAAGTTCTTAAGTAACTAAGAATAGTTATTGCATATGTGAACAATCGTTTAAAAAAATTATTTTACCCCTAAAAATCAATTTGATGGTTAAAGCTTAAAAGTACATTGTAACCTTCATATTTTAAGTTATTTTTTAAATTCTATTACTCAATAACATATTAATCATACTCATTATTTTTATTACTAATTTTTAAAAATTAAAATAAAATAATTTGTGCAATAAAAAAGATAAAATTTAAAAATTACTAATCATACTCAAATTATTTTATTTTAACTTTTAAAAATTAGCAATGAAAAAATTTAGTGCAATTAATATATTTTATACTAATAAAATTTAAAAGATAACTTAAATTATGAAGATTTGGATAGACTTTTAACCATTAAATTGATTATTAGGGGTTAAAATAATTCTTTTTAAACATATTTTTAACATTTACATGGACTATTTTTAATGGTTAAAGTTAGTGAAGGACTTAAAATGAAACAAGAAGAAAGTAAGGGGAACTTAAGTAATGTAATTTTAAAATTTTAGAGACATAAGTTATATATTTTTAGAGTTTATAGTTTTTGAATTTATTTCCGTAAACAAGAAGAACACAAATAATAATAATTCTAAATATTAGTAGTAGTTTAACATTTTTCAATCAGATAATTTATTATATATATTTATTTTCTTATACTTTAGATCTCAAATTGTCCCTATGGTTTAATCTCTTATTAGAAAATTTTAATTGATAGATACTTGTCAATAATAAAAATTAGGGAAACACAATTGTGGCAACAAGTCAGCAAAGATCAGAGCACATTATCGTTAAGGAAAGATTGTGATTCCCTATGACAATATCGTAGTATAAATCAGAATCTACAACAATGGAATTTCAAATTTCAAAAGCTTTACTTTTGTAAAGTTGTCCTAATGTACAAAATTTTACAATAATTTATATGATATAATATCTTCTACGGTGAAGTATGTAAGACGTATTATATATAGCTTATGGTAACACCCTTTTTATATTGTAAACTATGAATGCTTATTTTTTTCAAAAATAAATCAACTAATTGAATCAAATATGCAATACTCAAATTAGAGACTCTAAAAATAAATGTGAATTTGATGATATTTTAATTTTCGTCATAATTGACGTAAGGAATATTATACTTTACCCTTCTAATTTTTGGGGGAAAAGCAACTTACTCTCTAAGTTTCCAACTTTATAAGAAACCTCTTAAAATTTAAAGAAATGTGAGAATAACTCCCTACTTCAGTAGAAATAGGAAGATCCCCCTTAAAATGATTACTCTTATTTTAAATTAATTATTTTACTCTTTAATTATTAGAAGACATATAAAATAACTATATTATCGTTATTTTTATTTCGTAATAATTAATATAATCTTACTCTAACATCTATTTTTGAAAGTTATAATAATGTTTTGACTCTAAGTTAGTTTTTTTAAAATTTTCTATCAATTTTTTTACAATATTAACTATAAATAATTTTTAAATAGAACATTTAATTTATAGTATGTAATTAATATTACAAAAAAATTAATAGCAAATTTAAATAAAAAATATAATTAAGATTAAAATATTATTATAACGTTCAAATTTAATTGTTAGACAAAGATTATATTACAAAATAAAAATAAAGACAATATGCTCATTTTATATGTTTTCCTATAATTGATGGGTAAAATAGATAATTTAAAATAAAAATAATCATCTTAAGGGATTTTTATATTTCTTTAAAAGTTAAGAGATTTCTCAGACAAGCTATAAACTCAAAGGGTAAGTTACTTTTTCTACAAAAGTTGGTAAAGTATGATATCTCTTGGCACAATAATATGGCTAAGTTCTTTTTGCAAAATAAAAAAGAAAAAGAAAGAAAGAAATTTCTTTTTAGTTCGCAAATTAGAACATTATTAAGAACATATATTTATTTTATAGTACACTCTTTTCTCTATCTTTTTAGAAAAAAATTGGTAATCTAAAATTTGAATATTCTTTTAATCAAAACTTACTAAAACTTCTAAATATATAGAGGTATAGTATAAGATTTTATTGTAAAATAAATGAGCAATTTTAGAAAAAAAAAGTTAGAATAATGTATGAATACTCACATAAATATATACAAATGTCATTTATATGTTCTCAATATTCAATCACATATATAATTCATGAAATAAGAATTAAGAAGACAATGACGACGTTGGTTTAATTAATTATAATATTGATAGTTTGACAAAATTGCAAGAGTTGTTATATTAAATCAAGCAAGAAGAAGTGTTACTTAAACAAGCCAACAATAATATTATAGCTTCAAGCACTGTCTATGAATTTAATAGACTAAAAAAAAATTCACTTTGACTACTGTGCAAAAACCATGTCCTGGAAGCAGGTTTTTTTTCTTTAAAATCCTCTAAACTTAGATAATTTAGATTTTGTTTGACATTTTAAACTTTCACTTATTATAAATGCTAGTACATGTATATTTTCTATTTAAAGAAAAAGAATTTATTTTATCATTATGAATTTTTTTCTTTTTTTGCTGTTGTCAATGCGAAACTATGTGCCATTCAATAAAAAAATTGCTCCCCTATATATCTTTTTCTTTCCATTATTGATTACAAACTGAAAATTGAAGATCTAGTATTTTTCTTGGAATTTAGAATTCATTTTTATCAAAAATCTCTCTATCAAGAAAGACTGTTTATTGGAATTGAAATAGGTTCCTCTAATTTGATTTTGAGTAATTACATGATAGGATGAGAGTTGTGACGGAAAAAACCATTTTTGTTTCCACTCTTTTTCATTGGAAAATGATTTGTTCTTGAAAGATTAAAAAAGAAAAACCTCTCTATTTTGGGAAGATGGAAAAGAAAAAATCTTCTTTGTTTCAAGAAATGAAAAAAAAGGAAAAATAAGTTATAATTTCAATTAATTTTATGTTTAAAAAAGAAAAAATAAAAAATTATAATCACTTTCTCACACTCACAAATATTTTGTTGGAGATTTTTGTGGATTGTAATAATATAATAAATAATAAAATGTATATTATAATATATAATATCAATATTAGAATATCACATTTATTTTAATTCACAAGTTATGCATCATAACTAGTTGTACACACCTAAACAACAATTGCAATAAAGATAGCAATGTAGTGTCTTCAAATTTCATTATTTTTAACGAGTTACTAAATAATTAGGGTGGATTAATAATTTTTTAATATTTAAGATTATATGTAAAGATTGTCAATAAATAAGAAGACAAACCTAAAATATTCCTCTTTTGAATTTACTAATAAAAAAAAATTAAAAATAAGATATTTTCAATCCAAGTAGATCCGAAATATGCAATCAAGTTGGGTGAAATCTATTTTAACCAATTTTTAAGAGATAATTGGCCACTACTTTTTAATTAGGAGGAGTTGAACCTATGCCTTTTAAATGGAAGGGAAAAGTACCAACTACCCTATTGAAGGTTGACTCACGATGAATTATTTATTACATGGTAAGCCTTTGGAGTATTTATAATTTTCACAAAGAGAGATTATACTTTACTTCTAACTTTTGAAGCAAAGCAACTTGACCCCTTAGGTTTATAGTTTATGTGAGAAGTCTCCCTGACTTTTAAAAAAATATGAAAATGCCCCTCTGACTTTAGTCGAAATAGAAAAATACCCTCTGAAATGATTATTCTTATTTTAAATTAATTATTTTATCCCTCAACTATTAAAAGATATATAAAATAATTATATTGTCTTTATTTTTATTTTATATTTATAATAATATTTTCACTCTTAATTATTTTTTCATTCAAATTTGCTATCAATTTTTTTACGATATTAATTATATATATATTTTAAGATAGATCATTTAATTAAAATAGTTTATTTTAAAAATTATGTATTAGTACTATTAAATTTCCTGTCAAATTTTTACAACGTTAATTGTAAAATTTTTTACAATATGAAATTTTCTATCAAAATTTGTTAAAAATTCTTACAGCATAACTTTTTTAATTAACTATTATATTAAAAATATTATGTACAATTAAATTGTAAAATGATTGATAGAAAATTCAAATAAAATTAATTAAGAGTCCAAATATTATTATAACTTTTAAAAATAAATGTTAGAATGAGACTATATTGATTATTACAAAATAAAAATAAAGACAATATGCTCATTTTATATGTTGACTAATAGGTAAATGGTAAAATAATCAATTTGAAATACGAATAGTGATCCCTTGGGGTATCTTCCTTTTTCTACTAAAGTCAATAGAATATCCTCACATGTTTTTGAAATTCAGGGGATTTCTCATACTAGCTAGAAATCTATAAGCTAAGTTGTTTTGTTTTTCCCCAAACGTTAGGGGGTAAAATACAATATCCCTTTTCACAAAATTTAACATTTAAATTATTAATTATATATAATTATAATTGATTGAAATTAAAATATTCTTTGAAGTACCAAATTTAATAGCAAATTAAATCAATAGTACATAGAGAAAACTCTCTCTCGCGAACCCACTTTAATTGCAAAGATAGAAACGAAATGAAAATTTGGGATAAAAATTTAGTGCATATAACATTGCTTATATGAGAGCAAAAAAACAAGTAATAAATCCTCAAAGATAATCATATAGGAAAATCTTCAACATCTATAATTAAAATCTTCATTTGATTCTTACCAAAAACTACTCCTAATACAAACTATTTCTACAAATTCTTTGAATGTCTTTGGTGTTAGGCTTTTGATCAATGGATCTGCAATCATAAACTGTGTTTATTTATTTTATCGACACTATTTATTTTTGAACCTTGTACATATTATATTACTTGAATTTCTGATATATCTATTACATGAATTTCTGCAACACTCTAAGATAGGATTTCTGCATTGATCTCTTATTCTGCCTTCGGTCATTGGTATTTACCATACCTCAAATTCTTCAGAAATTTTAACCTTCCAAGGGGATAAAGTATCCCACTTGTAGCCCCAATAATGAATCCGAAAACAGCTCCAGCAATTAGGCCATAATGAAGTTCATCATTATTTTTCAAGTATTTGTTTGGTAAACCAGGATTAGCAACGGTTCTTGGTTGACTACTACACGGTCGATTTAAGATATCACCACATAATCCCGGATTTCCTTCAAAGCTTGAGCTTGGAAAGGTGTCAAACTGAACTCCTGAAGGTATTGGTCCTTGAAGGTTGTTCTTTGCAACGGAGAAGGAGGACAAAAAATTGAGACCTCTGAATGATGCAGGGATTTCTCCAAATAGATTATTTCCAGATAAATCCAATTTCTCTAAGTTGGTAAGTTGAGAAATTTGAGTCGGAATGTTGCCAGAGAAGTTGTTATGGCTGAGATCGAGCACATGAAGCGATTTTAGCCGACCAATATCAACAGGAATACTACCGTCGAGGTTGTTGTTCTTCAAGTATATTGCTGGTGGTATGTTGAAGAGTTTATTATATTGTCGACTATTTGTACCATTGATATAGCGTTTGGCATAAAGAGGGAACTCAAAATTCACTTGATTGTTCTTCTGTTTCGATGCCAATGCCGGTAATCGGGACAGCTCCTCGGGGAATTTTCCCGAAATAAGGTTATCAGACAAATCTATGTAGAATAGGCTTGGAATATTTCCTAACCACTCTGGAATTGAGCCTGTGAGTTGATTTAATGATAAATCCAAGACTCCAAGCTTTTTGATGTTACCAATCCAGGATGGAACTTCACCTTTGAGTCTGCAATTGCCTAAAGCCAAAACTTGGAGAATTTGAAATCCATCTGTCGATGTTATCTGGCCATTATCTGGCAATGTTTCATACATAAAATTCCTAGGCATGATAAGAATTTTAAGGTTCTTGCAGCCCATCAAAATCCTGATCGCACCAGTGATATTGGTGAAAGAGTTGTTAGAAAGTGAGAGGTAAGTTAAAGATTCAAGTGCAATGATGTCGGGTGGAATCTGTCCCCTTAGCTGGTTATTAGACAGCCTAATTGCAGTCAGCGACCTGCTCCAATTAAGTGATAATGGAAAGCTACCTGTGAACAAATTGCCGCCGAAGTCAAGGGTACGAAGCTTTACAAGTGCCGAGAAGTTGAATTCTGATATATCTCCATCCAAGAAATTGAACCGTAAACTCAATGTGGTGAGATTAGTGCAATTCTCCATAGATGGAGGAAGAGAACCGGACAGATAGTTGCTATAAAGAAGCAAATTTTCCAAGTTGGTGAGCTTGCCAATGCCTCGAGGGATAGAGCCAGTTAATTGGTTGGAGTAAAGCTCAAGAATCTTGAGGTTTGTGAGGTTTACAACACCATTATGGATGGGTCCTGACAAGTAATTAGCAGGTAAGCAGAGTTCTTCAAGGGATGCAGTGGCATAAATGTTATCAGGAAGTGATCCTGAGAGATAATTGAAACCTGCCCGGAAAATCTGGAGTCTGGAGCAATTTCCAAGTCCAAGAGGAATCTGGCCAGAGAACTCATTGTAGGAGAAATCCAGGAACTTCATGGAGCATAATGAATCAATCCAGGCTGAGGAAGGGATAATTCCTGTGAAACTATTGTTGCTAACATTGAAACTGATCAAATTTTGTTTTTTTGCTGGAGAAAGGTTGGTGGGATTATCCCTTGGAACTGATTACTAGACAAATCTATGCGCTTAAGGTAATTAGATGACAGAAATAATGGAAATTCACCAGAAAGACTATTGTAACTCAAATCAAGAGTCTCAAGCAGAGTTAAAGACGCCAGGGAGCTGAAAGGGAGAGAACCTGAAAGGTGATTGTGGGAAAGGTTGAGGTGAGATAGATGCGTCAGGTTGCGGATAGAAGAAGAAACGCTGCCCTGAAGGCCTCTGAAGGGCACCGATAGGTGAATAACACGACCGTTGGCATCACATTTGATGCCTTCCCAGAGGCAGCAATCAATGGAAGAAGACCAATTCAATGGAGGAATATGATGTGATACATTGGGTTTGAGAGACAAGAGAGAGTCACGATCCAATCGGTTGCAGGCTTGGTGAAGAGAGGCAAAGCTGGACAGGAGTAATAATACAAAGTGTAAAATTAAGTTCATTTTCTCTTGTTAGTCAAAGCAGATTTCTGTACAATCTTATAAGAAAAGGGAATAAGCAGCGGGAATTGCGCATCATTTTCTGAGTTAAATACCTTCTTGTTCACGACAGGCTGCAATATAATTTCAGAAAAGTAAGTTGACTTTGACATTGAGATTATTAAACCAAGAACTTTCATTAGCATTTTTCTAATGAGAGATTTTAATATATCTATATATATATATATATATATATATATACACATTTGAATTCGGAGCTCAAATTGTCTTCCTCGATCTGGGTTAGCTTGCAGTCTTTTCTTTTTTAATATATATATATATCTTTACATTTGAATTCGGAGCTCAAATTGTCTTCTGGGATCTGGGTTACCTTGCAGTCTTTACAAAGTACATTCAAAATTAACTAATATTAAAACAAAAGCCTTGAAAATGAATTAAAAAAAAAATTAAAATTATTATTAAAATTATTATTTAGTTATAATAATTAAAAAAATTATAATCATTAGAAAATTATTAAAAATATTTATAATTAAAAAATTAATTTTAAAAGTTTCAAAAAATATATGTAACTTTTATATATAATTATTATTATTTAATTTTTAAATTCTTATAATATAAATTTGATTATAAATATAATTATTTTTTAAATTTTCAAAAAATATATTTAACTTTTAATACAATTGTTATTATTTAAGAATTAGTTAATAATATAAATTATGTATATGTATGTTAATATTAAATTATTTTAAACTAAAAAAATATAAAATTATATATATATATATATATATGAATTTTAAAAGTATGATTCGGTTTATTGGTTTCAGTTTGGTTTGATTTGATAGTTTAAGTTGATTTATGTAAGGGGAAAGTTGGAAGAAAAAAGATGGTAAGGGGTAACGGATATTTTTGAAACATTAGGGAAGAATTGAGTAGTTAGCTCAAACCTTAGGGGGTAATAGGTGTTTTTCATTTTATTTATTCATAAAATAAAATAAGATTTACCTTTTTTATTAAGGAGTTTTAACACATACCTCCCCTAAAGTTTAACATTTTAATACTTACATAAAAGATTTAAAGAAAGACACACTTACCTCTCCTGAACCATTTGTTGACTATCCAATTTTATTTATGTAATTATAATACCCTTAATTGCTTCAAAATAAAGTATAAAAAATTTAATTTGTATATAATCAAAAATTAAATTAATTTATAGTTATTTAAAAATTAAAAATTTAATTAATAACAATTTAATTTGACAATTTTAATTTACGTATATTTAATATTTATTGAAATTAAGAATTTAATTAATGATAATTTAACTTGATAATTTTAGTTTAAATTTATTTAATATTTACTCAAAATAGGAATTTAATTTTTATTCATATATCATATTTATTCAAATATCAAATCCTAATATGTAAAGCTGCCGCTTTTTTCTTACTCCTCTTTTTTGCAAATTCTCCAACAATAAACTATATTTTTTTTATTTCATTAAACAATTTCACAGCCTTATCAATCTCACTCTTTTTATAAAAATACTTTAATATAAGATTTATGTCATACACATTCATATTAAATCCACACTTCAATATCAATTTCACACTTCTATATCAATTTTATGACTCGTAAAGCAAATATAAACTTTTTAGTTTACATAAAAAATTTGATGGAACTACGCAATGACGGAAAATTAGAAAAAATATCAATATAATTAAATTGTTAATTTGAAATATCATTAAATATATTTTTAATTTAAATACATATTAAATAAATATAAATTATAATTGTGATTAATCAAAATTTTAATTATTTTAATTTTTTGAACATCAAATAAATTAAAATTGAGTTTCTTAAACTTTATTTTGAAGTAATTAAGTATTATAATTATTTTAAATGAAAATAAATGGTCAATAACGGTCTAAGGGAGGACAGTGTGTCTTTTCTTAAAACTTCCATTTAAGTATTAAAATCACAAATTAAATTATCATTAATTAAATTTTTAATTTTTAAACGAATATAAATATAAATTAAAATTATTTTTGATTACATACAAATTAAATTTTTTATACTTTATTTTGAAGTAATTAAGAGTATTATAATCATATAAATAAAATTAGATAGTTAACTAATAATTTAGGTAAAATAAATATATTTTTTCTTAAATTTTTTATTTAAATATTAAAATTTTAAACTTTAAAAGAAATACGTGTTAAAATTCCTTTTTATTAATAAAATATTCCCCCTCCCATTCAACGCCCACGCACCCAGAAAATTGACAGCGGGATAGCTAAATTTTAAATGGCCCCCTTTTCCACTTGCGCAACAAATTAAGAGGAAGAGGGTTAAATTTTGAATAGCCCCCTCTACCACTCCCACTCCGCACTTATGCAACAAATTGAGGGGTGGAGGAGGCCAAATTTCAAATGACACCCCTATCTACTTTCGCAACAGGTTAAAAGAATGAAGGTTAAGTTTCAAATGGCCTCCTCTCCCTCTCCCACTCAACACGCACGAAACACACAGCAAATTAACAGGGAGAAGGTTAAATTTCAAATAACCCACCTCTCCCACTTAAGCAACAAATTAAAGATGCGTGAGGAGGGTTAAATTTTAAACAACCCCCTCCCCCAGCACTCACGCACGCACCAAATTAAGAGGGCATGGGGGCTAAATTTCAAATGGCCCCCTTTCCCACTTCACAACAAAATTAAGAATAAGGGGAGAATTAAATTTCAAATAGCCTCCTCTGCCACTCACGCAGTAAATATAATTTTTAATCTGAAATGAAATTATTAAATATTAAGCATAATAAAAAGATTGAATTACAAAGATGAACTATAAATATTAATTATCAAATAAAAATAAAAATTTATAATTTATAAATTTTTATTATTAATATTTTTAGAGCTAAGTGAAAATATTTAATTTAGTCCCAAGCGTAAATTTAAACTGAAAATGTTATATTCAATAATATAATGGCTCACCACTAAGTGCAAAGCAGCCGTAGAATTTGAAATGTGGGATGAAAATGTCAATTTCAGATGACAGTAAACAAAGTTACCACTCAAGTAAATTTTTTTTTTTGTTTAATTTTTTGAAAAAGTGAGAAGACTTGGCTTTAACTATTGACAGACTTCGTTGAAGAAATTAACTTGTTATGAGTGGCATATTAATATATTATAAAAGAAAGGGAAATTGATAGATAATTGGGGTATTGAGAAATGGTGGGATGCCCACTGATATTAAAAAAAAAAAAGCAGATATTCAAACTATTGGCAAATAATAAACAAGCAGATATTCATATAAAATGACGATTTTATTTTTATATATTTAAAAAGTATATTAATTAATTATTTTAATCTAATTATTATATATATAATACTAAATATATTATTATAATTTATTTTTTGATAATTATATATTTAATATTTTTGATAATTAATTTCTAAATTATTATTAATATTTTGAATAATTTTATTATCGTTATATTAATTTAAATATTATATAAAATTTATTTTAGTTGATTGTGTTTTAAATTAATATAAAGATAATGAAATTATTTAAAATACTAATAATAATTTAGAGATTAATAATAAAAATGTTGAATATATAATTATCAAAAGATAAATTATAAGGGTATATGATCTTATATATTAATAACTGGTTAAAATAGGCAATTAATATGTTTTCTAAATACATGAGGACAAAATAGTCATATTTGTATGAATCCATAGTAATTTTAGGAGGTATTTACCGTTTGCCAATAGTTTAAGAAGTGTATGTTGTTTTCAAAATATTTGCCGGTATCTACCTTTTCTCAATACTACAGGCTATCAACCAATTTTTTCAAAAGAAAAGAAATTATTCTATGATTTCTTCGGCTTAATATACCTATTTTCAATCGTTGAATTGCTCAAAATCAAAAACAAGTTCATATTAATCTACAAAATATATATGGATATCTTCATCAAAAAATAACTAAAAAAAATCTTTTAGATGCACCACCTTATTAATTGTTGAAGACACTGATGAAATCTAAATCCTGCAATACCTTAATTAATTATTAGTCTCTCGACCAAACTTTTTTTGCCTTTGTTATAAAAGAGAGGATAATAGTTATTATTGGCTATAATTTTAATAAATACCACAAATTTTATGTTGTTAACAACTCAAACTTCCTACTCAAGCAAACTTATGAATCAAAGACGGAAAAGCCGCAGTAATACAAACAATGCAAAAAACAAGAAAAAAAAAACAAAGAATTTCGAATAACCACAATGCAAAATTTTTTTGAGTTGTTTTTTTCTCACTCAAAATTAAGTTTTTCATCGTAAATACACTTCATAAACTTTTCAAAATAGATTTAGTCTCACTTTTATTGATAGGTTGTAATCATGTTAAAATATGAACAAAACTTAAAATACATTATATTTTTTTACATGAATACTATTCAGAATTGTTAAGTTTACATCGTATCTTAGTTCGAGTGATTTTAATAATTCTACTAATCTATAATTAATTTGTCGAAGGAGCTCATCAATGTTTTGTTATATATTTCTCTTTTATTTTTCTTATGTTGTTCTGGTTGATTTTGTTTTATCATCTATTAATTAATTATCATCAACAAGAGTAAATTTTATAACATGCCTCTAAATAAACGTGAATTTATTTTGTTTGTGCATTCATCAATGAACTTTCTCATAAGAATAAGGTTGATAATATATAATAGCAACTAGTCTTCGGGCTAGTGTGGGTTATTGTAGATTTTGAAATAATTTACTTTTGTTATAATTTACTTTTGTTGTGTCATAAAAATAATCAGTTTTAAAATGAATCAATTTTGCATTTAGTAAATTTATTGTTAAAAATATTGTAATAATGTTAATGAGTACATAATAAATAGTACCAATGAATAAAAAATTATTTGAAGTGTTTAATATATAATTAGGTACCAAAATTTAAGTAGATGATGACATCGTTCTTATTTATGATCTTGATAAAGTAATGATAAGTCAACTATATATTATAATATAATATTAATATAAATAGTATATGCTTATTTAAAATAATTTATAAAGAAAATATAAATCAAAAGTAAAAAAGTATTGAAAAGAAAAAATTTTAATTTAACAATTTTATTTCTTAAATAAAGATAAAATTTAAGAATTATTTTGTAGGGTTAATTTTGAATTTTTATAATTTTAAATAGATATATTTGGTATTATATTTATAAATAAAATTACTTTTGAAACACAGATTTTAAAAAAAAACAACATTTCTCCTAATTCTCAAAATCTACTTTTGAATAATATAATTTTGCTAAAAGTGATTTTAAAAAAATTTACCAAACATTTAAAATATTTTTTGATTGTTTAAAATCACTTTTATCTCTCTCAATAACAACCCCAAATAGGCTCTTCATCAAGTCATTCAAATATGAAGGTGGAGAAAATAATAAAGCAGCAAACAGCTTCTAAAAAATATACCACCTAATATTTACACTAATAAGCAGATAGCCCCTGACATTTGATAAAAGACAAATGCTTTCTTAATGTTTGGATAAATAAGCATACATCCCTCTTGACTTTTCTTCCCATTAGTTGACCATTTAGCTTATTATCACTTGTGTTCGTAATTTTTTTTATATAATAATAATATGATATATATTTTATTTAATCATAACACTTTAATTCCTATTTTAATATTTTTCATAATATATTTTTTTAACTATAATAATGTAATTCTTATTTAATATTTTTTTCACAGTATACTTAAGAGTAAATAAAATTTTTAATTTCTCATTTTAATAAAAATTTTAAAAAATATAATTATTAAAAAATTCAAATAATAAGTTAAGTCACACTCATATGCTAAAATATTTTTAACCCTCTTCTTTTATTTTTATAATAATAATTTAATATTTAATTATTAGAAAATTTTAATTGAAATATTTTTTAACATTTTATTTTTACATGTAATATATTTATTTGAAAATTATGTTACATTCATTATATTTTTTTAAAAATAAATATATATGTTTAATTTTAATTATATTAAATCTAAATTATTTTAAACTAAAAAATATAAATTATATATATTTGAATATTAAAAGAATGGTTTAGTTTGGCGATTCAAAAGTTCAGTTTGCTTATTTCGGTTCGGTTTGATTCGGTGGTTCAAGTTGAGTTCTGTAAGGGTAAAGTTGGAAGAAAAATAAAGACAGGGGGGTAAGGGGTATTTTTGAAACCATAGGGGAGATTTGGGTAATTAACCTAAACCTTAAGGGGGTAATGGACATTTCCCTAAATAAAAAGACTTGAGTCACTTCTATATTCAAAATTCTTGCTGGCTTAAACCCAAAATTAATAATTAAAAATTTAAACTCACGATGTCGAATTTGGTGAGAGACCCCTTTTTCTAAGAAGATAATCAATTTTAAAAAAAAAACTACTATCTAAACGATTTTTAAGAAAAGAGGGAGACGACGGCGATTGTAAAATAAATTCTTAAAAGTCTCATTACCTAAAAATAAGTGAGTACTTCAGAAAAAAAGAGAAGATTACTTCATTGTGAAGTTCAATTTCACGTCTTGCCAAAGTCCTATAAATACCCATTACAAAGGGGAGACTCCATTAAATCAAAGACTTATAAACTCTCACAAAATATTTGCACTTAAATATGCGTAGATACTAAAAAAGAGAAAGTAGTTTTCGTAAGTGTGAATCTCATCGCTATCTTTCAAGACCAAAAAACTCAAGTGGAAGAGGAAGAAGAAACGACTATATCCCTCTCATAGTAGCACAAAGGCTTAAAGGAGGGAGATAACAACTAAAGTCAACACAAATAAATATACATAGCAAAATTATAAGAAGCCATAAATATGTCATATGACGTCCACAACTTAACACTTGTTAAAAGAAATTACAAAACCTTTGTCAAATTAGTGAACAAGTGTAAAAGATCAAAATTTTACTTTGGAGGTAAGAAAAAAAAAAAACCAAGGACATTAATGGAAACTCTGTCTCTATAAACTCAAAGCTTTTCTCTTTAATTACATTTTTTGATAATTAACTTGATCATCAGAGGGTTTACGTGGAAAAATAATTCGGTATCCCCTTACCACACTTTGTTTTTTTTTTCGAAAAGAAAGGGACTGCTGCTACTCCGATTTAAATGCATAGACAAGGTATCCACATCATTAAGTTGGGCAAAAATTACATTAATAGTTTGGAGCCGTTTGTGGAAAGTGTGATAAAGATCAGATCCAAAGTTTTAACACTGCTCAAAAAGCAAAAGATGGATATTGATGACTATACCTACTTTAATATATACCCCCTTGGGCCTATATATACTTTAATACAACAAAAGATGTTGAGACTTGAACAAATAGTGAGAGAGATGGGTTCTCGAGACACGATTATAGTAGAACCTGAATCGCTCTTTATTGACGACATCATGTTTGTGCAGTACCCCAAACGGTTCCATCTACCTTAGATTGAACCATATAATGGAGAGAAGGATCCTCTTAAGCACATTGAGCATTATCGCTTTTGATGGAAGTACAAGGAGCATATAATGAAATCCTTTGTAAAGCATTTCTTCTTACTCTTTACGAGTGCAGCAAGTATATGGTTTAGGCATCTACGTCCTTATTCTATTTCTTCATTTCATAAAATTAATCTTGAGTTTATTCTTTGTTTTAGCAATGTAAGGCAAAGAGGGTGACTAGTCTCATACTTGTTATCTGTTAAATAAAGGGATGAAGAATCCTTAAAGGATTACATAAAATGCTACAGTTTTCAAATATAAGGATTGAATGATGGGGTTGCCCTTTTAGGAATGATAAAGGTCTTTTGCCAAGCAAACTTTCATGGTTTCTTACTATGAAACCTTCATTTAGCTATTTTGAGTTATTTCGAGAGCAAAGAAGTATGTGAATGCTACAGAATGACACCAAGAACAAGGACAGAGAAAGGGAGACTACAAGAAGGAAAGGAGGAGAGATGATCATCGTCATAATCAACCTAGTCAAAATAAATAGATTTTTGAAAAAGAGAGCTTATAAAGAGAATAAGGCTCAATTGCAACATGCTATTCACCTTATTGAATACCTTGTATGACTAGTCTTTGCACAAATAAAGGATTGTTCAGTGTTATAACAACCACAACCTCTCAAGGGACATCATTTGAGAATGAATCTAAAGAAGTACTGTAATTTTCATAAAGACTTTGGTCATGAGACTTAAAAGTGCTTTTACTTGATGGACCAAATTAAAAATCTAGTGAGATAGTGTCATCTTCAAGAGTTTATAAAAATTGCCCTCTTTAAAAAATTAATTGCAAAAAGGATCAACCTTAGTCTTTTAAAAAGATAATTGGTAGAAAAAGGAGAATGTAGCTAGTAAAGAGAACATGTCTGATGTAAATGTCATATGTGAGGGCTATTAAGTGTTAGTATCAATATCACTAATCATATTCTATCTTAGGATCAAATAAAGGATATTCCCATCACTTATTCTAAAGATGATGCCAGAGAGTTTTATCACCCTCACATTAATGCCTTAGTTATTACATTGCCTGTGACAAACAAATGTCTATATAGATTTCTTATTGATAATGAAAGTGCAATTGATACATTGTTCTTATTAGCCTTTGAGAGGATGGGTCTAGATAAGTCAAAGCTTTGACCTTGTGCCATTCTTTTGAAAGGATTTATAGGTAGAGGCATCATATCTAAAGAAATGACATAATTGCTTGTTACATTTGGGAAAAGCCCTACTATAATGTCTCATATGGTAGACTTTATTCTACTAAAACCATTATAGCTCTTACAATGCAATACTTGGGCATCTTACCTTCTACTTGTTATATGCCACCACTCAAATGTATAGTCTTACCATGGAGTTCCCAACTGATGAAGAAGTAAGGGTTATGAATGGTGACCAAAGACAAGCTCATGAATATTATGAGGTGGCGTTTAAGAAAGAAAAGGAGACCATGTAAAATACAAGTCTGGATTCAAGAACTAGGGAAGACAAGTGTGCCTTTCTAGTTAATGAGTTGATAGACATACCCTTTAAAGAAGGTAATGAGAAGATGATTAAAACTAGCTTTCAACTCTCAAGTCAATTAAAGGATGAACTCATCTCATTTCTCAATAAATATGCTGATTTTTTGCTTAGAGTCATGAAAATATGCCTAGGATTGACTCTAAAATTATAACCCATCGTCTAAGTATAGACCCTAAGGTTAAAGCAGTTAGACAAAAAGGACAAGCTTGAATGTTGAAAGGTGTTTTGTTGTGAAGAAAGAGGTAGACAAGATAATGAAAGCTGGTTTCATCAAAGAAGTTAAGTATCCAAAATAGCTTGCAGATGTAATCATAGTGAAAAAGCTAATGGAAAATGGAGCATATATTTTGATTCATGGATCTCAACCGAGCATGTCCTAAAGATAGTTTTACCTCCTTCGAATCGATCAACTTATAGACTCTACAGCTAGTTATGAACTTCTAAGTTTTATGAATGCTTACTTATAGTACAATCAAATTAAGATGTATGAGCCTAAGGAAAAATTAACCGTACCAAATGTGCTTTTAATATTTTCTTAGGTAAATTTCTTGGTTTTATAGTCAGCCAAAGAGGAATTAAAACTAACCTAAGGAAGATCCAAGCTTTGATCAATATGAGATCACCTAAAATGTGTAGGAGACACAAAGACTCAACGATCGGGTATCAGCCTTAAATCGTTTTGTCTCTCGTGCCATATATAAATATTCCTGAATCTTTAAAGCCTTAAAAAAGGAAGAGACATGAAATAGATTAATGAATGTGAATTGACTTTTTAGCAACTTAAATCTTATTTAGGGACAATTCTATTTATTTACAAGCCAATTGAGGGAGATGAACTTGACCTTTACCTTACACTCTCACTTTACGCTATAAGCTTAGTAATTAATTGACAAGAGCTAGAGATTCAAAAACCAATTTACTACACTAACCATGCAATGACAAATTGTGTAATGAGATACCTTGATCTTGAAAAGTTTGCCTTTGCCTTAATCATGTCAATGAGAAAGGTAAGACTTTACTTTTAAGCTTATAAAATGGTTATGTTGACAAATCAACCTTGAGACAAGTGTTACCAAAATCAGCCCTATTTAGGAGACTTGTAAAATAGGCCATTGATATAAGTGAGTTTGATATTTACTTTAGCCCTTACATATCAATTAGGGTAAAGTTTTAATAGACTTTGTTATTGAGGTGACTAGTGAAGACACTGCTCTTATTGAGTCTAATCTAAGATAATGGAAGCTTTTTGTTGATGAGTCTTTTAACAAATATGAGAGTGGTGCAGGGTTGATTGTTGTTACCTTGAAAGCTCAAAGATTGGTTGTGCTTTATGATTTGGTTTTCCAGTTACCAATAATGAAGCTGAGTATGAGGCTCTCCTCGTTAAATTGAGGCTTTGCAAAGCTTTAGGGGCTGAAAGTCTCCTAATACATAATGAGTTAACTTGTTGTTAACCAAGTAAATTGTAATTATGTAGCTGAGACCTTAATATGGTGACATACTGTACCTAAGTTACCGAAATTTTGAAAGAATTCAAAAAGTACGAGATCAAGTAGATACCCCGAGAGAATAATGTGCAAGCGAATGCACTTGCTCGATTAATCTCTACCTCAGAGGAAACTTTATTAAGATAAATTCCAATTGCTATCATTCTGAAACCAAGTATAGTAAAACCTGAGGACCCTATGGTCTCCATAATCGATTAAATTCTAACGTGGATTGAGCTAATCAAGGAATATATATAAACTGAGGCTCTTCCTTAAGACAAACAGGAAGTACGAAGAATGCAATATTGAGTAGTGTGGTACTTGATAGTTAATGGTCAAGTATATAACATAAGCTTTCTTACACCTCTCCTCAAATGCCTCGCTCTTGAATACGGTAATTATGTCCTATGGGAGATCTACGAAGGAATATGTGGAAACTATTCTAGTGTTCGGTCTCTTGTGTATAAAGTAATGAGACAAGGATATTTTTAGCCAACCATGTCTGTAGATGCCAAAGAATTGGTTGTGTTTTAATAAGTGCCGAAAATTTGCTATTATCCCCAGAAAGCCACCAGAGAATCTAACTCTTTTCTCAGCTCCATGGCTCTTCTCTTAATGGGGAATGGATATTATCGGGCCTCTAACTAGTAGAAAAAGGCAAGTTAAATTTTTAATAGTTGTTATTGATTACTTTACAAAGTGGCTTGAAGCTGAACCCCTAGCTATTATCATTGGAGAAAGCATATCTAAAATTTTCAAGAATAATATCATATGTTGATTTAGAATACCTTATACGGCAGTCACTGATAATGAAAAAAAATTCGACAATGATAATTTCAAGGAATTTCTTAAAGGACTTGGTATCAATAATGTCTACTTTTCACCCATCCATCCGTAAGCCAATGGCTAGGTTGAAGCAGCTAACAAAGTTATTAAACAAACCATCAAAACTAAGTTGGAAGCTACTAAAGGATTATCTCTTGAGGAGCTTCCTTATGTTTTTTAGGTATATTGCACAACCCTAAGAACTTTAATAGTAGAGGTCCTATTCTCTCTAACTTATACGTCTAAAACGGTTGTCCATGTTAAAACTAGGATTCCAACACTTTTAGTTGAGTACTATAACCCTAAGTATAAATGGAGATCGTTTATTTGAGAACTTTGATCTGTTAGAGAACAGAACCTAGCCATGATCAACGTGGCTTACTATCAACACAAAAGTTGCCCATTTTTACAACTCAAAAATAAAAGTTAGATGTTATTGAGTTAAAGACTTGTCCTTAAGAAAGTTGTGCAAAATACAAGAGACTCACGACATGGAACTCTAAGGCCTACGTGGGAAGGTCTTCATTTTGTGAGTAAAGTGATTTGGCTAGGGACTTATGTATTATCTATTTTAAATGGTCATTTATTTAAATGCACATGGAATGCAGAGCATTTGAAGAAATATTGTCAATAGAATGACTGTTGTACTTGTACTTCTATTTACTTGTACAAATAAATAAAGAATATGTAAAAAGTTGTTTGCATATGCTAATGATCTATAAAAGCATTAACCAAAATGTATCTTTCATTAATCATAAAAACATAGTCATAAATCTATTGAGAAGAAGAAGAAAAGAAATTAAGGTAATATGTAAAAAAAAAAAAAACCTTCAAATGCAAGAAAATTAAGCTAAGTCTCTATAGAATATTTGAAATTAGCAACTGTTGAAGTAGAAAGGTTTAAGGTTATACAGAGGGATCGTCTAATGAGGTTTAATTCATGTAGGCGAGAAACTTAAGAAATATATTGGATAACACAATTGTCAGAGGTAGAATCATAAAAACCCTTGGTATACTTGTAAGAATGTCCACCAAGTTGGGAAGGAGACCTAAGGAATATCTACTATTGCCCTTTCACTCAGAAAAATTTTCTATCAAGTTTTAAAAGACTTAAGGGACGCCTACTATCACCCTTTCCTCTTAAAAAATTTTCCATCAAATTGATGGAAAACTCATGGGACACTTATTATGACCCTCTCCTCTTAGAAAAATTTCCCATCAAGCTTATTGGAAACCTAGAGGACGCCTACTATTACCCTCTCCCTTTACAAAAATTTTCTATCAAGATTATGGGAGACTTAGGGGATGCCTACTATTACCCTTTCCCTTTATGGAAAAGCAGAGTTCACTTTTTGTAGGTCTTTGTAGGAGAATAGAGTTAATAACTAAAACGGAAAATGACAATTACCCCTTTACTAGATCCAGACTTATTACATTTCACTTTTGTTGGAAAAAAATACTCAAAATCCCCCTTTGCGTCAGAAACTCTTTGTTATCTTAATATAAAATATTAACTTTTACAATATTACTTTCATCTTATTGAAGTGTAGAAGGGATAATAGGAAAAAATCTTATACTTTTTCACATATGTATTAAATTAATTAAAAATCAAAATTTCTCTCTCATTACCCTTATTACCATTTTTTTGTTTCTGTTATTACTTTCTTTTTTAACAAATAGTTTTCAATTTTGCTATTGATTACAAAATAAAATCCTAAACAAAATGTTAGCCTTAAGGCTCATAACTCATTGTTTTGATGATAACAAATATTTATATCCTTCACCAACCAAATTCTTCTTGTAATAGTTGTTGTGATATTTTTAGCATGAAGAACATCCAAAATCACAAGCTTAATATTTTATTATGTATTACTTTTATATGCTTGTGTTTGGAAGTGTGTATAATGATAGTGTCAAGCTCAATAAGTTTTTCAAAATATATGTTTTTAAATTTTTAAAAATGCACCAAAATGCAAGATTTTGAAACCTTAAAAGTGGGTTAAACTGCAAATTTTTCAAACTTATATTAGTGCCCATGAACAATACCCCCTCGGTCAACCAAGTGTACCAACTTGGTCAATTGAACTAGAGGTAGAAAGCTTCCCAAGTTTGATCAACCAAGTAGGAGTACTTGGTTAACCTAATTGGAGTACTTAGTTAATTTACCAGTCCAATTTAGTTGACTGATATATATGAAATTTTGAATTTTTGGCACACCAATAGGTAGTAATGGCTAGTTTTTTGGGTTATAATATAATATGAGTCATTTTACTCATTAAAAGTGATTTTGAACAGTATCCAAATATCCTAAGTGTTTATAAACATCATTTAAGCTTTAAAATCATATCTTGAGCTTACAAATTTCCATATTCGTCTTCTACACACCTTGTTCTTTTAGTTTTAAATCTTTTGAAGGTGTAAACATTGCTACTACCTTTATTCTACTAGAAATTGAGTGAAAAAAGTAAGTCTTTTACTTAGATTGTGAATTGAGTAATTTGGTAAGGAATCACTTGTATCGAGATTGTGAGTGAGTATTTGGGGTGAGCAAACACTTGTAAGATTCGAGAGGTATCTGAAAATCCTTTTGGTTGGATGTGTTAAGTTTTGGGGTGCTAGTTAGTGAAATGCTTAAGCGGGTTAGGTTGGAGGCGTGGACTTAGACCAGAAATTTGCCAAACCACGTAAAAATCCGGTATTATCCTTTTCAAGCCTTTTACTCAATTTATATGCTTATGTTGTTATATGCATTTCTAATATACACTTGAATTTGTTTTGCGATAATTTATAAATTGATTATTGGTTGTGTTGAATTTTGTGTATCGAACTTGAGACGAACTTGAATTACTTAGTGTTTATTGTTGGGTTGCTTTAAATTTGTTAAAATTATTGAAAATCCAATTCACCACCCTCTTAGGTTGCTTTAATGCTATTTTAATTGGTATTAAAGGAAGGTACTCTAGATAAGGACTTAACCATCTTAGAGTGATTTATGGCAACCTTAGGATTCATTGAGGGATAATCACCCACTATACCATCATTTTTTATGGAAATGATTATGCATTTTGGAAAATTAGGATGAGGATATTCTTACAATCTTTAGATTATAAGATTTGGGATGTTGTTATTGATAATAAATTCATTCCTAAATTCATAAATGACTAGGGTGACGTAGATAAGAAAAATACATCTTTAAATGTTAGAGCCTTGAATATTTTGTCTTGTGCACTAAATAAGAATAATGTAAATAAATTCTTTATGTTCAATTTCGCTCATGATATTTGGTTAGCCTTTGAAAGAATTTTATGAAAGTACTAACCAAAACCAAAGGGGCTATGGACTCATTTGATGGTCATCAGCAAACTTTCATGAACTACAAAGCAAAGCATGAAGATAATGAGAGCAAAACAAGAAGACGCCAACATGTGCTTTATGGCATTAGGAGATAATGAGGTAAATGGTTTTGAACCTTCTCATTGATATGATAAATTGTTGGATGCATTTGAAGAGTTGCATAATGGTTTTGAAAAATTAGTTTCCAAAAATCGCATTCTTAAAAAGAAATTGATAATCTTCTCCTTGAAATTGAATTTTTGAAAGAAGAGAAGAACGCTTTTGAAAATGAGAATGCTACTTTGAGGAGTGACAAAATTACTTACAAAGATGAAAATAAAAATTTGCAAAAAAATAACGAATTTTTGAGAAATAAAATTGATTATTTACAAAAAAAAGTCTACGGTTTGATGAAGTTGGAAATGGTTATGGAAAAGAGATTGATTTTCTAAAACAAAAGCTTTGTGCTTCACAAAACCACGAGAGCTCAAAATTTTATGATTTATTTAAAGAAAATGAGATGCTTAAGAAAAGGACCATGGATTTAAATGACATTGTTTTCAAATTCATCGATGTTCAAAAGAATCTTGAAATATTACTTGGTTATCAAAAATGTTTTTTTGACAAAGGAGGTATTAGATACAAGCCTCACATTAAACAAAAATATTTGAAAAATTATTTTGTGAAGGCTAGATCTTCAAGTGATTCAAAAATACATATGTTGGTGTTAGAAAATTTTGGGTTCCAGAGGGAACCAAACTAACATTGAAGGAAACAAAATGATTTAGGTACCAAAATGCAAAACTTGATTATTTTGTAGGTATGAAAATAAAAGAATGGTGGGTGCTTCCTTGATAAAGATTTGTGGTAGAGACAACAACTAATGAAATACAATATTTGCTTAGATAAAACGCAAGAAGAAGAATAAGTGTATGAACAAAATTGGTACTATAATTCTTGACTTATTCCTTCAATGACATTATGCACAATTCTTAGCTCACATTTTTAAAGGATATGTTGTAGTTTGTGTTTGTTACTATGCTTGTGTGAAATATGGATATCTTGGCAAATCCTTGATATTGTAATAATAAAACTCTTGCCTTACCTTTTGGTTGTTTAATGTCCAAATTCTTTAGCAAAGCTTTCATCTCATGTTGTCGTTAGAATTAGCATACTTTATACTTAAGATATACTTGCTTTTATCAATTTGTGCTAAACATTTCTCATGCCCCTTTTGTACTTTGATGAGTGCTTGCTTTTGGATTTACTCATTAATCATGTTAACATGGCTTTGAAATAATATTTGATCTCTTTAAGATTAATATTTCAATTTTATTTAAGCCAAATATTAGGTATCTAGAATTAAGAATGGATGGTTTAGCATTAGCAAGTGACTGATTCTATATTTTGAGAACCTGACAGTCAATTGAAAGAATTTCCGGAACTAGTTGGCAATGTTTTATGTGAGAAATGATATATGGTTGGAAAGGTACAAATGTCTAGTTTCTTTGAAATTTCACAGAATCCAACTCGGACATTATTACAAGAAGCTACACTAGGATTAACCCACATAGGTCAAAACTGTTTGAAAATACAGCAGGCTAGAAGTTTGAATGCTTTTGGATTGAATATGTTATGTGAAATGGTGCAAATTGCATATGGATATAAAGCCCTAGATGTCACGAGTTTATAGAATTTTACGATACTCAATTTGAATATCTCTATAGAAAGATATAACTTCATGAATTACTGGTTGGTCAGAAAATAGAATAGAAACAGGGCAACTGAGATGCACCAAGCCATGAGGATCCAGTTTACCGAATTGCTCAAATCAATCAACCAAAAATTGAAGGCTTTCTGCTCCTATATTGCCTTTCACTTTGGTCAAATGAAATTGCCCACTCCTCTAACTTGTTTTTAACTTCTTTTCTCTCAAATCATCTCAAAAACAATTTTCCCACTTTTGTATTCTTCATTTGAGTACAAAATTAAAATCCCACAAAATCTGTCTCTACCCTTGTGAGCATTTGAAAGAATAAATTAGATATTAGAGTATTGTGGAAAGTTTATCAAAAAAAACAATAGAGATGCTTTAAAAAGGGGATGATTGGAAAACCAATAGAAGTAAGCTTATGAATCTAAACCATTGATAGTTTGATCCTAGAGAAATGTCACTTTAGCATGTCTTCATTTGCTTTTGTTGTGTTATGGAATATATTCAATGGCTTGACTCACTTTTTATTCTTTTTGAATATGTATTAGTTGTTTTGATGATTTGTATTATTGATTAAGGATGCATTTGTTATCCTAGAAATTTATATGATATACAATGTATTATGAGGGGAAAAGCAATTATTTTTTGTGTTGTATTAAAGTGCATTTTCACCAATACATTGTATTGTTTTGAATTATCCATATTGTGTTAAGGTTATGAATGGAAGAAAAAGAAGGAGAAGAATATGTTATTGTGGAATGGTGATTGCATATAAAAATGCTCTTGCTCTTTCTTTTGTTGAATGCATTTATTTCTTTTTGCTATTCATTGGATGAAGTTTATGGAAGGATTTTTTTTTTTTTTTTTTTTTTACATTGCCAGAAAGGGAGAAAAATATGCATATATAACATTTTCATATATAACAAAGTAGATAAAATGATTTTTTGCACTATCTTGCATTAAAGGCTTTTGGACTATTTTGCATTATATCTTCCATTACATTCTTATGTCTTGATAATCATAAAGCAAGTGGAAGATTATTTTCTTATTTGTTGTTGTTTTTGTTAGTGCCAAAAGGTGGAGATATGAAAATTTTGTAAATGTGTTCTTAGTTGTCAAAAAAAAAAAAATTTTCATATGGTATGTAATGGGAAGAGTCATATGGTAAGCAATACCCTTTGAAAGGTAGTTGTTTGTGCTTTTGACTTGCATTAATGTGACATGATATGCTCATTTTGATCTATGCATAACTTGAATTGATTTGAACTTGTCTATCATTCACATTTTTGGTGTACAAAGGGGGGGAAAAAATTACTAAGGTGATCTTATTTTCTTCCAAGTCTTTGATGCATGAAAATGGGAAGTATCATATGGTATGCAATACACTTATAGAGAAATGTGTTCTACATTTTTATGTGTCGCATTTATTTCATATGATGAGTACATTTTGATTTGTGCATAAGTTATTATGATTTGAATATTTCATTGTGTGCACTTTTGAAACAAATAGTGGGAGAAATATTTTCAAGCTTAATCTTATATTCTTTCATCATTTGTTTGCATTTGCTAAAATTTTTTGGGGAGCTTCTACTTTGAAAATTCTCCAAAGTATCTTTAAAATATATTTTTAAAATTTGTTACCATGCTCTTTTTATTTATTTATTTTTAAACGATAATAAAAGAGGGAGAAGTGTGATTGATTGCAAAATACTTGAATTGAGATGCCTAATTTGAGTGTTCATGTGCTTAAATATTTCATCTATGTTATGATTGACGAAGAGCATGATTTTGGATTACATAAATGTATGATCAATTTATTATTCATATTCTTATTGGTAATCAATGGTTTTTCATTTCATTATCAAAAAGGGGGATATTGTTAGCCTTAAGGCTTACAATCTATTGTTTTGATGATAATAAACATTTATCCTTCATTAACCAAATTCTTCTCATAATATTTATTGTGATATTTCTAGTATGAAGAATTAGAATACGATTGTAAAGATTCAAAGAACATCTGAAATCACGGCATTTAAGAAAAGCACAATGGAAACCCCTGAGTAAATTAAAGAATGAATTCACATGCTTGGTATTTTATTTTGTATTACTTTCATATACTTGTGTTTATAATTAAGCGTGTATGATGATTGCGTCAAGCTCAAGAAGTTTTTCAAAATATATGCTTTTAAGTTCTTAGAAATAGACCAAAATGCAAGATTTTGAAACCTTAAAATTGGCTAAGTTGTAAAATTTTCAAACTTATAAATAGTGCCTATAAATAGTACCCTTGATCAACCAAGTGTACGAACTTGATCGATCGAATTGGAAACAGAAAGCTTCTTAGGTTCGATCGATCAACTGAATTGACAATAAAGAATGTTCAATATTCTTTCTTTAAGATATATTTAAAATTAAAGTGCTATATATAATATTTGCTCTATAATTTTAATGAAATCGAATAAGTAACTGTAGAAACTTTCTATTTTATTTTAATTTTCCCCATCTTTGAGCAATCAAACAGAATATTATAATTAATAACAAACCTAACGACATGCTTAAAAAGGACAAAATTGAAAACTCTCATACATCATTTCTTTCTTTAATTCTTTTTTTATCTTCGCAGCCTAAGAGATAGTGTGAAGCAGAAGAATCATTTCAATCCATGATTTAAATTGTTTTAAAAAACAACAAGAAGAATAAAAAGGAAATCAGAAATACTTACATCAAAGTAAGCTTGTATGTTTGCAAATTTATTCAACTTCTTTAAATCATTTACGTTGAGGTTGCTCATTTCTTGGACTGGTTTTTACTCTAGCTTGCTCAATAACGTTTCCCTTTAATGTTGTGGCTACATTCTCATTGATTTATAAAAAACAATTCATTAAGAAATAAGATGATATAAACACCAATGGACTTATATAATAAAGACTCTCTTCTTTGTTATTGATGCTGTGTAGGATCTTCTTAGCTAGCCTTGTTTTGCGAGATCCCTTCACTTCTAATATTTGTCAAACTCCCTTCAACAAATACGGTTTCTTCTCCTGAAGAATAAAACCAAATTGCCTTTACAATATTTAAAAGATCTAAATCGTTAACTTTATTATAATAGGAATTACAAACAAATAATTCCTACTAAGTTGTTATCAATTAATAATTCCTACAAAAATCATGTTTACAGAGAAGCTCTCTTTAAACTAGTTTTTCATGTACTGGAGACTTAATAAATTTTGAAAAATTTTATTTATTTATATGAAAACTATAAACCTTAGTCCCAAGAGGATTTTTGTTTCCTTATTACTTAAGGAAATAAATCTCCTAAATTAGGAAAAATTCTTATCTTACCAAAATCTTTGTTTCCAAAAGTTCTTCTTTTCTTTGAGTTGTAGAAAAGCAAATCTACGTTTGCTAGTTAGACTTTGACAATCAAGTAATCCTAAAATAATTAGAAAAATAACATACATAGAGTTTAATTTAATAACTTATGTAGATTTTTTCTGATGTAAATTTAGTTGCTACATAATTCTTATCATACACTTATTGCCATATACCGCCAATAAGAGTCTAACAATCTCCCACTTTGGCATTGTTTGGTAAAACATCTCCATGTTGGAAATCAACTCACTAAATGAACTACGACCTTTAACCATACATTGAAACAAGAAAAACAAAAGAAAGTCAAGTGTACCAAGATATCACTTAATTATATGTTAGCATTCGTAATCCATAAGAAAAGATAAGCATAACCAAAAAATGCCAAACAAATTAAAAACTCCCCCTTAATCAATTCTCCCCATAGTGAATAATCACTGAGGCATCAATATCTTCCAAAAACAAAAAGTAAATGCACGTCAAATCATCAAATCAACATTTTATCAAGTCTCACAATCAAAATGCTACTCCCCTTAAAAGTAAAATAAGCAAACAACATGCTAATAGTTCCCCCTCAAACCAAAATGGTACCAAAAATTTAAAAATTTGTACACAACATGCTATTACTCTCCTTTTTTGCCAAATAAAACCAAAGACAGCCAAACACAGAATAAATAAAAAAAAAAATAAGGAGAAAATACAAGTACTTTTGGTCAAGAGCACTTGGGAATTGCTTATGAACGGATGTGCATGTTTGAGTAGCAGAGACAACGGAAGGTGTTAATTCTCACCATGTTGCAACCAAACAAAGAACCAAAAAAATGAAATAGATTGGGCCAGTGAAAGTGAATACGTCAAAGTGGACACAGACGAAGAGAAAAAAATCTGATTTGACACGACAAATATCAGTAAACCTCCTCAATTTGAAATGGTCAATTTCATTAAGCACCCTAGTTTCTACAAAACCAAAACCAGAACAAAAATTTAGAATTTTTTTATTTAAGATTGAATTGGACTGAATACAAAAAAGGAATTAGACTGAACTAGACAAGACTAAATATATTGGGGAATTGGACTAAAATCAGATCGATCGACTTATTTTCTAGTGTTTAGGTTTAAATAATAAATTTTTTAGATTTTAAGAATTTTTTTAAGCGAAAAAATAAAAATAAAAATAAAAATAAAAATAAGAATAAGAATATGTGATTAATTAAAAAACTTTTTTAGTAACTTTTTTCTATTAAAACTTTTACTAATAATAAAATACACATCTCTTATTTATATTAATATTTAAAATTAGGTCTTAACAAAAAAGTCAAGTAAAAAAAAAATAGACTGAATAATTTAGTTTGGTTTAGTTCAGTTATCAAATTAATTCAGTTTAATTCAATTTTGATACTGATTAGTTTGATTTGGGTTCTTTTTTTAAAATTTAATATAAGTGTATAAAATTTATAAAAAATTATAAATAAATAAAAGTTTACAAAAAATTACATAAATTTACAAAAAGTAGGAAAAATATTATTATACATTTTATAAATTTTCTTTTTTTTTATAATTTTAAAATGTTTAGGGGCTTATATAAAAATGTCACTAAAAATTAAAAACCAAAGTCCTAATGTTCTGTTGTGGAACCGAAGTTAACTAAATTATATAATGGACTGTAGAACTAAATCAAGTTGAACGAATTCGGTTCTATTTGTTTCGGTTTTTTATCCTTGAACTCTATTTTGATTCAATTCAATTCGATTTTTTAGAAAACCAAATTAAATCCGAATTTGCCCAGCCCTGTTTAAAATATATGTATACAAAAAATATTATTTATTTATTTCTTTAAAAGATAAAGTTACAAAAATAGTCAAATAACTATTCAATACAAACTCAACAAGTAAATACTCTACAATTTCAAGAAACGAACTATAAAACAAATATCATGCATATTTAAACTATATATCAATGATTAAAGAATATTTCATACAACCCCCCATCCACTAAAGTATTATACAGATTTAAATTGCATACTATAAACAAGAACTGTAAATTAAAAATCAAATATCATGCAAATTATAACTTTTTGTTAAATCATATTAATTATGAAAATTAGAAGATACCTTAATTAGCTATGGGAAAGAGCTAACAATCAATTTAATCATATGTGAGAAAGAATTAACAATTAATATGGATAAGTGGTAAAGAAAATAGAGTTAAATGTTCAAACAAATATTATAATTAATAATAATATAGCCCTTAGAAATTTAAATTTAAAAAGAGGTACTATAAATATTAATAAAAAATAAGTTTAAAATAATTAATAAAAAATAATTTTTAAATTATATTTGAATATGATTGAAATAAAAACTAAGAAAATGACTTTTTTTTCATTTTCTACTTTTTAGCTGAAAAATAGAATTTGATTTAAAAACAGTTTTTAAATATTCTTTATATTTTAACAATTCTTCGTATTTTTTATTTTTAAAAATACAAAATTCTATTCCAAAAATAAATCAAACAGACTCTAATTTTTTTAATGAGGAATTTCCTAACCAATTTCAAAATTTTAGACCACTTAAACCTTTGATAATTAAACTCTTTCAGATTTTCACGCGGTTTAAACATATTGAGAACACTTATTTCAATTTCTGACTCCTCGAATTGCCAATACTTATAGTCATTTTCGAATTAATTCATTAAGCTTTCTCTTGTCGTTTAAATCGGGCTTTCTGGCATCAACTTTATCTTCCATGTTCTCCGACTTTGAAATCTTAAGCATCCCCTGCACATTAATTATTCAAGGACTTCAACTTCCTAACTAAGATGTAATGTCTTCTGCCACAACAAAATAACATAGTGTTCGGAGACAAGTCAAGTCAATATGTTGACTTGCAAAATCAAAAAGTGTGTCAAATTATTTTTTAATAAAAATAAGGGAGTTCAGGGTATTTCAGTAATTATATACATTGGTGTCAGTCAAATAACTGTCCAAGGGAGATGTGTGATATAATACCAATACCTTTTTTTTTTGTTTCATTTTATTTTTGAACGTCGTACATATTATATTATATGATTTCGGAAGAATATTTTCTTTTCTTAAGCCGAGAATACAATTATGTAAAAAAATACATTGCACACAATAATCTGAAAGATTTATTAGATAAAATTCTGCACAAATTTTAACCTTCCAAGGGGATAAAGTATCCCACTTGTAGCCCCAATAGTGAATCCAAAAACAGCTCCAGCAATTAGGCCATAATGAAGTTCCTTATTTTCTAAGGATTTGGTTCTTAGACCAGGATTAGCAATAGTTCTTGGTTGAACACAACACAGTCGGTTTAAAATATCACCACATAATGCTGGATTTCCTTCAAAGCTGGAGCTTGGAAATGTGTCAAACTGAACTCTCGAAGGTATTGGTCCTTGAAGGTTGTTGTTTACCACGCAAAACGAAGACAAGAAAGGAAGACCTCTAAATGATATAGGAATTTCACCATATAGATGATTTCCAGATAAGTTCAACCTCTCTAAGTTCGTAATTTGGGAAATTTGATTCGGAATGTTGCCAGAGACGTAGTTGTGGCTAATATCGAGCACATGAAGCGACTTTAATTGACCAATCTCAACAGGAATACTGCCTCTCAGATTGTTTTTCTTCAGGTCTATTGTTGGTGGCGTGTTAAAGAGTTTATTATGTTGTCGATTTGTAGAATTATTTTGTCTAACATAAAGAGGGAATAAAGAGGGAACTCTAAATGGTTTCCATCCAATTGAATATTCTGCCGTTTCGATGCCAACGCCGACAATCTGCAAAGTTCCTTTGGAAATTTTCCTGAAATGAAGTTATTAGAGAAGTCTTGTAGAATAGGCTTGGAATATTTAATAATCACCCCGGAATTGAACCAGTGAGTTGATTCAATGATAAATCCAAGACCTGTAGCTTCCTGAGCTTACCTAGCCAGGATGGAACTTGACCTTTGAGTTTGCAATTGCCTAAAGCCAATACCTGTAGGTTTGGAAATCCATCTTCTAAGGTTATCAGGTCATCATTTGGCATCGTTTCACATATAAAATTCACCGGAATGATGAGAATTTTGAGGTTCTTGCAGCCCATCAAACTCCTAATAGCAACAGTGAGGTTGGTTAAGGAGTTAATAGAAGTGAGAGGAAAGTCAGAGATTCCAGTGCGACTATGCCGGGTAAAATTTGTCCCTCTAACTGGTTATTAGACAAGCTAACAGCAGTCAGTGACTTGCACGAAATAAGAGATGATGGAAAGCTACCTGTGAAAGAATTGCTACCAAGGTCAAGCGTCCGAAGCTTCAGAAGTGTTGAGAAGTTGAATGTTGAAACATCCCCTCCAAAGGAATTATTTCGTAAATTCAATGTGATGAGATTAGTGCAATTCTTCATAGATTGAGGCAGAGAACCGGACAAATAGTTGCTATTAAGAAGCAAATCTTCCAAGTGTGCTAGCTTGCCAATGTCTTCGGGGATAAAGCCAGTCAATTGGTTAGAATAAAGCTCAAGAATCCGAAGACTTGTGATGTTGACAATGCAATTGCTAATGGATCCATTGAGGTCATTACCATGTAAGGAGATTTCTTCAAGTTCCGTAGCAGCATAAATATCATCAGGAGGTGATCCTGAGAGATAATTGAAACCTGCCCGAAAAGTTTGCAGTTGGGAGCAATTTCCTAGTCCAAGAGAAATCTGGCCGGAGAACTCATTGCAGGAAAAATCCAGGGACTCGATAGAGCAGAAGGAATCAATCCAGGCTGCGGAAGGGATAATTCCTCTGAAAGTATTGTTGCTAACATTCAAACTGATCAAAATTTTCTTTTGCTGGAGAAAGGTTGGTGGGATTATCCCTTGGAACTGATTACTAGACAAATCTATGAGCTTAAGGTAATTAGATGACAGAAATGATGGAAATTCACCAGAAAGACTATTGTAACTCAAATCAAGAGTCTCAAGCATAGTTAAAGACGCCAGGGAAGCGACAGGTAGAGGACCCGAAAGGCGATTGTGGGAAAGGTTGAGGTGACATAGATGTGTCAAGTTGCCGATCGAAGGTGACATGCTACCACCAAAGCCTCTGAAAGGCAGCAATAGATGACTGACTCGACCGCTAGAATCACATTTGATGCCTTCCCAGAGGCAACAATCAATAGAAGAAGACCAATTCGCTGGAAGAATATCAAATGATCCATTGGAAATGAGAGACAACAGAGAGTCTCGCTCCAAACGATTGCAGGCTTGATGAAGAGAGGCAAAGTAGGACAACAATAGCAATACATAGTGTAAAACTTTCATTGTTTCCGTTGTTAGGCAAAGCAGATTTGTTTGCTTCCTTACAAGAAAAGAGAATGAGCAGCAGGAACTACGTATCATTTTCTTATCCAAAGAACAATTGGTTGGTGGTGGTTCTTGTGGAAAAATCTATTCCGTTATGGTTGGCAGTTTCTGTCCAAATTGACGGGGTGTCCATCGCAATAACGGGGCCATAATTTTGCTAAATTTAAAATATATCACAATTTATTTGTCCTTATAAATTATTAAAATTTAAGATATAATTTCTGGATTGGTACGAGTTTGCGCTTAAATTTAAGATATAATTTGTCAAAAAACTAAGACCACAGACCCACATGAGAATTCTGAAAAGACACTAGTCCAGCCCAAATGTTACTCCTGCGTTCATGTAGATCAAACCCATAATGCAGCACAAGACAACAGGGATCAGACGTATATATTTGTGCCAATAATGAAATAAAAAGAATGCAGCAAATACTGAAGACTTTGACTGTCAACTTGCACAATGCGTTGAGTCAAGTCTGTGGAGTTTACACTACAAACAGATTTTTCCTTTTCTAAATTATTAACAAATATCAAAACAAAGATTTATTTTATATATGAAATGGTTTCTTGGGATTTAGCCAATGATCTTGATGGGATATCATTGGAAAATAGGAATCCACGTGCAGCGGAATGTTTCTTCCCAAATACATACACACGTGAATATTTGGCGAAATTGAGCCAAATTTGATTTGGCTGAATAGGAATTGCTTGCTAAGTTCAGACCCGGTATGTTCATAAAGAGTCCCAAGGGATCCAAAAGAAAATACTGTTGTAATTTTATGTTGCTTGAGAGATTATATTCGCAAGAAACAGAAAGCAAGAAAATAGGCCAAATTTGTAGACCATGGTTTGGGGACCGGTTAAACAAGAGAATAATGGAAGGATGATCAGTTTCTCTCCTAGATCTAAAGAACGACGAGAACTGGAAAAGAACCAATATTTTCTTTTTTGGCACTAAGGTTCTTCGTGATCTCTATTCTGCCTTTTCTTTTTCCCTTTTGCCTTCCGGAGAAAGAACAATCTTTTATAGTTATTGGATTCTATCCATACTAGCCTACCTCAATAGCTTCATTTAGCTGAAATTGTTTTTCAAGATTATGTTTTGTTCCGTTTAATATAATTTTTTAAATATAATTTTTTAAAGCAAATTACCTTTTATTATAAATAAAAAATTTTTAACAAAAATTTATTAATCATTTTATTGTATCGAATAATTTTTGAAAAAAAATTAAATAATTATTTTAATAGAAAAAATTTATAATAGTTTTATTTTAAAAAAATATTATAAGGATAAATATTAGATGAATTTTACTGTTAAAAACTCAAAATTTAAATTTTTTTTAATAGAAAGAAACAGCTTTTTAATCCTTAGAAACCCTTTCCAATGCATACAAAACGACATCTAAAAATTTAAAAAAAAACTTTTATTATTGAAAAGGTTTTTTCAACTAATAAAAAATCCAAATTAAATGGATACTTTAGTCTATTACTTTAATATACATATATTATTTTATTAGTTTAGTCTTTCAGTTATAAGCAATTATTGTAAAATATTACACTAATAGAGACCCACGTAGTTAAATTAATTATTGGTTAAGTTAGTTACTTATAGTTGCAAATATATACACCTACGTTAATGCAATGTATAGTTAAGAAATAGTTAAATACTACTTTCATGAACATATTTTAATAAAAAATAAATATTTGAAATATATTTTAACGGGAGACAACTATTTAAAAGATATTTATTTTTAATCAATGTATAGTTAAAATATTATATACATATCAGAGAAGGTTAAAGGAAAGAAATCAATTTATTTCTCATTAGATTACACTTATTATGGCTCAAGTTATGTATTAATATTCTTTAATTATTTTAAATCTATTTAGAATTTATGTAATTAATTTTACAGTTATGCTAACGGATACTCTATATTGAATATGTATTTTTAGGCTTATCCTTCTATTAGGACACTTTGTCCTACTCCTTTGATAAGTAAAGGGTCGCTTGGGAAATGCATCTTGAACGAGGTTTTCTATAAATTGAACCTCTTGAAGTCTAATCTATGCTTTTCACAAAATAGGTTCCAAATAATTATTTGACAGTAAATTTCGATGATCTTGGACTTGAGCCCATATGTCACATTTTTCACCCGTCAACATTTAGCCTCCTTGATCATGGGGTCTATGTATCTTGATTATGATACCAACTGTTGTATATACGCATCATATGTATAGGATCAAAATTCTATTAACTTACTCCAATTTTACTATTTCGTTTAATTTGTGTGACCTTTTAAGTTTGGAAAATTTTCAATAGTGATGATTATTCACTTTCAGTTTTCAAAAATGAATATTATTCATAATTTTTTTTTAAAATTGACTGACTCAAACATTTTTGGACGACTTTATTCTAGTGACCAACTTTAACAAAAACCGTTGACATTATGATACTTTCGAATTTAAGTATAATTTTAAATTTAAAAATTGCTTTTAAGTTTAAGTATAATTTTAAACTTGAAGGTAATTTTCGAGTAAAAAGTTGTGCTTAAAGTCGAAAGTATATAGCATAACTATTAAAACTCGAAATTATTGTAGTGTCATTATTGAAACTTGAAAGTCACTATAAAACTCAAAAATTACTGTAACTATTTTTGTGAAAGTTAGCCTAAAAGTATTGTCCAAAAAATGCTAGATTGATAATTTTTGAATAAAATTATAAACGGTGATTATATCTTAAAATTAAGAGGGAATAGTGAATACTGATAAAAATTTCTAATAAGTTTCGAGTACTGTGATTGGAAGGCTGGCTATTCTTACTACTTGTTATTCACTCATTTACTCCTCTATTACCACTGTTGTTCTTCTTCCCTTTTTGGTGCCCTAATTTATTTTTATTGTTAATTGATTTTTTGAAAATCCTTTTGTAAAATTTCAATAATAGAAAACAAATAAAAAATAAAATATTGTTTTCTATAAAAAAAAAAATACAACTGAGAGATTTAAGAAGGCAATACGTCAAGCAAAAGTGAAAATTGAAGACCCAGACGTTTTTGCTATAATAGCTTAGAATTGACAAGCTTAAAATCAGCAAGACCAAAAAAAAATACCATATAAGTGATCTACCAGATGTGCCCATTTCATAAAAAGAGACATACCAAAGATTGATGATTCAAAATTGTAGGATATCTAAACTGGTGGAATCATAATTGAAAGAAAATGTCCAAACAGGGATCTAATGCCACTGTTGCTAAAACAAAGATAGACAAAGATGTTGGGGAAAGCACCTCAATAATGCTTGTGACATCAGAAAATACTAGTAAAGCTGTCAAAACTTTCACACACGTTTTTAATCATTTATAGATAATTGATTCAAGTGTAATAAATCATATAACATTTGATTATGGACAAGTCTCACATCTAAAGCCATCACATAAAGGACTGCTCTGTAGCCAATGATACCTCAACATCAGTTATTAGGAAAGGGTCTTTGTCTCTTATAAGTAATTTGCATTTAGATTTAATGTTAGTTGTTCCATCTTTGGGCTTTAATTTTTTGTCTCTCTCAAATGACCATTGCCTTATCTTCTATCTTAATTTTTTGGTCTAAATTTTGTATTCTTAAGAACATCTAGATAAACTAAATGATTGGTTGTGCTACTAATGAGGGAACTTGTATTATTTGTATTTGGTATCGACAAGTATTGACAAATTATGTCCAACTTTAGTAGCAGATGGATTGGGACGAAGAAAGAATTAGAAAAACAGTTATGGCACAGGCTATTAGGACATACATCCTTTGGGTATCTAAAAAATTATTTCCTAGTTTATTTAAAAGTTTTGATGTTTTGAAATTTAAGTGTGATATTTGTGAACTGGCCAAAAACTATCATGCATCTTTTCCACTGACTGAATAAAAGTTCAGCTCCTTTTACGGTAATTTATTCTAATGTCTTAGGTCCATCTAAAGTTCTAGTTTTGGAAATGTACATTGGTCTGTTATAATTATTGATGATTATAGTAGAATGAAAAGGGTATGTTTGATGAAATCTAAAGGGGAAGTGAGCTCTTATTTCAAAAGTTTCATAAAATGGTGCATACATAATTTAATACATAGATTCGAGTTTTGCATATTGACAATGGAAAAGAATACAAGAGTTTTAAACTACAATATTGTTTGGAATCTCACGAGATAATTCATCAAACAACTTGTTTCGATATACCATGGCAAAATAGAATTGTTGAAAGAAAAAATCGACACTTATTGAAAGTTATCTGTCCATCATTGATCGAAGCTCATATGTCATTATCCTATTGGGGAGAAGCTCTTGTCTTTATTGCATACTTGATCAATTGGGTACCTTTTAGTTTCACCAACTTTTATACACCTTTTTAGGTTATGAATAAAGTAGTTGCTACACCAAATGTTCCAAACTTATCTTCTCGAGTATTTGATTGGGTAACATTTGTTCACCTATATAAACAGCAATGTGACAAGTTGGCACCTCGAGCATTATGTTTGTGTTTTTATAGGTGCCATCCATCAGAAAAAGTATAAATATTATCATCCTTTAACAAAAAAAATATTATCACAATGGATGTGGTTTTAATGAAGGTACAGTGTACTACAGTTCAAAGTCTAAATTTCAAGGAGAGTATGACCAGACAAAAATTAAAACCTTTGTATAAGATTTGTCCTTAGAAGAAAATTAATTCATAGAAGGTCATTTTGAGGTTGGTGATTCACAAAATAAAGGAGGCAGGAATTCAATTGGTAATGGCTTACAAACTAGAGCGATATTTAAGAAGTGAATAAAAAGGAATCAAGTTTGCTATAAAGTCCTAGAAACAAGTTCATTTGCTCTTGAGTATGAGTTCCCTATACCACAAGATGCTTACACACTCAACCAATCAGTTGTTGAAGATGCTCTTCTAACATTTAATCCAATCAAAACGATGCTTCCACCACGTCAAAATAAAAGTATTTCTAGAAAGACATATGAGCCTGACCCGTCTAGGAAAGTCAAATATCCCTTGAGTTATTATTTGTCTAAACATCATTTATCCGAATCAAATAAGTTATTTGTAAATCAAGTATCTATTATATCTTTACCTAAGAATGTCCAAGAAGCTTTGATTAACCCAAGATAAAAAGCTGCTATGAATGAAGAAATGAAATATCTTCAATAGAATGAAACATGAGACTTTATTGATCTTCCACTAGGGAAAAAACAAGTTAGATGCCAATGTCTTTACACTGTGAAGTACAAAGCAGATGGTACCATTGACATATTCAAAGCAAGGCTTGTAGCAAAAGGATGCAATCAAACCTATGGAGTTGACTATACATACACATTTGCATTTATAGCTAAAATAAATACAGTGAAAGTTTTATTATCTTTAGTTGCAAATCTGGATTGGCTACTACACTAGTTCAATGTGAAAAATGTCTTTCTACATAGAGAATTATCTAAAGAAGTCTATATGATATTCCTAATAAACACAATCAAAAGGTGTGCAAGTTGAAGAAATCTCTAAAAGCATGGTTTGGAAGATTCAAAAAGTCTATAATAGACTTCAGTTATTTGTAAAGCAATTTAGACCAAACGTTATTCTTAAAGAAGTAACAGTGTAAGATCACTGTTCTCATTGTTTATATGGATGATATGGCAGTTATTATGAATGACATTGAAGAAAGAGAAGCTATCCAGAGTTATTTATCAAAAGAGTTAGAAATGAAGGATTTAGGTCCTTTAAAATACTTTCCAGGAATTTAGATGTCACGATCTAAGGAAGGAATTTTCTTGTCTCAAAGGAAATGTGTCTTAGATGTATTACACAAGACTGGTATGTCCACTTGTCAACTAGTTAATACATATATGGAAGAAGGACCAAAGTTTAATATTAAACTTGATCAAGTCCTAGTTAATAAGGGGAGATATTAAAGATTTGTCGAAAGACTGATGTACAGGGCTCACACCAGACCAGACCTTGCCTATACACTAAGTATTGTTAGTCAATTGATGCACAACTTGGAGAACAACATATGAATGCAGTAATGTGTATATTAAGGTACTTGAAGTATGCACCTGAGAAGTGAATTTTATTCTCCAAGAATACAAATCAGAGAATAGATGTATATACAAATGTTGATTGGGCTAGAGCAGTAGATGATAGACATTCCATTTCATGCTACTACACCACTATAGGAGGCAACTTTGTCACATGGAGAAGTAAAAAGCAACATGTAGCTGCTCGTTCAAGCGCATAAGCAAAATATAGAGGCATAGCTCTTGGACTTTGTGGAGCATTATGGCTTAAGTTTTGCTTACAAGATTTAGGCTGTTTCAACTCGGATATTCACAAAGTTTCTTGATAGGTTGGACTTACAAGATATCTGTGCACCAGCTTGAGTGAGAGTGTTGAAATCATAAAGCAGTTGCAAGTAGCGGAAAGCATCAAGAAATCAAGCCGAAAGCATAAAGGACCTCTTATTTGTTCTTAGAATTATTATGTTTTACATTTGTTTATTTTGTATAATTATTATGCTTTCTTTTGTAAGTGTGTTTAGGAACTATTTGTACATAGTTCATTTCAAGAAAGAAACACAAACATACGCTTAGCTTTTGTTGCACGGTAGATTGCAATAGAATTTCAGATTATCAATTGACATTGAAATTCAAAATTTCAAACTAATACAAACAGGAAATTTGTAAGTGTGAATTAAGAGATATTATACTTTGCATTCTAATTTTTTTTTTTAAAAAAAAGCAACTTATCCCCTAATTTTCTACTTTATGTGAGATATCTCTAACTTTTAAATAAATATGAAATGCTCCCTAATTTTAGTCGAAATATGAAGATATCTTGAAATAACTATTTTTATGACATAATATATATTTTATTCTTCAAATATTAAAAAATATATAAAATAATTATATTATCTTTATTTTTTAATTTTATAATAATTAATATAACATTATTATAATATTTAAATTAAACGTTATAATAACATCTTGATCTTTATTATTTTTTTATTTCCAAATTTGTTACCAACATTTTTACAACATTAATTGTAACTATTGGTCAATCTGCAATCATTGCACTCAGTTGTCATAACCATTTATTGCTTCGTTGAATAAATAATGGTCGTAGTTATAACATTTTCCAATCAGAAAGCTGATTGTGTATAGATTTCTTTGGATTTGGAGCTCAAATCGTGCTTTGGGTTTACGTTGTAAAAAAATCTGGATACACACAATTGTACCAAGAAGGCAAAGCGCATGGAAAGATTTCATTTTTAGAAGAAAATTTGTTAATTTTTTTATTTTAATGTGCAATTAACTGTATTTATTTGTTTTAGGTGATTAAATGTGTTTGTATTCTAATTTAAGAACAATTTTAAGATAAGTTTCTATTAAATAAAAAATCAAATTTTTTTTGGCTAAATATCAAAAATCTAAATAATCTTTTAATAGATGTTTCTACAAATACATTAATGGCCGCCATGGAAGTTTATTGCCGGTATTTATTAAATAAATAAAATTAAAATTTGTAGTATAAATTAAAAAATGTATTATAAATTAAATAGAAATACAAAATTTATAGTTTATTTATATTATATTTAGTTTAATTTCAAATATAAAAATAATTTGTATGAATGTCCATCTAAATAGATATCATCAACTAAAAGACTAATTATTAGTACTAATAGGTGCATTAGGTCAAACCTTAGACATTATTAAATTTTTTGCCTTATAAATAATCAACTATTACTTCTTTAAAGTATATTTAAAATTAAAAATAAATTAGTTTTTATAATTAATATTTGTTGTATCATAAAATAATTAACTTTTAAATAGAATCAGATGAGTGATTGAAATGTATATTAATCTTTTATGTAAAAGTGTGTATATTGCTTAAATGTTTTTCCTACTTTCTTTTCTCCAATCATAGCTTATAGACCAATGAATCGTTGTTCCTTGTTCCTGATCGAGACAGTCTCGCAAATCGACTCAATATCCTCAATCGACCTAATTGATCAAGAGAAAATCCTTGTACCCTTTTCTAAGTTGCAGGAGTCAGACCCAAATAGTCCACTAAAAATTTTAAGAAGAACAATGTTATAATTTCCAGTATCTAGAAGAATATTGTGAATTTTAAAATAATATCTTTATGTTGTGCTGTAACAAAAATCAGGTTTGAAGAGAATAAGTTTGGTATTTGATAAATTTTATTTTTGAAAGTGTTGTAGTAATTTAAATTATCAAAATGTATATATTAAATAGTGATGAATGACGATGAATGAAATTTAGTTTTAGACAAGTGTTTGTTATTTATATATACATGTAGACACATATACATGCTACCTTAAAATAATTTTTAATAGAACATATAAAATTTTTAATTATATTTTCAAAAAATTAAAAAATGTAATAAGTAATAAAAGGAAAAAATATTTTGATTTTAACCATTTCATTTCCTAATTAAAGGGGCATATTTAGTATTATATTTATAAATAAAATTATTTTTTAAAATTAAAATTTGAAAAACAACTCTTCTCCTACTTTTTAAAATCTATTGTAAAATGAGATAATTTTGTCAAAAAATAATTAATTATGAAAGTATTTTATCAAATACATAAAATAACTTTTGACTAGTTAAAATTATTTTTATCTTTTAGAATAGCAATGCCACACGGACTCTAAATCTATGAGAAAAATAATCGATTCGTGACTCATGGTGTGGAGGCGAGGAAGACCAAGAAATAATGTGAATGGTTATACGAAAAGTTCCATACGGTTAACAAACACTTAGCATAACTGAAATATAGATTCCCCTAATGTTAGCCCTTGGGGAATTTTCCTCATCTTAATCTCTCACTGAGTTAAGTAGTCTTCTATAAATTTATATCCCCTCTTTCATAGATTTATGGGCCCTATTTATATAAATCTTAATTTTATGTGCTTTCTTATCGAAACTTTTATAATATATTTGTTGTTACTTAACCAACGTAGTCCTATGTTCTATGGTCCTTCTATTATGGTAAGCCTCCCTCAAATAACTATGACCATTTAATAGGTGCTTTTGATAATATTAGAATTCTCCTAGGGTTTCTTTTTACTAGCCCTATCACATGTTACTCCCTTATTTGGCAAAATTCTCTCCATGTGAAATTTGACTAAAGTTTATCAAGAATTAGGTTTTTTTTTAATCTACTTATTTTTTCCGATCACAACTCTTAAATTTATAACCTAAAAGTGGTTTGGGCCTAATTCGTTGAATAGACTTAGTAAGACAACGTTGTTGTGTTGTGGGTTTAGGTCTAGGCCCAATGGTCAAGTTTTAGCCATCAACATTTCGTCCTTGAATTTACGAGTTATGCATTTTCGACAATCAAGTGGGCTGAAGGATCAGTAATAACATTGACAAACGTCGATCTCTCTTGGGCCAAACCCTTGGAGAATTATTCGCATAGCGTAATACCGAAACCTCTATTTTATTCTTCTTGTCTTTGACTCGTTGTACCATATCGACAGTAACTAGTGATACCATTACCACTTTCTTGATAAATACTACTACGTTATTTGAATTAAAAATTTGGGATAACACTTTGGAATAAATAGCATTGCTCATGTCGTAGTCAAGGAACCTAGTAACGTAGGTTATAGCAGTTATATCTCGTTGCGACAAATTTCTTTCCGTATATCACATTAGTTTAAAAATTTCGAAGAGAAGTATTAATAAGATCTAATAATTATGTCTTGCTCTCGATTTTGCAATTGTCATTCATAGAAAAAAGAAACACACACACAATTAATTAGCTTAAAATATTAACAAGCAATCATGCAATCTAAAATTATATTCACAAACTAATTTTACAAATTAATATTTATTGTCACGTCCTGTGGAACAGTAATAATAATTTGTACGTTTTCCCAAATGATAAATTTTGTGATGTTTCAAATGAAGATTATGTGTGCAGTAATTCAAACACCATTTAATTAGTAATATATCATCTATAAATATCATAGGAGTATCGCTACGCATCTTAAATGTTTATCTTAAATTTTCATACCACATTTGTACCGTCTAATGAGATAGTGTAACAAATGATTTTAAAAATTGTAAAAATATATGGCTCATTTGATGGATGCTATACCATTAAAACGAAAATTTGGGATAAAAATTTAGTGTATATAATATTACTTGTATGATAGTAAAAAATTAACTAATAAATCCTGAATGTAAATCATGAATATTTAGAAGAGAATCTTTTGCATGTTTAATTAAAATATTCATTTAGTTCTTACCAAAAACTAATAATACGAATTATTTCTACAAATTCTTTGAATGTCTTTGGTGTCAACTTTTTAGTCAATAGATCCGCAACATTAACAAGTGTTTATTTGTTATACATGACACTATTTTGAACCTTGTACATATTATACATGTTCGGGAAGATGGGCTCAAGCCTATAGAATTAATAAGCTTCATGTTAGTAAACCTAATACTTGATCAGCCTTATGCGTCTTGATCAGATCAACTAGTTAGGGCTCAATACTCTACAAGTAAGTATGAATAGAAAAAGACCTTTGCAGAGGAAGGAAAGATAAGTTTGGAAGTCTTAATTTAAGGCAAGTTAGAATTCTGTAAGATACACTTCGCATTCTATTAGAATTGATAACGTTATTAGAATAAAGAAATTAGCACTATATATGTATCATATTCTTTCCGTGTAAGGTGATTCGTGTTATTCTAAAAAATAAGCAAAATAAAGAAGAAAATTTGATCTTTACTGAGTGGTATCGAATTTGTAAATTTCGGTATCCACAATATATATGACATGAATTTCTGAAGCATATTGTCATTTATGAAGCTGGGAATACAATTATGTCGAAAAATGCATTGCAGGCAATATTCTCAAAGAATTTTTAGATAGAATTCTGCAGAAATTTTAACCTTCCAACGGGATAAAGTATCCCACTTGTAGCGCCAATAATGAATCCAAAAACAGCTCCAGCAATTAGGCCATAATGAAGTTCCTTATTTTCTAAAGATTTACTTGGTAAATGAGGATTACCAATAGTTTTTGGTTGAATACTACAGGGTCGGTTTAAGATATCACCACATAATCTCGGATTTCCTTCAAAACTGGAGCTTGGAAAGGTGTCAAACTGAACTCCTGAAGGTATTGGTCCTTGAAGGTTGTTGTTTGCAACGCAAAAGGAAGACAAGAAATGAAGACTTCTAAATGATGCAGGAATTTCACCATATAGATGATTTCCAGATAAGTCCAATCTCTCTAAGTTTTTAATTTCAGAAATTTGATTTGGAATGTTGCCAGAAAAGTTGTTGTGGCTAAGATCGAGCACATGAAGCAACTTCAGTTGGCCAATCTCAATAGGAATATTGCCGCTCAGGTTGTTGTTCTTCATGTATACTGCCGGCGGCATGTTAAGGAGTTTACTATATTGTCGATTCGTAGAATTGTTTTGTCTATCATAAAGAGGGAAGTCTAAATGGTTTTCATTCTCCTGACCGTTCTCCTGTTTCGATGCCAATGCGGGCAATCTGCAAAGTTCCTTAGGAAATTTTCCTGAAATTAAGTTATTAGACAAGTCTATGTAGAATAGGCTTGGAATACTTCCCAAAGAACTTGGAATTGAACCGGTGAGTTGATTCAATGATAAATCCAAGACATGCAGCTTCCTGAGCTTACCTAGCCAGGATGGAACTTGACCTTTGAGTTTGCAATTGCCTAAAGCCAATACCTGTAGGTTTGGAAATCCATCTTCTAAGGTTATCACGTCATCATTTGGCATCGTTTCAAATCTAAAATTCTCCGGAATGATGAGAATTTTGAGGTTCTTGCAACCCATCAAACTCCTAATAGCAACAGTGAGGTTGGTTAAGGAGTTAATAGAAAGTGAGAGGAAAGTCAGAGATTCCAGTGCGACTATGCCGGGTAAAATTTGTCCCTCTAACTGGTTATTAGACAAGCTAACAGCAGTCAGTGACTTGCACGAAATAAGAGATGATGGAAAGCTACCTGTGAAAGAATTGCTACCAAGGTCAAGCGTCCGAAGCTTCAGAAGTGTTGAGAAGTTGAATGTTGAAACATCCCCTCCAAAGGAATTATTTCGTAAATTCAATGTGATGAGATTAGTGCAATTCTTCATAGAATGAGGCAGAGAACCGGACAAATAGTTGCTATTAAGAAGCAAATCTTCCAAGTGTGCTAGCTTGCCAATGTCTTCGGGGATAAAGCCAGTCAATTGGTTAGAATAAAGCTCAAGAATCCGAAGACTTGTGATGTTGACAATGCAATTGCTAATGGATCCATTGAGGTCATTACCATGTAAGGAGATTTCTTCAAGTTCCGTAGCAGCATAAATATCATCAGGAGGTGATCCTGAGAGATAATTGAAACCTGCCCGAAAAGTTTGCAGTTGGGAGCAATTTCCTAGTCCAAGAGAAATCTGGCCGGAGAACTCATTGCAGGAAAAATCCAGGGACTCGATAGAGCAGAAGGAATCAATCCAGGCTGCGGAAGGGATAATTCCTCTGAAAGTATTGTTGCTAACATTCAAACTGATCAAAATTTTCTTTTGCTGGAGAAAGGTTGGTGGGATTATCCCTTGGAACTGATTACTAGACAAATCTATGAGCTTAAGGTAATTAGCTGACAGAAATGATGGAAATTCACCAGAAAGACTATTGTAACTCAAATCAAGAGTCTCAAGCATAGTTAAAGACGCCAGGGAAGCGACAGGTAGAGGACCCGAAAGGCGATTGTGGGAAAGGTTGAGGTGACATAGATGTGTCAAGTTGCCGATCGAAGGTGACATGCTACCACCAAAGCCTCTGAAAGGCAGCAATAGATGACTGACTCGACCGCTAGAATCACATTTGATGCCTTCCCAGAGGCAACAATCAATAGAAGAAGACCAATTCGCTGGAAGAATATCAAATGATCCATTGGAAATGAGAGACAACAGAGAGTCTCGCTCCAAACGATTGCAGGCTTGATGAAGAGAGGCAAAGTAGGACAACAATAGCAATACATAGTGTAAAACTTTCATTGTTTCCGTTGTTAGGCAAAGCAGATTTGTTTGCTTCCTTACAAGAAAAGAGAATGAGCAGCGGAACTACATATCATTTTCTTATCCAAAGAACAATTGGTTGGTGGTGGTTCTTGTGGAAAAATCTATTCCGTTATGGTTGGCAGTTTCTGTCCAAATTGACGGGGTGTCCATCGCAATAACGGGGCCATAATTTTGCTAAATTTAAAAAAATATATCACAATTTATTTGTCCTTATAAATTATTAAAATTTAAGATATAATTTCTGGATTGGTACGAGTTTGCGCTTAAATTTAAGATATAATTTGTCAAAAAACTAAGACCACAGACCCACATGAGAATTCTGAAAAGACACTAGTCCAGCCCAAATGTTACTCCTGCGTTCATGTAGATCAAACCCATAATGCAGCACAAGACAACAGGGATCAGACGTATATATTTGTGCCAATAATGAAATAAAAAGAATGCAGCAAATACTGAAGACTTTGACTGTCAACTTGCACAATGCGTTGAGTCAAGTCTGTGGAGTTTACACTACAAACAGATTTTTCCTTTTCTAAATTATTAACAAATATCAAAACAAAGATTTATTTTATATATGAAATGGTTTCTTGGGATTTAGCCAATGATCTTGATGGGATATCATTGGAAAATAGGAATCCACGTGCAGCGGAATGCTTCTTCCCAAATACATACACACGTGAATATTTGGCGAAATTGAGCCAAATTTGATTTGGCTGAATAGGAATTGCTTCCTAAGTTCAGACCCGGTATGTTCATAAAGAGTCCCAAGGGATCCAAAAGAAAATACTGTTGTAATTTTATGTTGCTTGAGAGATTATATTCGCAAGAAACAGAAAGCAAGAAAATAGGCCAAATTTGTAGACCATGGTGTGGGGACCGGTTAAACAAGAGAATAATGGAAGGATGATCAGTTTCTCTCCTAGATCTAAAGAACGACGAGAACTGGGAAAGAACCAATATTTTCTTTTTTGGCACTAAGGTTCTTCGTGATCTCTATTCTGGCTTTTCTTTTTCCCTGTTGCCTTCCGGAGAAAGAACAATCTTTTATAGTTATTGGATTCTATCCATACTAGCCTACCTCAATAGCTTCATTTAGCTGAAATTGTTTTTCAGGATTATGTTTTGTTCGGTTTAATATAATTTTTTTAAGTAAATTACCTTTTATTATAAATAAAGAATTTTTAATAAAAATTTATTAATCATTTTGTTGTATCGAATAATTTTTAAAAAAAATTAAATAATTATTTTAATAAAAAAATTTATAACAATTTTATTTTAAAAAAATATTATAAGGGTAAATATTAGATGAATTTTACTGTTAAAAACTCAAAATTTAAATTTCTTTTAATAGAAAAAACAGCTTTTTAATCCTTAAAAACCCTTTCCAATGTATACAAAATGACATCTAAAAATTAAAAAAAAACTTTTATTATTGAAAAAGTTTTTTCAACTAATAAAAAATCCAAATTAAATGGATACTTTAGTCTATTACTTTAATATACATATATTATTTTATTAGTTTAGTCTTTCAGTTATAAGCAATTATTGTAAAATATTACACTAATAGAGACCCACGTAGTTAAATTAATTATTGGTTAAGTTAGTTACTTATAGTTGCAAATATATACACCTACATTAATGCAATGTGTAGTTAAGAAATAGTTAAATACTACTTTCTTGAACATATTTTAATAAAAAATAAATATTTGAAACATATTTTAACAGGAGACAACTATTTAAAAGATATTTATTTTTAATCAATGTATAGTTAAAATATTATATACATAACAGAGAAGGTTAAAGGGATGAAATCAATTTATTTTTCATTAGATTACACTTATTATGGCTCAAGTTATGTATTAATATTCTTTAATTATTTTAAATCTATTTAGAATTTATGTAATTAATTTTACGGTTATGCTAACGGATACTCTATAGTGAATATGTATTTTTAGGCTTATCCTTCTATTAGGACACTTTGTCCTACTCCTTTGATAAGTAAAGGGTCGCTTGGGAAGTGCATCTTCAACGAGGTTTTCTATAAATTGAGCCTCTTGAAGTCTAATCTATGCTTTTCACAAATTAGGTTCCAAATAATTATTTGACACTAAATTTCGATGATCTTGGACTTGAGCCCATACGCCACATTTTTCACCCGTCAAAATTTAGCCTCCTTGATCATGGGATCTATGTATCTTGATTATGATGCCAACTGTTGTATATACGCATCATATGTATAGGATCAAAATTCTATTAACTTACCCGAATTTTACTGTTTCGTTTAATTTGTGTGACCTTTTAAGTTTGGAAAATTTTCAATGGTGATGATTATTCACTTTCAGTTTTCAAAAATGAATATTATTCATAATTTTTTTTTTAAATTGACTGACTCAAAAATTTTTGGACGACTTTATTCTAGTAACCAACTTTAACAAAAACCGTTGACATTATAATACTTTCGAATTTAAGTACAATTTCAAATTCAAAAGTTACTTTTAAGTTTAAGTATAATTTTAAACTTGAAAGTAATTTTCGAATAAAAAGTTGTGCTTAAAATCAAAAGTATATAGCATAACTATTAAAACTCGAAATTATTGTAGTGTCATTATTGAAACTTAAAAGTTACTATAAAACTGAAAAATTACTGTAACTATTTTTGTGAAAGTTAGTCCTAAGAGTATTTTCCAAAAAATGCTAGATTGATAATTTTTGAATAAGATTATGAACAGTAATCATATCTTAAAATTAAGAGGAAGTAGTGAATACTGATAAAAATTTCTAATAAGTTTCGAGTACTGTGATTGAAAGGCCGGCTATTCTTACTACTTGTTATTCACTCATTTACTCCTCTATTACCACTGTTGTTCTTCTTCCCTTTTTGGTGCCCTAATTTATTTTTATTGTTAAATGATTTTTTGAAAATCCTTTTGTAAAATTTCAATAATAGAAAACAAATGAAAAATAAAATATTGTTTTCTATAAAAAAAAAAATACAACTGAGAGATTTAAGAAGAAATTATAGTTATACAAAGAAATTAAAAGGAAAAATGGTGAATAGGTGTAAAATTTTAGTTTATTGTCCAAAGAAAGAAGCTTCATTAACAAAGAAATAAACATATTTTGATGTCTCAATTAAAATTATTCGCACATCAAGGACCAATAAACTATAAATAAAAAATAATTTTTTATTATTTAACTAAACTGGAATTTTTTTTTCCTCTCATAGATTCTTTTAATTTTGAATTTCAATTAATTTTTTTAAGTTTTAGCTGTGATAAATAATTTTATGAATTTGTAAAAAAAAAAAAATTCTAAAAACTATATGTAATTGAGGATTATTTTGGCAATTATGAGGGTGTGTTAAGAAAAGACGTAATTTCTAAACGTCATTAATGGGTGATATTGTACATTTATATAGTTGGGTTTGAGGCTTAACATGAAATGATTTGGACTATTGTCATGTGTCAACTTTTGATTTGTTTAAAATTTACTTAGAAAATAAAAAAGAAAATCAGCAACTATGGTCGGTAATTGCTATTATTACTAATGTTTTATCCATTAGATCAATTTTAGGGGACTAAAATGTCTATTAATTATAAATAATAAGATACTACTATTTAAAATTAAAAGATATTAAATTTTATAATTAAAAAATAAGATTATTGAGTAGTCACATTGAGTGAATTTGAATAAATTCATATCCAATCTATCACTTGAAAGATTGAAGTCTTTTAAATTTAGTTCGATCTATTGTATGATAAAATATGATCTATTAATAATATTCGAAATCGACCCAATACAATCCCATCCAAAAAAATTAAAAATATATAATTTTATTATTGATTATATTTCATTAAAAAAAGATAATTGAAAAAAAATAGCGTATGATTTGTTGAAACTTTCAAACAAGTTTACTTATTTGAAAAAAATAAAAAATCTACAAATAATTATAATTGAGTTTTTTTCATTAAAATTTTTTTTAAGAATACGTCAAAATTTAAAAAATGGTAAAAATAATAATCGTAACAAATTGGCGATATAAATCTATATATAATTCAAATCCTCTAAAAAATGGATCCAAAATCTAAACCTGATTTAGTTAAAATTTGCTTCCACAAAGTTTTGGGAGGAAATTAGCCTCCACTTTTTAATTGCAAAAAATTAAATTCATGCCTTCCAAATGAAAAAGAAACTAATCACCCTGCTAAAGGAAAGGATGATTAGCAATGAAGAGTTTATTAAATACTAAGGGTTCATTTGATAGTGCTAATTAGTACTTCATAAATGCTTATTGACATACTTGGTAAGTTTAGTAAGGTGATTTTTGAATTAATACTCTGTGAGATATTTTTATGAAATTAGTATTTAAAGTGCTTCCCTCCTTAATTTTAATAAAAATATAGTGATTTTCAAAATACCTTCAATTAATTTTAAAAATTTTACCAAGTTTAATTAAAATTTTATCATTTCCAACATGCCCCTAACTAATTTTAAAAATTCTAATCATTATCTTATTTTGTTATATTTCTTTTTTAATTGATTATTTCGTTATTTTTCTGAAATTATTAAATTTACAATTATTCTTATAACAAATTCATTTAGTTGATTATGTAATAGTAATCATCACCATAAATAATAATTATTTTTAAAGATATTTATAAAACAAAAAATTATTACTAAATAGTTATTTTATTTTTTAGTATATTTGTTATTAAAAATATTAAATATAGTGAATAATACATGAATTATTATTACTTGTCTATTAAATTTTATGTAATAGTTAATTCAAAAAATATAGAATGTCAATTTATTTTTATTTTTCAAAATTTTGTTTTTATTAAAAAATGTTAATGCATATTCATTAATTTTATATATACTTAATTTAAAAATATTATAATATCTATTTTAGTAATTTGTTAATACCAAAATATGTTTTTAATAACAAATCCAAACACCTAATTTAACAAAAAAAAATAAGCACTTTTCATAATTATTAATAACTGTAGCTAACAATAACTACTTTTCTAAAACTTGTTAGAACAAAAATGTTAAAAGTATAAAATGTTAAGCGTATTTACACTTTCTCTTTAACATTATCAAATTGACACTCAAACTTTTAAATATTTATGATTTTTTCCACAAATTAAAAACTTAAATTATTAGTTAAATTTATGTATACCTTAATTTATAATTAGAATTTAAATATACTTTTAAATACCAATTTGTTAGCAAATTAGGTCAATAGTATACAGAGAAAACTCTATCTCTTTACCACACGCTTTAATGATAATGTTTAGATGATGTACTTATAAAGTGCAAAGTGAGAATCATTTTGCTCAGAACAACTCATTTCATCATTGTATGAGTTATTGCTTGGAAAATTTTTTACTTTCCAATGAGTTTACGATGTTTTCAATTATTTAATAAAATTATTTTACAAATTAATATTTCTTGTCATGTTATGTATGAAAATAATATTTTTACATTCTCCGGTGTGACAAATTTTTTGATGCTTCAAATAAATATTAGAATTATTTTCGGCCCTACTCACTTTAAATAAATATTAGAGTTATTTTTAGCCTCATGCACCCAAATTTATTGACATATGTATCATATGTTGGTCGCGATTTGGAAATTAACAATTGCTGAGCTAAACACCTAAAGTCATGAGACTGTGCCCAAAAGTATGATTTGTCATGAGAATTGATGACTTGAGGAACTCTCAGGTTGGGACCAGGTTAGGTCGGGTGATGAGATTGAGCTTGGTTATATCAGGTGTACACTTATGTTAGGTAACAACTCATGACAAATGCGAGAAAGATTGCTTCAGGTTTCTCACATGCAATCATAAAAGTTTGTTAGAACCAAATAACAGAATTACTTATTTTTTTATTGGAGTATGTATATAAATAAGAGCCTTTGTCTTCCTAAGAGAGAGAACAGTAGTTTTAGTGAGAGAAAGTCAAGTGTGAGGAAATAGCAAAAGAGGATTTAAGAGAGAGTTTGAATCTTTTTAATTGCAAACTTGTAATCTCATTTTCTCATTTAATAAATTCCCCTTTGAGCTGGTTTGACAATGGACATAGGCCATCTTAGCTAAACCACTTAAATCTTTTTTTTCTTGCTCTTTTTTGTGATTGAATTCTTGTTATTAATTATTTCTGAGTTAGATTTGATTTGTTAAAAACTTAAAGTCCATCGCTTGAATTGGAATCTTGATTTGGGTTAACCTATTGAGGGACTTTGAAATTTACAGCCAAGCATAGAGACCGATTAATTAAGTAAATAACAGTGTTAACTGCTTTTGTCCAAAAACTCTTTGGCAATTCTGTGTTAAGCATCATATACCAAGCTTTTTCCATCAACATTCTATTAATTCTTTCAGCCACTCTATTCTACTGCGAAGTCTTCTTTATTATGAAATGCCAAGCAATCCCTTCATTTTTACAAAATTCTACAAATCAACTTTTCTTGTGCTCTATCCCACTGTTACTTCTAATGTACTTTAATTTTTCGCCAGTTTAGTTTTCCACCTCAACTTTCCATTGTTTGACAACGTTAAACACCTTGGATTTGTATTTCATAAAGTACACCTAAACCTTTCTAAAATAATAATCAATGAAACTGATGAAATAATTAGAACATCTATGTGATGCAATTGCTGATGCTCCCCATATAGCAGTATAAACATAATCTAGAATACCTTTGTAAATGTGAGACAAAGTGTTAAAGTTGACCTTATTTTGCTTTCTCATAACATAAAATTTGTAGAATTTCAATTTGCATCCCTTCACACTACTTAAAAGGTTCCCCTTATACAATTTATACAGCTCACATTCGCTGAGATGTTATAACCGCATATGCCACAATTTGATATTGTCATTTCTCGGTTTAGTATATGTGATAGCAATAGCTTCACTTAAAATAATATCTTCTAACAACTTGTATAGGTTCTCAACTTTTTCTCCTTTCATTACTATAAGAGCTCATTTGTAGATTTTCAATAATCCATCATTGGCAGAGAAATTATAAGCCAATGAATCTAATATTTCTAACGAAATCAGATTTTTCTTCAACTCAGGAATATGTCGGATGTTACCCAGTGTTCTAATAGTTCCATCATGCATCCTTATTTTCATTGTGTCGATTCTATTAACCTTGCAAGAAGCATTATTACCCATCAAAATAAAACTGGCGTCACAAGATTGGTAAGTATTAAACCATTCTTTGTATAGACATATATGCTACATGCATTTGGAGTCAAGTATCAGCATTCTAAAAGAGATCCTCCATTTATAGATGCCAACAACATATCCCCTTCTTTATCGTTATTGGATTTGTTGTCGACTACATTTGTTTCTGTTGGCTTTTGATTCTTCCTTTTTCTAAGTCCTTTTTCAGTTTGTTGCAAAATTTTCTAATATGCCCCTACTTGTGGCAGTAATGACACTTCATATCTTTCCTTGGGTGCGACTTTGAACTATGATTGTGGCCAAAATTTCTTTCACGAGATTTACTTCTACCACATCTTAATTTTGCCTTGTTATCTTCTCTTGCAACAAGACCTTCAGTTTGAGAAGAACTATTTGGTTGCTTAATCTTATCGGTCTCCAAAATAATAGTTGAGACCTCATCCATCGTGAGAGTTTGCTTTCCAACTAGCAGTGTGGTCACCAAAGTCTCATACAATTTTAGTAAAGAAGCCAACAAAATAATTGTTTGATCTTCTTTATCAATCTTAATCTCTATACTTTGAAGCTGAGTAATACATTTGTTGAACTTGTTGAACTTGTTGATGTGGCTTGATCCATCTGTACCCTCTTGCGTCTTTAACTCGTATAATTTATTCTTCAAATAAAGTCTATTTGTCAAGAATATTGACATATAGAGCTTTTCTAATTTCTCCCATAACTTTGTTGAAGAAGTTTTATTTAATACTGTATACTTGATTTCTAGAACAAAACTAAGTCGAATCGTGCTTACAATTTTTGCTTTTAGTTCCTCCCAATCACCATCTTTCACATACGTGGACCTTTTATCAAGCAATGCTTTAAAATGACCCTGTTGCACTAATACATCTTTTATAGTACTTTGCCAAATACTAAAGTTAGGTTTGTTATCAAATGGTACTAACTCAAACTTTGGACTAATCATAAACTCTACAATCAATTATTATATTTTAAACCTTGCAACAAACCTTGACGTGAATAGTATATTTTGAAAAAATTCCCAAAAAAGAATGTAGGGGTAATAACAGTCCCACTTAAATTTAAACACCTTAGACAATTATAACCTTTTAATAGAATTTTTCTTATATACGTATCCACCCTAAGTGAACCTTTGGCTTTAATACTACTTATTAAAATTTTTTAATGGTCGAATAATTTCTTAAAATACAAAGTTTATAAAATATAATAATTGAAAAATCAAAATAATGGCGAAATCGACAAGCATGCAACAACATAAAGTAAAGGATATAAAAATTAACAAGGTTCGATAAATATTACCTATGTTCTCGGACACTTGAAATACTCTATTAGGATCAAATTAAAAGATAATATAGGATTTAATTATAACTTGCAAATATTCACAAAGTTAAATGGGTTCCAAATGTAAAACTTATTAGAAATTTAAGTAAACTATAAATCTTATAAAATTGGGAACCCAAATGAAAAACATTTGATCTTCAACCTCAAACCAACCCTCTAACTAGTATTTTTCTTCCCATATTTTGGCTCTCTCTCTGTCCATTCTCTCTCAATTTGATATAATTACAAACGAGAGAAGTCTTCTATTTATAGTCCATTAGAGAGTCAAAAGAATCAATAACATCAGACAAATTTGAGATAAATTCTTACATATAGAGACCACTGATTTTCTCCACTGATAGCCAGCGTCTTCTAAATACTTTACATTTTAAATTTTGTAACTGGGTATTAAAAAAACACTATACTTCAATAAGTGATAAAAATTAACATGAAATGATATGGATTAGTATATCACTATCATGTGTCAACTTTTGATTTGTACAATTGATTAATTTTTTTATTAAAATTTTTAAAAAATAGAAATGAAAGTCGGCAACTATAGTTGGTAACTTAGCTATGCCGCTAGTTCTGATTAACTCTAAATTCTTAGTTTTTATGGAGCTACTAACTAGTATTAGTCTACAAGGTCAAATTTTAGGGACTAAAATTTCTATTACCTTATAGATAATAAAATATTACTACTAAAATATATTAATTTTTATAATTTAAAAATATAAGACTGTTTAATAGAATAAATTGGACAAATTTAATCAAGTTCATATCCAATCCATCATTTAGTAGACTGCAACTATAAGTTGTGTGCTTCCCTAAACAATTTCTAGTCCCAGCATGAAATGTTTGATCTTCTTTGGCCTTGGGAGACTTAAACAAGACCATGGACATTAATAATTGCGTATAATTTTTCATGTGAAACCAATCTCTTGAAAAGAATATTTTATTCTGATATTTTTCCGAAAATTCAATAGTAATTTCAAGGTAAATGAGAAATACAAGAAATGAGAGAATTAGTTCTTCCAAGGATTGGTTAAATCCCAACGGCTGGTTATTATATTTAATTAATTAATGGTCAGATACACTTAAAATAATAACGAATGAGAACTTGTTTGTAAGTATTCTGATTTGAGCAGTCGGGAATCGTTTCACATTCTGAAAACGACAAGAAAACAAAGTTTTACTCGTGTCCCCACTAATTTAAAGAGTGATGGAAAATGAATAACAGAGCAGAACATACTGGAACAAGTGTCATTTTTACTAATTTTTTTAATTGATAAAGAAATGTTTTTAAATCAAGGATTTTACATAATCCAATCCAAAGAGTTAATAAATTATTTTTTAATTATGAAAAATTAGTAGAGTTTTAACTAATGTTAGACTTGTCCGCCTACGTTAATTTAATTTGAATCCAAAGATTCAGTCAGTAAAGAAAACTACTAAGAATGATATCAAACTTACGCAAATGATTAATTAATCACGATTCGGTACGTAAATTTGATAGATTTCTCATGCAACAAAGAGTTAATAAATTGTTTCTTAATTGCGAAGAATTATGAGAGTTCCCTCAATTAATTAACCGTAGATGCCCACTTATCCATTGGTTCGTTGTAAAAAAATTAGGTGGTAATGGCCCATAGAGAGACATTATTAGGGCTCCAAAATTAGCAATTATCCCCCACCATTTGCTTAATTTTTGTACATTTAATTATGCCTAAAATTTTCAAAAAGTAAAAATAAAGGGAGAAAAACAGTGTTTGTTAGGAGAGATGACAAAATTGTCCATAGGACCCCAATTTCAAGGGGATTTACTTCCAATAAGGAATAATTCAGATAAATTTACAAAAAATGGGGCGGAGAACAGAGAGAAATTAATCTCCAATTTATTAATAAAATAGGGATTATGTTATCTCTCCTCAATCCACCCCACCCCACCCCACCCCATTCCTCATTAAAATATAATATAAATATATTATAATTTTTAAATTAAATTTATATAAATATAATTTTATATTATAATGTTTAAAATTATAGATTATAATTAGATGTAACTAGTAATAAAAAATTGTGGAATCATGAATTAACATTATAAAAAATAGAATATACAAATAAAAAATTGAAAATTAAAAAGACCCTATACTGTGTTTCTAATAATATATTAATAATATTTTTATTTAAATTAATTAAATTCTTCTATTATTAAAATTAATTTATGAAAATAATATAAAATAAAAAATTGATATGGGGATGGGGAAGTCATTCCCCGTGTGAGAATTCTTTATCTTTATTTCATTAAATTTATTAAGAAGTAGAGTGAAAAATAGAAATTAAAATAAAAAACGGGATAAGATATAGGGAATACCTCTCTACTCCCACCTTACCCCATTGGTATCCCTAATTGTTAGGACCCAGACAGTGCATGTTCACTTCTTCAAGCTGTAGCACCAATCACGCCCCAAACTTGACAACCATTGTAGGAACTACGAGACGAAGATTTCTCAAACTGATATTTATCCCACTCACTCATATCAACGTCTAAAACTTAAACAAATAAAAAATTAAATATTTAATAATGATAATAATAATATTTCCCGTACAAATTCAACCCACCCATTATGATCAAATCTCATTAATATTCATATATGTAATGTAAATCTTACGAGCATGCAACTATTTTTATCATTAAGAAAACACACCACAGAATTAAATTACATATCAACTGTTGATTTTATCTTGAAAATGTGGATTATCTCTTGTGAATATAATATGTATGAATTATCTAGCAAGTTTTAAAACAATTATTTTATATTGAGAAATTTAACCACAGAATCAAATAAAGACACCTATTTATGAAAATTTATATATATATTATTAGAACCCCATTTATTAATTGAAATATTAAGGAAAAATTACACCTAAAACCGAAAAAGAAACAATTACAAAGTAGTTAAAGGTATTATTATTAGAGTTGCAATGCATAAAGCATATATTGATCATGATAGCCGCTGGTTGACGAGAGGGTCTCTCTTGGATGTGTGAACCTTTAAACCATGCTTCATATGAAGTACAATAGAACTGCATGGTGAAACAGGATGGCCTTCGGCTATTTTTAGGCGATAATTTCGGATTACTGAAATCGCAACCATCTTCATTTGAATGAAAGATATGTCCTTACCTAAACAATTTCTAGGTCCAGCATGGAATGTTGTGAACTTGTAAGATGGTACGTGCACAATACCCCCTTTCTCCGAAATCCACCTCTCAGGCTTGAATTCTAAACAATCTTTGCCCCAAATTTCTTCCATCCTTCCCATTGAGTAATAGGAAATCAGTACTTTTTTATTTTGATTGATGTGATGACCACTTGGAAGAATGTCTGCTTGACCTGCTGTTCTGTGATTGAAGGGTACAGGTGGGTATAGTCTCAATGTTTCACACAAGGCCGCATGCAGATAATTTCCTCCTTGATTATTTGCTTCTAGCTCTTGAAGAATTTTGTTTTCCACTGATGGGTGTGTAGCCACCAGCCAGAAAAACCAAACGAGCCCCACACTTACAGTATCTCTTCCTGCTGCCATGAGACTAAACGCAATGTCTCTTAGAAACCCGTCAGTTTTTCTCAGACCACTCGTTTGTTCATCCTCTTTGAGGTCTTCTTCTTCTACCATAAAAGCTGTTAGTAAGTCATATTGATCCTCCGCTACAGTAGCTTTTCTTCTGCTTAATCTTTCTCGTTTCAATGATATGCACTCGTGCAAAAATTTATCAAAAGTTTTCCAAGCTCTACTCAACTTCTTCTCTCCTCCAATTTGAAGCCATTTTAGCAGTTTCCAATAACTTTCGGCAAAAACATGTCGATATAACACTGCCTGCTCCATATCCTCATATGCATTTGCACAAGCAACTTCCGGGAATTCAACAGAAAGGCAATTTGGATCGAATCCTAGAACCAACATGCAGATGTTATCGTAGGTGAATCGCTGAAACACTTGTTGTAAGTCCAGCAGGATTCCTTGTTCCGAAGCATGGTCGAGAACTGGGATCAGACCTTTTTCCAGCTTTTCACGGATAGTTTTCTGTAAAGCAGATTTGAACCTAGTTTGCTTGATCAATGAATGAATCATTTTCCTCTGGATTTTCCACGAATCCCCATCAGAATTGAGGATGCCATCTCCCAAGGGTTCCATGATGATCATGAAGTTAGGTCCCTTAGGGTAATTGGCAAACCTTTTGCTACAGATATGGTCCACATTCATAGGATCACTTGTGATAAGAAAGTCCATATTGGCAAACCATGGACCTTTGAACACAAATGTGCCACGACTCTTTTTCAAAATAACGGTAGCAGCTTCATTGAGACGCCACGCGTTGTTTAGAAGCCATGGAAGCATCCCAATAACAGGCCAGTTTCTGATCAGAGAATTTCTATTGAGACTCAGATGGAAAATAATTACAGAAAAGGTAAGAAAAAATATCAGGAGGAGTAGGATCATCTCTGCAAGTACAACTGTGATAGACGCTGAATTGAAATTGAAGCTAATATATATTAATTAGCTAGCTAAGTTGTAAGTAACTTGTACGTTGTTCAAAAAGTACTCCAAAACGTGGAGATTTCCAGAGAAGTTACTGCCTTATGGCCACCGTCTCAGTCAGCGACTCGCAACTGCCCCATGTGCTTATGGGTCCACGTGACATTGGTACTTTGACTGCCCAAGTTAACGATGTACTACTACATGTGCACTGCAAATTCCCTCCTATTTATTTGCCATTTAATATCCAGCACTATGCTACCGATATGAACTATCTTTAATAATGAGCACTATGCTGCCGATGTGAACATCAAGTGAAGATAGTAATTTAGGTTATTGTATCATATTTGTATTGTCTCAAATAATTAAAAACACAAAATATTTTAAATTAACCTCAACTCAACTTATTTAATAATTACATCAAAAATTAAAATCTTAATTCAATCTATTTAATAATCACATCATTCATTTAATAATAATATCATCCATTCGAGAATTAGTTTTTTGTTTGCCATTCATTTATTAATATTTAATAGATCGATAACAGACTACAACAAAATTTTAATTTCGGCATTGAATCTTAACTCTTCAAATGAAAAAAAAATAAAATAAAACAATATTAAATTAAAGTGAATGATAGATAATATGATACTTATTAAAGTTGACGCATTAGCCAATTGGATGCAATGTCTAGCATTTCATATTAACACATAAGTTCACTTGATTCGATTAATATTCAATTTGGGATTAATTCATTAATTAACTAATTTGATGCAACTCTTTTTGTCATATATAATGTATGTCAATATTGTAATATATGTAAATATCTTACTAATTATTAATTTAATTTATAATTATATTTAATATCTAATAACATACGAAAAAATGGGAGAATGCTCATTATTTCTCTATTTTTTCAGTTAATATTTAGTTATTTTTTATGTTTTGTCTAATAGTTCATCATTTTTCTGATTCTTTTTTTTTAATTTTACTCTTTAATTTAATTTATTTATAAATAATAAAATTAAAAATATTAAAAATATTAAAAAATAAAATTAAAATTTAAAAAAATAATAACATATTATAAAAATTATAAGAGAGTAATGAAGTTTTAATTGAAAAAAATAGGATAATCAACATTTTCGAAAGATTTTTGATATTAGAGAAGAATCGAATTAAATGTGGGGGTCGAGGTTGTTATGAAATTAAATGTGGAGGGTTGAGCTAGTTATCAAATTAAATGTAGTACGTCCCATCATGCACGTGCGTGTGTCAATTTTGTGGGTTGTGGTCGTTATCAAATTAAATGATCACGTAAGCATGTGTGTTGGTTTGCGTGCACGCATTTGTGTTTGTCTCTGTGTGTGTGGATATTGGTGAAGCATCAATTTTATTTTCCTCTTTGGGTTGAGGTAGTTACCAAAAAAAATCTCGTGGGGCTGAGGTAGTTATCAAATTAAATATCGTCCGCCCCATCACGTACGTAAGCGTATGCGTGTGTATGCAGATGTACGCGTGTGTCTCGTATAAATTTTTTTTTTTAAATTTTCATAAAATTATAAAATATGTAATAATAACGTAATATCTAATAAATCAATTTATTTTTTATTATATATATAATAAAATGTAAATATGTTGTGTATGGATAGGAGAGAATTAATAATCCTATAATTTTATATATTTTTATATTAATTATTAATCCTTACATTAAAAATATTTAAAGGTGCAAATTGAATGAAATAAAATATTTATTTATTATATTTAATAATTAATATCTTTTAAGTTATTTATTTTTTTTCCTTTCTTATCTAGTAATTTGTAAAGTCTCTCATCATTTTTTTCTTTTTTATTACATCTTTTCTCTCTTAAAATATATTTTTTAATTTTAAAGAATATTGTATTATACTTTCCATCTTTTGCAAAAAGAGTAAATACTCCTTTCAGTTTTTAGAGAGTATTAAATACTCTCTGAGTTTTGAAAAAATAATAAAACATTTCCTTAAACTTCAACTTCCATTATTTTTACCTATTAGGATATTATTATTTTAATAATTAAACTTAATTAAAATAACGAAACAAAATGTACTTTTCTAATTATTAACAATTCAATCCCAATTATTTCTAATATATTTGGGAGTAAAATGTTAAATTTAAAAATATTTATTTTATTTTATTATGTTCAAAAAACTTTTGAAAATAAAGATTTTTTCTTTAAATAAAATTCTAACAAAAAGACTTAAATAAAATTATATACTAAAACACTCTTAACCTAATGCTCTTAACCCATTTTTCTCTCGCAAAATAATTATTTACATATTTTCTATTTATTGTTAATATTTCAATTTGGATTAAAAATTTAGTGTTTTTTCAAAATTCAGAAGGATGTATAGTAACATTTAGATCAGTTGGTGTAAGCTTACATTAGTATTTTATGATAAAGAAAGAGAATAATAAATAATAATAAGTGAATTAAATTTATTATAAATTTTTAAACATTTACTTGATAAAATATTATGCATATTTTCTTTAAAAAAAAACTTATAATTAATACATACTAAATTATTATCAAGAAGTTAAAAAAAAAAGTTAGAAACATTTTAGTATATAATTTTATCAAATTTATTATCAGTATTTTAATTTAAATAAACAATATTTTATGTATAAAATTTTTAAAAATAATAAAATAAAACAAACCTTTTAAATTTAATATTTTAGTCCCAAATATATAGGGATGACAACAAGCTGGCGATGGGCTCCAGATCCCGATTCCAACCCCGTCCCCAATTGGGCCATAGATCCCTATCCTTGATTTGAACAAATAAGGACGGGTCAAGGATGTCCTTGGTTTGGGCCTGAGATCCCTGCGAGCCCTCGACCTTATATTGACTTCGTTTGGCTTCTTAGAAATAAAATAAGAATTTTTATAATTTTAAAACTTGAACACTAGACTTCAAGAAAATACATAATATTTTATTATTATTACACCACTTATGTTCATTAGTTAGAATATGTAAATAAAAATATTTAATTAAACGTTATATCTAATTTATATTTTAAAATTATTATTTTAAAATTATTATGTTGATATAATAATTTTATAAGGCAAGACAATTCAAATTCAATAATTATAACTAATATTATTATTGTAATCAAACATATGAGAGAAAGATTTATGTGTGTTGTTGTATTCATTCACTATAATAACGCACGCGCGTACACACACACATATATACACAAAGTATGAGTTCTATTGTAGAAGGAAATCTTATACAAGAAAAGACAACTAATTAGACTTCTAATCTCCTCATATAATCAAAATTTCCTAATCATATAAGATTTCTTATTCTGTAACATTCCTTCTCAAGCTGGAGTATGGATGTTAATTATGCCCAGCTTGTTACAAGATAGTCAACCCAAGCGCTGTTTAGAACTTTCATGAAAATATCTCCTAATTGTTCTCCAGTCTTCACATATCTTGTGAAAACCAAGCCTTATTGTATTTTCTTATGAACAAAATGACGATCAACTTCAATGTGCTTAGTTCATTCATGGAATACAGGATTGGAAGCAATATGAAGAGCAACTTGATTATCATACCACAACTTGGTTAGAACTAAAGTTTTAAAACCTAATTTAGTTAGAAGCTGATGTATCATAATATTTCACACACAGACTATGCCATTGCTCTGTATTTTGATTCTACACTCGAACGTAAGACTATATTTTGCTTCTTACTCGTCTATGAGACTAAGTTCCCTTCAAGAAAAACACAATATTTTAAAATAGATCTTTGATCGTCCTTGGACCATGCCCAATCAGCATTTCAAAAACACTCGATCTTTGTATAACCATGATCTTTATACAAGATTCCACGTCTAACACCCCTTTCAAATAGCACAAAATCTTTTCTATGGTTGCTTAACAGTCAACTATTGGAGAAGACATGTATTGACTGACAACACTAACTAAATATACAATGCTTGGCCAAGTCACTGTAAGATAATTCAACTTCCCAACCAATCTTCTATATCTCTTAGGATCTTCAAACAATTCACCTTCTTTTGTGAGTTACAAATTAGGTATAATTAGAGTACTACATGGTTTAGTCCCCGATTTTCCTGTCTCAGATAACAAGTCAAGCATACACTTTCTTTGAGTTAAGAGAATCTTTGTCTTACTTCTTACTACTTCGACACCTAAGAAGTACTTTAACGTCCTCAAATCCTTAGTATGAAATTGGCTATGAAGAAAGGATTTAAGGGATGAAATACCTAAAGCATCAGTCCTAGTAATGATGATGTCATCCACATATATAACTAGTAGAATAATGCCACCCTTATATTGTTTATAGAAGATAAAATGATCAGATTTGCTTTTCTTCATTCCAAACTACTCAACTATTTGACTAAATTTGCCAAACCAAGCACGTGAGCTCTGTTTCAAACTATACAAAGACTTGCGAAGACGACAAACTTTCCCATACTCCCCTTGGGTAATAAAACCAGGAGGTTGCTCCATATAAAGTTCTTCCCAAAGATCTTTATGAAGAAAAACATTCTTGAGGTCTAGTTAATGTGAAGGACAATTATGAGTGGCTACCATTGAAATAAATAACCTGACAGATGTTAACTTAGCAATAGAGAAAAGGCGTTAGAATAATCAATTCCATAAGTTTAAGCATATCCTTTAGATACAAGATAGACTTTTAATTAAGTAATTAACCCGTCAGGATTCACTTTGATTGCAAAAACCTAATAACATCTAACAGCCTTCTTCCTTATAGGTAAATTTATTAAGTCCCAAGTACCATTATCATTTCGAGTATTCATCTCCTCTATCATAGTATTATGTCATCCAAGATGGGATAAGGCTTCATGAATAGTCTTAGGAACAAAGATAGAGTCAAGAGATAGAATAAAAGAACAAGTACAGGATGACAAATGGTTATAAGACACAAAAAAGATACAAGGTAAATATATTGGCATTTACTTTTGTGAAGGGCAATAGGAAGATCATTACTTGATACTAGATCTAATGTGAAGATTTGGTTCAAGACATGTATCAGGAGTATATATCAACACATCATTATCCTACCCCTAATTCATATGTATGGAAGACAAATAGAAAGGTGTATCTTCTAGAAAGGTAACATTAGCTGACACAAAGGTTAAGGCAAGAACATTTATAGCCCTTTTGAACACGGGAATAACAAAAAAAAATACACTTCAGAGACTTGGGATCTAGTTTTATGATTTAAGGGTGAACATTCCGAACAAAACAAGTACAACCAAATATCCTAGGTTTAATAGGAAACAATGACTTAGTTAGAAAAAGAGTGTGATAAGAAGTCTCACCATTAAGGATAGAGGAAGGCATGTGGTTAATTAGAAAACAAACAGTTGAAACTGTATTAGCCTAAAAATGCTTTGGAATATGCATTTGAAATATTAAGGCTTTTGCAATTTCAAGTAGATGCGTATTCTTTCTTTTTGCCACCCTATTTTGAGATGGTGTATCTATACAAGAAATTTGATAAAGAATTCCATACTTAATTATGTAAGATTGAAAGGACTTTAATAGACACTCTTTAGCATTATCACTCCTCAATATTTGAACGAGAATATTAAACTGGATTTTAATTTTAGCACAAAAAGTAAAAAAATGAGAAAACAATTTAGAACCTTGTTTCATTAAATATAACTAAGTTATACAAGAATAATCATCAATAAAGGTAACAAAGTATTAAATCCAGTTTTAAACACAACTGGACAAGGACCCTAGACATCTGAATGAACTAATTCAAAAAAAGCACTAACTTGTTTATTGACTCTAGGACTCAAACTAAGATGTTGATGTTTGGCAAACTAATAAAACTTATAGCCCAAAGAAGATAAACTATGAAATTGAGGACACATTTTCTTTAATAAAGGAAGAGAAGCATGTCCTAATCGACGGTGTGTTTCAAATGGGGTTGCTACTCTAGAATACACTATGGATTTTGACACTTGTTTATCAAGAATATAGAGGCGTCCAGATTCATGTCCTTTACCAATAATCTTCTTTGTTATAAGATCTTGAAACAAGTAATAATCAGGAAAGAATAAGACATAACAATTAAGAGCACAAGTGAGTTTGATTACAAAAATTAGATTAAAAGAAAACTAAGGTAAACTCAAAACAAATGTCAACAGAAGTGATGGAGTTGGGTTAATGGTGCCAAACCCAAGAATAGAAGATGTTAACCTATTTGCTAAAGTGACAGTAAAATGAGATGTATATGACTGAAAAGTAGAATATACTAGAATTACCTATCATATAATAGGTGGCTAAATGATAACAACATATTAAAATTTTCGTAAGTCTTTTTGAAATCCATGAAACAGGTCGTGAGATACTTATCTTGCTTCTCAGCATGATAAAAGGCTTGAGACAACTTATACATACAATTAATATATCCTTTCCTGGAGTATATGAAATCTAAATATTCCAATAATTCCTTGACAAATTTACAATGATTAATTAAGCCAACTACCTTATTATCAATGAAGTTATTTATTTGTAAGAACAATCAAGCATCTTCTCTTAACCAAGTCTGTTTTGAATCATCTTTGGGTAGATCATCAATCATATGGTGGTCCATATCAATACTTCGTAAATAATGCTAACTATTTTACTCGAATTATAATAATTAGAGCTATTAAGCTTATGTTTTGTGATTTTTAACAATACTAGAACAACATCAAACATCACTACAGACTTTTTTTCAGCTATGACACCAAGCACGTAGAAAACACAAAGAATTAAAGTTTCAAAATTAAAGTACTCAAACTTGTTTTAAAGAATATTCCACACCTATATGGATGCTGACCCAACTAGGCACATAAAGGTGATGTACATAACCAAGAAAACCAAATATTAAAGATCAGAGAATTTTTTGACAGCAAACGTGCCTCTATGCGTCCGCGTGTGAAGGTGTGGCAAAAAACTTCAAGTGACACGTATAACCCTAACTAATTTTAAAAATTCTAATCATTATCTTATTTTGTTATATTTCTTTTTTAATTGCTTATTTCGTTATTTTTCTGAAATTATTAAATTTACAATTATTCTTATAACAAATTCAATTAGTTGATTCTGTAATAGTAATCATGACCATAAATAATAATTATTTTTAAAGATATTTATAAAACAAAAAATTATTACTAAATAGTTATTTTATTTTTTAGTATATTGTTATTAAAAATATTAAATATAATGAATAATACATGAATTATTATTACTTGTCTATTAAATTTTATGTAATAGTTAATTCAAAAAATACAGAATGTCAATTTATTTTTATTTTTATTTTCAAAAAAAAATTTGTTTTTATTAAAAAATGCTAATGCATATTCATTAATTTTATATATACTTAATTTAAAAATATTATAATATCTATTTTAGTAATTTGTTAATACCAAAATATGTTTTTAATAACAAAATCCAAACACCTAATTTAACCAAAAAAAAAAAAATATAAGCACTTTTCATAATTATTAATAACTGTAGCTAACAATAACTACTTTTCTAAAACTTGTTAGAACAAAAATGTTAAAAGTATAAACTGTTAAGCATATTTACACTTTCTCTTTAACATTATCAAATTGACACTCAAACTTTTAAACATTTATGATTTTTTTCACAAATTAGAAACTTAAATTATTAGTTAAATTATGTATACCTTAATTTATAATTAGAATTTAAATATACTTTTAAATATCAATATGTTAGCAAATTAGGTCAATAATATACAGAGAAAACTCTATCTCTTTATCACACGCTTTAATGGTAATGTTTAGATGATGTACTTATAAAGTGTAAAGTGAGAATCATTTTGCTCAGAACAGCTCATTTCGTCATTGTATGAGTTATTGCTTGGAAAAATTTTTACTTTCCAATGAGTTTACAATGTTTTCAATTATTTAATAAAATTATTTTACAAATTAATATTTCTTGTCATGTTATGTATGAAACTAATATTTTTACATTCTCCGGTGTGACAAATTTTTTGATGCTTCAAATAAATATTAGAATTATTTTCGGCCCTACCCACTTTAAATAAATATTAGAGTTATTTTTATCCTCATACACCCAAATTTATTGACATATGTATCATATGTTGGTTGCGATTTGAAAATTAACAATTGCTGAGCTAAACACCTAAAGTCATGAGACTGTGCCCAAAAGTATGATTTGTCATGAGAATTGATGACTTGAAGAACTCTCAAGTTGGGACCAGGTCAGGTCGGGTGATGAGCTTGAGCTTGGTTAAGTCAAGTGTACACTTATGTTAGGTAATAACTCAGAACAAATGCGAGAAAGATTGCTTCAAGTTTCTCACATGCACTCATAGAAATTTGTTAGAACCAAATAACAGAATGAGTTATTCTGTTATTGGAGTATATATATAAATAAAAACCCTTGTCGTCTTAAGAGAGAGAACGTTAGTTTTAGTCAGAGAAAGTCAAGTGTGAGAAAATAGCAAAAGAGGATTCAAGAGAGAGTTTGAATCTTTTTAATTGCAAACTTGTAATCTCATTTTCTCATTTAATAAATTCCCCTTTGAGCTGGTTTGACAATGGACACAGGCCATCTTGGCTGTACCACTTAAATCTTTCTTTTCTTGCTCCTTTTTGTGATTGAATTCTTGTTATTAATTATTTCTGAGTTAGATTTGATTTGTTAAAAACTTAAAGTCCATCGCTTGAATTGGAATCTTGATTTGGGTTAACCTCTGGAGAGACTTTGAAATTTACAGCCAAGCATAGAGACCGATTAATTAAGTAAACAACAGTGTTAACTGCTTCTGCCCAAAAACTCTTTGGCAATTCTGTGTTAAGCATCATATACCGAGCTTTTTCCATCAACATTCTATTAATTCTTTCAGCCACTCTATTCTACTGCGGAGTCTTCTTTATTATGAAATGCCAAGTAATCCCTTCATTTTTACAAAATTCTACAAATGAACTTTTCTTGTGCTCTGTCCCACTGTTACTTCTGATGTACTTTAATTTTTCGCTAGTTTAGTTTTCCGCCTCAACTTTCCATTGTTTGACAACGTTAAACACCCTGGATTTGTATTTCATAAAGTAAACCTAAACCTTTCTAAAATAATAATCAACGAAATTGATGAAATAATTAAAACATCCATGTGATGCAATTGCTGATGCTCTCCATACAGCAGTGTAAACATAATCTAGAATACCTTTGTTAATGTAAGACAAAGTGTTAAAGCTGACCTTATTTTGCTTTCTCATAACACAAAATTTTTAGAATTTCAATTTGCATCCCTTCACACCACTTAGAAGGTTCCCCTTATGCAACTTATATAGCTCACATTCGCTGAGATGTTATAACCGCATATGCCACAATTTGATATTGTCATTTCTCGGTTTAGTATATGTGATAGCAATAGCTTCACTTAAAATAATATCTCCTAACAACTTGTACAGGTTCCCAACTTTTTCTCCTTTCATTACTACAAGAGCTCCTTTGTAGATTTTCAATAATCCATCATTGGCAGAGAAACTATAAGCCAATGAATCTAATATTCCTAATGAAATCAGATTTTTCTTCAAGTTAGGAATATGTCGGATGTTACCCAGTGTTCTAATAGTTCCATCGTGCATCCTTATTTTCATTGTGTTGATTCCAATAACCTTGCAAGAAGCATTATTAACTATCAAAATAAAATCGGCGTCATAAAATTGGTAAGTATTAAACCATTCTTTGTATGGACATATATGCTACATGCATTTGGAGTCAGGTATCAACATTCTAAAAGAGATCCTCCATTTATAGATGCCAACAACATATCCCCTTCTTCATCGTTATTGGATTTGTTGTGGACTACATTTGTTTCTGTTGGCTTTTGATTCTTCCTTTTTCTAAGTCCTTCTTCAGTTTGTTGCAAAATTTTCTAATATGCCCCTGCTTGTGGCAGTAATGACACTTCATATCTTTCCTTGGGTGTGACTTTGAACTATGATTGTGGCCAAAATTTCTTTCCCGAGATTTACTTCTACCACGTCTTCTCTTGCAACAAGACCTTCAGTTTGAGAAGAACTATTTGGTTGCTTAATTTTATCGGTGTCCAAAATAATAGTTGAGATGTCATCCATCGTGAGAGTTTGCTTTCCAACTAGCAGTGTGGTCACCAAAGTCTCATACAATTTTAGTAAAGTAGCCAACAAAATAATTACTTGATCTTCTTTATCAATCTTAACCTCTATACTCTGAAGCTGAGTAATACATTTGTTGAACTTGTTGATGTGGCTTGATCCATTTGTACCCTCTTGCGTTTTTAACTCATATAACTCCTTCAAATAAAGTTTATTTGTCAATAATTTTGACATATAGAGCTTTTTCTATTTTCTCCCATAACTTTGTTGAAGAAGTTTTATTTAACACTATATACTTGATTTCTAGAACAAAACTAAGTCGAATCGTGCTTACAATTTTTGCTTTTAGTTCCTCTTAATCACCATCTTTCACATACTTGGGCCTTTTATCTAGCAATGCTTTAAAATGACCTTGTTGCACTAATACATCTTTTATAATACTTTGCCAAACACTAAAGTTAGGTTTGTTATCAAATGGTACTAACTCAAACTTTGGACTAGTCATAAACTCTACAATCAATTATTATATTTTAAACCTTGCAACAAACCTTGATGTGAATAGTATACTTTGAAAAAATTCCCAAAAAAGACTGTAGGGGTAATAACAATCCCACTTAAATCTAAACTCCTTAGACAATTATAACCTTTTAATAGAATTTTTCTTATGTACGTATCCACCCTAAGTGAACCTTTGGCTTTAATACCACTTATTAAAATTTTTTAATGGTCGAATAATTTCTTACAATACAAAGTTTATAAAATATAATAATTGAAAAATCTAAATAATGGTGAAATCGACAAGCATGTAACAACATAAAGTAAAGGATACAAAAATTAACAAGGTTCGATAAATATTACTTATGTTTTCGAACACTTGAAATACTCTATTAGGATCAAATTAAAAGATAATATAGAATTTAAGTATAACATGCAAATATTCACAAAGTTAAATGGGTTCCAAATGTAAAACTTTCCAGAAATTTAAGTAAAATTATAAATCTTATAAAATTGGGAACCTGAATGAAAAACATTTGATGTTCAACCTCAAACCAACCCTCTAACTAGTATTTTTCTTCTCATATTTTGGCTCTCTCTCTCTCTTCATTCTCTCTCAATTTGATACAATTACAAATGAGAGAAGTCTTGTATTTATAGTCCATTTGAGAGTCAAAAGAATCAATAAAATTAAACAAATTTGAGATAAACCCTTATATATAGAGGTCACTGATTTTCTCCACTGATAGCTAGCGTCTTCTAAATACCTTACATTTTAAATTTTGTAATTAGGTATTAAAAAAACACCATACTTCAATAAGTGATAAAAATTGACATGAAATGATATGGATTAGTATATCACTGTCATGTGTCAACTTTTGATTCGTACAACTGATTAATCTTTTTATTAAAATTTTTAAAAAATAGAAATGAAAGTCAGCAACTACAGTTGGTAACTTAGCAATGCCGCTAGTCCTGATTAACTCTAAATTATTAGTTTTTATGGAGCTACTAACTAGTATTAGTCTTCAAGGTCAAATTTTAGGGACTAAAATTTCTATTACCTTACAGATAATAAAATATTACCACTAAAATATATTAATTTTTATAATTTAAAAATATAAGACTATCTAATAGACTAAATTGGACAAATTTAATCAAGTTCATATCCAATCCATCATTTAGTAGATTGCAACTATAAGTTGTGTGCTTCCCTAAACAATTTCTAGTCCCAGCATGAAATGTTTGATCTTCTTTGGCCCTGGGAGACTTAAACAAGACCATGGACATTAACAATTGCGTATAATTTTTCATGTGAAACCAATTGGTCAGATACACTTAAAATAATAACGAATGAGAACTTGTTTGTAAGTATTCTGATTTGAGCAGTTCGGCAATCGTTTCACATTCTGAAAACGACAAGAAAACAAAGTTTTACTCGTGTCCCCACTAATTTAAAGAGTGATGGAAAATGAATAACAGAGCAGAACATACTGGAACAAGTGTCATTTTTACTAATTTTTTTAATTGATAAAGAAATGTTTTTAAATCAAGGATTTTACATAATCCAATCCAAAGAGTTAATAAATTATTTTTCAATTATGAAAAATTAGCAGAGTTTTAACTAATTTTAGACTTGTCCGCCTACATTAATTTAATTTGAATCCAAAGATTCAGTCAGCAACGAAAACTACTAAGAATGATATCAAACTTACGCAAAGGATTAATTAATCACGATTCGGTACGTAAATTTGATAGATTTCTCATGCAACAAAGAGTTAATAAATTGTTTCTTAATTGCGAAGAATTATTTACCTCCACCCCATTCCTCATTGAAACATAATATAAATATATTATAATTTATAAATTAAATTATATATATAAATATAATTTTATATTATAATTTTTAAAATTATATAGTATAATTAGATGTAATTAGTAATAAAAAATTATAGAATCATGAATTAATGTTATAAAAAATAGAATATACAAATAAAAAGTAAAAAATTAAAAATTAAAAAAACCCTATATTGTGTTTCTAATAATATATTAATAATATTTTTATTTAAGTTAATTAAATTCTTCTATTATTAAAATTAATTTATCAAAATAATAAAAAATAAGAAATTGATATAGGGATGGGAACTCATTTCCCGTGTGAGAATTCTCTATCTTTATCCCATTAAATTTATTAACAAATAGAGTAAGGAATAGGGATTAAAATAAAAAAAAGGGATAAGATATGAGGTATACCTCTCCACTCGCACTCTACTCCATTGCCATCCCTAATTGTTAGGACCCAGACGGTGCATGTTCACTTCTTCAAGCTGTAGCACCAATCACGGCCCAAACTTGACAACCATTGTAGGAACTACGAGACGAAGATTTCTCAAACTGATATTTATCCCACTCACTCATTCTATCAACGTCTAAAACTTAAACAAATAAAAAATTAAATATTTAATAATGATAATAATAATATTTCCCGTACAAATTCAACCCACCCACTATGATCAAATCTCATTAATATTCATATATGTAATGTAAATCTTACGAGCAGGCAACTATTTTTATCATTAAGAAAACACACCACAGAATTAAATTGCATATCAACTGTTGATTTTATCTTTAAAATGTGGATTATCTATTGTGAATATAATATGTATGAATTATCTAGCAAGTTTTAAAACAATTATTTTATATTGAGAAATTTAACCACAGAATCAAATAAAGACACCCATATATGAAAATTTCTATATATATTATTAGAACCCCATTTATTCATTGAAATATTAAGGAAAAATTACACCTAAAACCGAAAAAGAAACAAATACAACGTAGTTAAGGTATTATTATTAGAGTTGCAATGCATAAAGCATATATTGATCATGATAGCCGCTGGTTGACGAGAGGGTCTCTCTTGGATGTGTGAACCTTTAAACCATGCTTCATATGAAGTATAATAGAACTGCATGGTGAAACAGGATGGCCTTCGGCTATTTTTAGGCGATAATTTCGGATTATTGAAATCGCAACCATCTTCATTTGAATGAAAGATATGTCCTTACCTATACAATTTCTAGGTCCAGCATGGAATGGTGTGAACTTGTAAGATGGTACGTGCACAATACCCCCTTTCTCCGAAATCCACCTCTCAGGCTTGAATTCTAAACAATCTTTGCCCCAAATTTCTTCCATCCTTCCCATTGAGTAATAGGAAATCAGTACCATTTTATTTTGATTGATGTGATGACCACTTGGAAGAATGTCTGCTTGATCTGCTGTTCTGCGATTGAAGGGTGCAGGTGGGTATAGTCTCAATGTTTCACACAAGGCCGAATGCAGATAATTTCCTCCTTGATTATTTGCTTCTAGCTCTTGAAGAATTTTGTTTTCCACTGATGGGTGTGTAGCCACCAGCCAGAAAAACCAAACGAGCCCCGCACTTACAGTATCTCTTCCTGCTCCCATGAGACTAAACGCCATGTCTCTTAGAAACCGGTCAGTTTTTCTCAGACCACTCGTTTGTTCATCCTCTTTGAGGTCTTCTTCTTCTACCATAAAAGCTGTTAGTAAGTCATTCTGATCCTCCGCTACAGTAGCTTTTCTTCTGCTTAATCTTTCTCGTTTCAATGATATGCACTCGTGCAAAAATTTATCAAAAGTTTCCAACCCACCTCTACTCAACTTCTTCTCTCCTCCAATTTGAAGCCATTTTAGCAGTTTCCAATAACTTTCGGCAAAAAAATGTCGATAGAACACTGCCTGCTCCATATCCTCATATGCATTTGCACAAGCAACTTCCGGGAATTTCAACAGAAAGGCAATTTGGATCGAATCCTAGAACCAACATGCAGATGTTATCGAAGGTGAATCGCTGAAACACTTGTTGTAAGTCCAGCAGGATTCCTTGCTCCGAAGCATGGTCGAGAACTGGGATCAGACCTTTTTCCAGCTTTTCACGCATAGTTTTCTGTAAAGCAGATTTGAACCTAGTTTGCTTGATCAATGAATGAATCATTTTCCTCTGGATTTTCCACGAATCCCCATCAGCATTGAGAATGCCATCTCCCAAGGGTTCCATGATGATCATGAAGTTAGGTCCCTTAGGGTAATTGGCAAACCTTTTGCTACAGATATGGTCCACATTCATAGGATCACTTGTGATAAGAAAGTCCATATTGGCAAACCATGGACCTTTGAACACAAATGTGCCACGACTCTTGTTCAAAATAACGGTAGCAGCTTCATGGAGACGCCACGCGTTGTTTAGAAGCCATGGAAGCATCCCAATAACAGGCCAGTTTCTGATCAGAGAATTTCTATTGAGACTCAGATGGAAAATAATTACAAAAAAGGTAAGAAAAAAAAATATCAGGAGGAGTAGCATCATCTCTGCAAGTACAACTGTGATAGACGCTGAATTGAAATTGAAGCTAATATATATTAATTAGCTAGCTAAGTTGTGAGTAACTTGTACGTTGTTCAAAAAGTACTCCAAAACGTGGAGATTTATAGATAAGTTACTGCCTTATGGGCCACCATCTCCCTCAGCGACTCGCAACTGCCCCATGGGCTTATGGGTCGACGTGACATTGGTACTTGACGGCCCAAGTTAACGATGTACTACATGTGCACTACAAATTCCCTCCTATTTATTTGTCATTTAATATCCAGCACTATGCTTCCGATATGAACTATCATTAATAATGAGCACTATGCTGCCGATGTGAACATCAAGTGAAGATAGTAATTTAGGTTATTGTATCATATTTGTATTGTCTCAAATAATTAAAAACATAAAATATTTTAAATTAACCTCAACTCAACTTATTTAATAATTACATCAAAAATTAAAATCTTAATTCAATCTATTTAATAATCACATCATTCATTTAATAATAATACCATCCATTCGAGAATTAGTTTTTTGTTTGCCATTCATTTATTAATATTTAATAGATCGATAACAGACTACAACAAAATTTTAATTTCGGCATTGAATCTTAACTCTTCAAATGAAAAAAAATAAAATAAAACAATATTAAATTAAAGTGAATGATAGATAATATGATACTTATTAAAGTTGACGCATTAGCCAATTGGATGCAATGTCTAGCATTTCATATTAACACATAAGTTCACTTGATTCGATTAATATTCAATTTGGGATTAATTCATTAATTAACTAATTTGATGCAACTCTTTTGTCATATATAACGTACATCAATATTGTGATATATGTAAATATCTTACTAATTATTAATTTAATTTATGATTATATTTAGTATCTAACAACATACAAAAAATGAGAGAATGCTCATTTTTTTTTTGTTTTTTTAGTTAATATTTTATTATTTTTTATATTTTATCTGATATCTCATTATTTTTTTTATTCTTATTTTTTTAATTTTATTTTTTAATTTAATTTAATTTTTATAAATAATAAAATTAAAAATATTAAAAATATTAAAAGATAAAAATAAAATTTAGGAGAATAATAAAATATTATAAAAATTATAAGAGAGTAACGAATTACTAATTAAGAAAATAGGATAATCAACGTTTTGAAAGGGTTATTGATATTGGAGAAGAATCGAATTACATGTGGGGGTTGAGGTTGTTATCAAATTAAATGTGGAGGGTTGAGTTAGTTATCAAATTAAACGTAGCACGTCCCATCATGCACGTGCGTGTGTCAATTTTGTGGGTTGTGGTCGTTATCAAATTAAATGATCACGTAAGCACACGTGCTGGTATGCGTGCACGCATTTGTGTTTGTCTCTTTGTGTGGATATTGGTGAAGCATCAATTTTATTTTCCTCTTTGGGCTGAGGTAGTTACCAAATAAAATCTCGTAGGGTTGAGGTAGTTATCAAATTAAATGTCGTCCGCCCCATTACATACGTAAGCGTATGCGTGTGTATGCAGATGTACGCGTGTGCGCCAGTGTACGCGTGTGTCTCGTATAATTTTTTTTTTAAATTTTCATAAAATTATAAAATATGTAATAATATCGTAATA
>CM040444.1:18332680-18401935 GCA_022749755.1 Azadirachta indica
AAAAAGAAAGACAAATGGTCTAACCCTAATTCTGAAACACAAAAACAAATGTATCAAACCATTTAACAAAAAAAAAAAAACACCATATATAAATCTATATATATTTTTTGGCAGGGATAACTTCGCTTTCATTGTCATTTAAGCATGAGAAAAAAAAATCATCTACCATTTATAATTTTGTCAAATAATCCCTTCTTTATTTTTCATCTAACATCTCCTTGGATTGCTTCCATTAACCATTAAGATTGTGAACCCTAATTACCAACGACTGGAAATTAATAAATTGGTATTTGAACTGGCATTCGATTATAATTGCAAAATAAATAATGATAATAATAAATAAATAATTCAACTCGAAATCAATCTTCTTACCATAAATGAAAACAATGCACATAACTTTCTCTACATTATCCTTGTTTTTTATTTCAAGCTTTGTTTCCTTATTTGATCGGGGTACATTTATTTTTAACAAAGTGAAAAAAAAAAATGAAGAACAGTACTACTAGATTTTTATTTTCATTTGAATTTATGGGCTTTATAATGTTAATTAACTTGTGGTACATATGTTTCAAAGGAAGAAAAAAGTATTTTCATTGATTAAATAAATAACTTTTAAAATCAATTTTGATAATGTTTAGAATTCTCCCAATTTTGTATTTCAAATTCTAAATTGGAGTATTTCGAATTAAAAGGACTTTATCCTTATCTCCTTAAGTGCTTTTACTGTTAATTAACTAATATATCTTCAAAATAAATCTATAACGATCCTTTCCAAATATTCCTAACAGCATTCAAGTTCCTTCCTGTTATCTTTCTCTATCCAATATTCTTTAAAATCCATTTAAATCAATTCTTTCTTTCTATAAATAGTTGAAGTATACAAGCTAGCGAATCACATCACATCTCTTATCTATTTCTTCATCATGAACAGTTGTAGCTGGAAAGCATCTGTTATCTTAAGCGTTTGTGCTCTCATTGCTATTGTTTATGCAGCTGATGAAGAAAAGAAATTAGAGGAAAAATGCAAGAAAGGTTTTGACACAGCTGGGATGAGCAGGAAAAGCTTTCCCGATGGATTTGTGTTCGGAACGGCGTCTTCTGCTTATCAAGTTGAAGGCATGGCTAATAAAGGCGGAAGAGGACCATCAATCTGGGATCCTTTTGTTCATACTCCTGGAAATATTGCTAATAATGATACCGCTGATGTTGCTGTGGATCAATATCATCGTTACAAGGTATTGAAGATGGAACAAAAGTATGATATTACTTTGGAAATTAAATTAAATTTTCCTGTTTTAACAATTTTTTATATTTGTGGTGACCTACAGGATGACATTGATCTCATGGTTAAGCTAAATTTTGATGCATACCGATTTTCAATTTCTTGGTCCAGGATCTTCCCAAGTGGGTATTGTGTATTAATATACTTTTTCTTTTTCTTTTCTTCAATAATTTTGTCCTTAATAAACGCACTGTTGAAAACTCCTTCTGTAGAGGGAACTGGAGAAGTAAATCCCGAGGGCGTTGCTTATTACAACAGATTGATTGATTACATGGTTGAAAAAGGTAAATAAGTTTCCCAAAAATTAACAATCTCAAATTTTATTTCAATGATAACACAAATAATGTCGATCAATTTTTGTGTATGACTTATAGGCATTGCTCCATACGCAAATCTTTATCATTATGATCTTCCATTAGCTCTTCAAGAAAAATATCTTGGAATGCTGGATTGTCAATTTGTGTAAGTAATTCAGTAATATTTCTAAATCTTTTCTTAATCCACATAAATGTGATATTTGATTTTATGATCCAAAATCTTTCAGGAAGGACTATGCAGACTATGCAGATTTTTGCTTCAAGACATTTGGTGATAGAGTAAAGAATTGGCATACATTTAATGAACCAAGGGTTATAGCAGCCCTCGGATTTGACAATGGCATTAACCCTCCGTCAAGGTGTTCTAAAGAAGTCGGAAATTGTACAACAGGAAACTCCGGCACTGAGCCTTACATTGCTGCACATAATATGATTTTAGCTCATGCTGCTGCTGTAGAAAGATATCGAGAAAAATACCAAGTAAAGTTGTTTATCCTTTAATCTTTGATTTACTACGTAAAATTAAGTTTCTGAAAAAATTTGATGTTAATATATAGATGTCTCCATTAATTTCAGAAAGCACAGAAAGGTAAAATTGGAATTCTTTTGGATTTCGTTTGGTACGAACCTCTCACACATTCAAAGGCCGATGCTCTTGCAGCTCAAAGGGCAAGAGATTTTCATATCGGATGGTAAATTTTATTGCTGAATTTACAAGTTCGATAGAGTTTTGGATTACCGCGATGTTCTATTGACTTTTGGCTCATAATTTGTAGGTTTTTACATCCCATTACCTACGGTGAGTATCCTAAAACAATGCAAGAAATTTTGGGAGATAGGCTTCCAAAATTTACGGATGAAGAAGTTCGACTGGTAAAGGGATCAATAGATATGTTGGGTGTCAACCAATATACATCTTACTACATGTATAATCCTCCTGATGGTCCATCCAATATCTCAAGCTATCAGAATGATTGGAATGTTGGTTTTGCTTGTAAGTACATATGTCTCTTTTTTCTTTTCTATTTTTCCAATCCAATTCTTCTTTTTAATTTCAAAAAATTGCAGATCACCGCAAGGGAGTGCAAATTGGTCGAAGGGCAAATTCTTACTGGCTTTACATTGTACCCTGGGGAATATACAAAGCTGTATCATATGTGAAAGAACGATATCAGAACCCAGTTATGATTCTTTCAGAAAATGGAATGGATGATCCAGGCAATTACACACTTGCAAAGGGATTAGATGACACTGTTAGGGTTAGCTACTACAGAGGTTACTTGAAAAACCTGAAAAAGGCAATCGATGATGGAGCAAACGTAGTTGGCTACTTTGCGTGGTCCTTGGTAGATAATTTTGAATGGCTATCTGGTTATACTTCTAGGTTTGGTATAGTTTATGTTGATTTTGATACTCTTAAGAGGTATCCCAAAATGTCTGCCTATTGGTTCAGGCAGCTCTTGCAGAGAAATTAGAAGAAAATCAATAATAAAGGTTGTTTTGTTTAGGGTTTTAGGACCTTAGCTAATTAGCAGTAAGGATGTGTTCAATTCAGGCTTTCAGATCTGTTTCACAAATTTGTTAATAAGTAATTTAATAAATAAATTCTTGATTTCTTTCTGTATTGTCGTAATTTTTATCCTGATTAAGCACAGTAAATCTTTTAATGTTCTACATTGTCCCAAGTTTTTTCAGGTTTTCCAAAACTCTTTCTGGATTTTTTGATAAAACAAAGAAAAAATAAAAATCAAAAACAGTACCAAGTATTTTATTTTTCTTATTTAATATGGATCAACATATGCTTATTGACAATTATATTGTTGTGAAATGCTGATGTTTCGCTCTGCAACTCCGTTCTAGTCAGGAGTGTAAGGATATCAAAATTGTGGTGTGATGATCACCATTGAAGATGATTTAGGAAAGTTGCGGACCCAAATTAACCTTCACCATTACATTTAAAAATCTGGATTTTCTTGTTCAATCGGAAAAAAAAAAAAATTCTTTTTTTAAAGGAAATAACCAAGAAAATCTTGAATAGGTTATATGCAAATAAAGCATAAAATCTATAATTTTGATTCTAGTTAACAGGGGGAGATCCCCATAAGTTCAATTGTGTATTTTGTCTCCAGAAAACAAGAAAACGTTATTTGATACTTTAAAATTAAAGAGAGTTTACAATGTTTACTTAGTTGGCCTCAAGAAACACTAACACTAATCCAACTAGAAAATTGTATCTTAAAACTTGTATGTCTAATCATTTGATGCCATAAATTTGAGTTTGTCTTGCCTCCATTTATTGTCGTTAATGGCTTAAAAAAATTTTTGGGTTAAATAACAATTCAACACACACTTAATTGTCCCAACAATAACAATACTATGGTTAATCTTACCGCAAATTTGTTATATGACTATATATATTTGTTGAATTACTTTCTTGGCTTCTATTGTCTATTGAACTTTCAATTATTCTTCCACGAGTTCTGATGATTAGTATTTCCTGTGCTGTCGTTAACCCGTGACACTAAGAGAAACCTCTATCACGGAATCCAAATCTACCACCTTGCTGATTTCTTCCTCTTCCTCGTTGTACAGGAAACGCTTGGTTATGATCTGAAGCTAACTTGTCTTCTTCCTTTTGAGCAATGGTAATCTGTTCATGGTTTTGCAAGGCTTGAAGAAATTGCTTCAGGCTCGAATATGGTGCTTTCGAAATCAATTAGAGCCCGAGATAACTGGAAAATTTTGTCATTGTGTGAGAGATGCTTTCTGATGACAGTAAGGTTGTCGCAAATATTCTTCAAATTTTTAGAGATGTCCTCTAACTTCAAGGATCGTTTCTTTAGAGAATAAAAGCTACCTTTCAGCCATGATCTTGCTCTTTGGTTTATCAGAGCATTTGCTTGAGAGTCAAATCTCAAGGGCAGTTTGCCCTCAAATGAATATGCTGAGAACATCCTCAGTCATTATGGAGTTTGTCATGCATGGGCATAACGAAACTCAGTGATCATTAATATGGGTTATGGATAAATGACGTATTCACTTTTAAAGTTTGATGAAAATCATATTTTTCATATATACCCTTACTTGTAAAAGCTGACATTTGCAACCTTTTTTGAATTTCTATGTTAAAATTTTATTAGTTGAGTATCTTGATATTTGGATAACTAAAATTAAAACCAAAATTTTAAATGTACTTCATGGAAATCCTCTTGTACAAGTTATTGTCTTGACATAATTCATAAGAAACACTAAATATTTATGATTTTTTAAAAAAATGAGACAAATAAAATAGACATCAAAATAATTAAACATTATAAAATATAACAGTTTTTTTTGGTAACCCAAACAGACTCTTAAATACGAACATTAGACAATTAATTAATAAACAACCGTTTAAACATGTGTATCACTATTTTAAATTTTTAATGATATTGTAATCATATATTATAAACTCTGACAACTGTAAATTACTCTCCATGTGCCAAGTTGTAGCCTCGAAAGATATGCATTGTTTTTTGTACACTATCTTTTGGAATGGACCTACATGATTTCCTTTCTCCAACCAATTGAGAACTTAAAATAAATAATTTAATAATAAATTTTGTTATGATTTCTTAAATGGGAATCTCGATCAAGTAGTCATATTAAAGAAAGAGAGTCAAATTAATAATATAGAACGTTAAACTCATGTCAGTCTAATAAATATTAAACGTTAAATTATTATTATATTATTGATTATTCATATGATTCCAATACTAAATATACTAATGGATAAAAATGAGATGAAATGAAATAAGATGCATGCATGTTTACATACATACATGCATACAGACACACACACACACACATATATATATATTATATTTGTTTATTTGCAGATATCTGCAAGATTTCACACCGACCAATCGAGACTAAATTTGTAATGGATAATTTTGGTATAATATGAATATGAGTTAAAAATTTCAATAGGGTATATTATATTCACGTACTTTTTCAATTATTGGGATATATAATTAACAAAAAAACATGTTTACAGATAGATACCCACGATCCAAATGCGCCAGTTGTTTCTATGAAGGACAGTCCGATTCCTGAAAGCCTACAAACATTGACTCGTTGACTCTTCAGAAATATTACTAAAGAGTTGCTTTAGCTCTTGATGAACTCTAGGTAGTAGTCACTAAAGCCTCAACGGTTTCTGTATAAGAACGTCTTCTGGGTTTGATCTTTCAGTTATCCTTGTGATTTCTTTAACATCAAGAACTTGACATTGCGCGTGGAAGAATCAAGCAAATGGCCACGTTACTTAGCAGTTAAAGTGCTGTAACAGGGTGGTCAGACTAATCTTTATGGAGTTTTTGCATATCCAGTATGGAACACTAACCATTAAGTAAACCTGTGCGTGCTTATATATATATATATATATATATATATGTTGATCAGATAAATTTTAAGCTGACTTTTTGCCATATTTTTAGGTTTCCCATGTTGATCCTTCACATATGATGTTGCTGCCAAGAAATGGCAGTGCAGTTTTTGATAACATTGTGACAAGTGGGCCATTGAAGTTCGAGTTTGTCGTAAGAGATGATGCTGATAACTTGTCGATTTTTGCTGAAAATGTATTTCCTGCTGACTGGAAATCTGGAATGATCTTTGACACTGGAGTTCAGATTCGTGCGACTCAATGGGAGGGTTGCCATGTCAATAAATGCCCTTAAGACAGCTGGTAAAGGTAGAGAGTTTCTGATTTCATCAATAACAATATAATTTGGAGGATTAGAAGATGAAAAAAAGTTCTATTTTCCTATTATGTCCGTTGCATCTCACCTAATAGTCTGAGAGTTGCGATGTTATAACTCTATAAGACTAGCTTGAACTTGATTGGAGAGATCCTCTATCCTCTACCGCTGCTACTGTTTTCATTGTATTTGATAAGGCACAGGACCTAAATTATGAATTCATAATATGTGTGGAAGTAAGTTAATCACAATATTAATGTAAAGCAATACAATGGTTTAAGTATAGGTCATGATTAATGTAAAACTCAATTAACATTAAATAAAACTCATTTGTAGCAGATTTGATTCTGCTACTTGCGATCTGACAAATTCGATAATGGGAAGGTGTTTTTAGAGTTTAATAATAATCAGTTTAATGACTAATGATGCAAGACAAATGTATGGACGCTGGGACGATGCCCTAGATTACTTTCCACGACAAAAAGTAGCCTGAAAGTAAGAATTGCTAGATTCGTTAGTCTTGACACAAAAGGAAAGAAGATAATCCCCATAAGATCATGGACTAGGATTCCAGGATAACGATTTCCGAACACAAAAAGTAGCCCTAGATTCCAGGATAACATTGAATAATGATTCTTTATATTGAGTGTGACATGCAATTGTAGTAGAGTAAAACTAGTTTATGCAATCCTATTTTAATGAAAGTGCTCCTAAAATACGTCTTTACCTAACAATTAAATTAATGTAATTTATTCCTAAGTAAAATACATATCTAAAGACTTACATTTATAATAAAATATTTATTTTAATTAATCATGAGTTAATAAAAATTAGGTTTCAGGCATCAAAACCATTTTAAAGTTTTGGGCTTTTGTGTTCTTTATATATTAGTCTAATTACATAATATGTTCTTTAAATCTAAATTTCTCCAAATGGGTTAAACTTGGGTTATTACGTTGATTTGAGTACAATTTGGGCCTAATCGTAAAGTTCACATCACGACTCACAATTTAAAACTCAAAGAGTGATTTCAGTCTACTTTTACTTTTTTTATACATTATTTGTTTTGGCTCGAACTGGCACTCGAGTTTAAGGTCAATTTTTAAGTATCAACAATAATTTTATACCAAAAATTTATACACAAAAAATTTTAAATTTAAAATGTGATATTAAATAAACATATTTTATTCTAAATTTTTTACGTTATTGTCTAAAAAAAATCTTTAATTGCATAAAACTAAACTAAATCTTAAAATTCAAGTGACTTAATTATGTGAATTCAAGAAAAACTTATTGAACGATAATTTTATATTAAATTTAAAAGTTGTATTGGAAAAGGTGTTATTTGAGTTTCAATAATACGGTCTCTTCACATTTTTAAGTTGGAGAATTATTATATTCATGTTTTAAAATAAAAAAAAAAAAACATGGTTGTGTGCGCTATTTTTGGAAGAGGTCTGCATGATTTCCTTCCTCCAACCCATGGAGACTTTGCAATAAATAATTTAATTAGAAATTTTTCTACAATTTCGTAAATGGGAATCTCGATTCAATAGTTGTATTAAAAATAGAAAAAGTCAAATCAATATTACGGAGCCCTAGATTCATGTCAATTTAATAAATAGTAAACATTAAATTAATAATATATTATTCAGCGTTTATATCATGATTCAAAAACTAAATATTAAATATTAATGCACAAAAGTTAGATGAAATAAAATAAGATTAAAAGATGTTGGATAAAAGATCTCTATCCAGTCTACTTTCATTTTTATCTCTATCCAATAAACCATCAAAAGATGAAGTATTATATACCATATAAATACACTATGACCTATCTTCATTTTATTGTTATTTATTAAAATATATTTAATTATAAAATATAAATTAAAATTTTAAATCTAAATTATTGTCACAAGTAATTTTTAAAAATGTTTAAATAATTATTTCAATAGATAAATATTTAATGTTATATTTTTAAGAAATAACATAAATTTTTTAAAATAAAGTAAATGAATTTTAGACAATTCTATTTTTAAAAAATTGAACAAACTTTATTGCTAAAAATTTAAATTTTGAACGTTTTCCATTATAAATAAAATAATTTTTTTAATTTCCAATAATCTTTTTTTAATGTTAACTAAACAATACCCAAAAATTTAAAAGAGAGTTTTTTTAATATTAAAAGAAACTCTTTTAACTAAGGAAAAAATCAAAATGAATGACCTCCAAGACCTACTAACTTATGGGATAAATAAATATATATATATATAGATATATATTATTTGGAGAGATCTGCAATATCACCTTAAGGCCAACCAATTGAGACTAAAAATGTAATTAAAAATTTTGGAATATGAAATACGAGTTTGGTAACATGAAAAGTTAGTTTAATTAATCAATATAAAATGCTAAATTAGTAATAATATATTACTGATCATGCATATGAGACAAATAATAAACAAATGGATTGAAGTTAAATACAATAAAATATTTTATTGGGATATTTAAAAGAAAAAGGGTTTACAGCTAAGAACCCACGATGCAACTGCGGCAGTTGTTTCCGAGAAGGACCGTCCCAACTCTGAAAGCCTACAAGTATTGACTTGTTGAATTCTTAAGAAATATAATTAAAGAGTTGGTTTAATTAGCTCTTGATGAGTTGTAGTATAAATATATCAAGAGTACTCTCTTCGCTTTCTCATCACAATATTTTGGACTTGTCTCTCGATATATCTGTACATTAAAATTAGAAGTGGCTATGTTTCCACTCAAGCTAAAAATGGCCATCTTTCTTCACTTTCTCTTCTTTCTATTATCATTTGCGACTGCAGAATTAATTGATTGTACCCAGTGTGAGCATAAGGGCAAGGTTTCATATATCTCCGAAGACTCTGCACTTTCATGTAAGGATGCATACAAGGATCAGTTTCTTTTTTTTTTGGTTTTTCGTTTTTAGTTTATGAAAATGAAAATTGGGATTGACCCAGATGTTGTTTTGATGAGATTTAGAGTTGGTAATCTTTGGTTTTTGGATTTGATATATCCTGCAGCTGGGGCATGTGCGTATGGTTCAATGGCACAAGGCTTTAATCATGGATACCTTGCAGCTGCTTCCTTCTACGCTGATGGTGCTCTCTGTGGTGGATGCTATAGGGTTTGTAAATTTGTTTTACAGTATATACATAATAAATCTTCCCTTTTCTTTTAGTTCTGTTAGTTAAATTGGTTTCTAAATCAATTTGATTTTGTGTTGACAGATGAGATGCAAGAACAAAAGACTGTGTAAGAAAGAAGGAACCACAGTGATGGTGACTGATGAGCTCACTAACACTAACAGCAGCAAAATAGACTTTGCTCTCAGCAGAAAAGCTTACATGGCTATGGCTAATAAGGGTATGGAAAAAGAACTTTTGAAACATGGAACTACCCACGTCACATACAAAAGGTAATAATAAAATACCACAATATAATGTCTTTCAACTTATTAAATATAACCATGTGTATAATAGAAGAAAATATATCTGTATTTGCTCTTCTGGGTTTGATTTCCAGGTATCCTTGTGATGATTTCACCAACAAGAACTTATCTCTTCGTGTCGAAGAATCAAGCAAATGGCCAAATCACTTAGCAGTTAAAGTGCTGTACCAGGGTGGTCAAACTGAAATACGAGATATTTGGGTATCTCAGGTGTGAAAAACTTACCAATTGAGTAAATCTGCTTATACACGTTGAGGATGAATTCTTAAAATGCTGTATTTTTGCCATATATTTTTCTTTCCAGGTTGGTTCTTCAGATCTGGTTTTCCTGACAAGAAACCGCAGTGCAGTTTGGGAAGCACACAATGTTCCAAAAGGGCCATTGAAGTTTGAATTTGAAGTCATAGATCGAGACGATTCCTCGTCAATTTTTACAGAAAAGGTTTTGCCTGCTGACTGGAAACCTGGAACGATCTATGACACTGGAGTTCAGGTTCGTGAGTACAGTTCGGAGGGCTGCTCTGAAGATAATTGCAATTTAGATGACTGGTGATGGAAGAGTTTCTGATTTCATCAATAATCAAATAATCAGGAGGACTACAAGATTAAAAGAAGTTCTATTTTACAACTTTAATTTGCATTTTCCCATGCCAATTAGAATAACAAGTTTAAAGTATGGGGTTGCTCTAACTGGCTCCTTTGTATCTTCTCTAGCACGTGTGTATAACATATATGAATAAGAATTATCTTTGATTTCAACCTTTTATTTTAATTCATTTCTAGAAAACTGATATTGTTTAGTCAAACACCTATTTATATTAGTTCTATTATAGAACAATGCGATAGTTTACTCTCATTTTTAGACGAAATTTGCTCTTGTATAAGGGGAGCAACCTACCTCCAATTGAAGAATATTATCTTTGATTTAAATTTTTATTTAAATCAAAATTATAACCAACAGTAAATTAAAAATAGGAATACTCTTATTTATCCCCTTAAATTTTCAAAAAATACTAGATATCCGTGAATTTATAATGCAAAGTTTGCTAGAAAGTCCTACTATTGAGAAACATAGGAAGCCCAACTTTCGCCTTTTTTTTATTTTTTCAAAGCAAGAGCTTCATTCATTCTAAAACCCATTACATCGACGAGTACAAATGACTACAGATTTACATCAATTTCTTCAAAGTTTTATAGAGATTCGTTACAACATAAATTAATTAAAATGAAGGAAATCCTAATACTCATTAAAAAATATGGAGAATATAAATTTAATACTTTTTGGTTTAGTGTTTTTAACTAAAATAAGTGTTTTGATTTGAAGTTTCACTGAAAGTTTTTCCATAACTTTTTTACTTACTTTCCACAACTCTAAATAATCTTTCTAATTCTAGCTGCAACAAATATTTTATAATGCACCTTTTATGGTATAAACTCCAGTAAATCTAAAGTTCTACCCCTTCAAATTTCTTCATATAATACTTCAATCATCCAAATCTATAAGAAAATAATAACTTTTTGTTTAATATATTTATTTAAAAATTATATTTAACATAGTAAAAATTTAAGATATATCTTCTTGTACGAATAAACATGCATGTATTTTATCCTACTTAAAAGAAATGTACAAGATTTATGTTTGTAATAAATATCTATTTTAATTAATTTTAAGTTAATTAAAATAAGGTTTTCGGCTAAAAATAAGCTCTAAAGGCTTTAGATTCTTTGTTCGTTATACATTAACCTAATCCCATAATAGTTCCCCTGAGTTTAAAATCTCTCAAGTGGGCTTGACCAAAAATATTATGCCGAATTAAGTTAGACTTAAAGCTACACTCACCTTACATTGCGATTCACAATTTGTATCATAAAGATTGACTTGCATCTACATATAACTTTATACCTTATCTGAATGAAACAATGTAGTTTGGTCTTAGAGTCGAACTCAAGTCCAAGGTCAATTTTTCAGGTACTAACACTAGATTACAAAAACAAAATTATCGCAATATAATTTAAAAATATTTTGATTCTTCTACTTAGTCATTTGGTTCAGTTATATTATTCTGGTGTTGTAATACAAATGTGAAGACAATTTTTATCCAAAATCTCCTATTTGATTTTGACTAGTTGAACACTTAAATAAGTCTTAAATTACTCTTAGTGGGCTTTAATATTACTAGGCCTCTAAATTCAAATTAAACTTTCAAACCCCTTATGAGTGATAGGGAATAAGGTCTATCACGTCCCCTTGATTTCACCTAGTGGTCTAAGAGTTGCTATAGTATAACCTAATGAGATTGGCTTCAACTTGATTAGAGGGATTTGCTACTACTTCTATTGTTCGTACAATACTTGATAACATACAATACTCAAATTATGGGTTTAAGGTGTGTGTGGGAGCTAGCTAATTTCAATATCAATGTAAAAGAATACAATAGCTTAAGGATAGGTCATGACTAATATAAGACCAAATTAATATTAAATAAATTTGTTTATAGCAATATTTGATACTACTTACAACCTGACAAATCCCAATGTAACAAGAAGGTGTTTTTGGAGCCTAAGATTAATAACTAGTTTAGTGACTAATGATGTAGGACAAATGTATGGATGCTAGGCTGATGCCTTAGATTACTTAATTTCCAAAACTAGAGTATATTTTGATATGAGCAATCTAAATTTTTTTGTATACAGATACAACTATTCTAGCTATGGAGCCTCTACTAGCAAGGTAAATTGTCATTCCAAGAAATTGGCCTCTAATATGTTACTACATCTGCACCTAATTTCTGGTTCATTTTGAGTACTACAGCTACCTTTATTAGGGTCAATTTAGCAGTGTTAAAAAATAAATACTAATATGATTATTACTTATATTTTTAATACTTTTTTTTAGGAGGTTTTGAAGAAACACTTAAAATCTCTAAAAGTACTTATTGGTACTAAATTAAGTATTTGGAGGTGTAATTATAAAGGTAATTTTGTATTGATAAATTATTAAAATAGACATATTAAAATAAATAATATATCCATGCAGAGATATTTTTAATAAAAAAAATTATATATGCATATAAATATATACATATATATAACATTTTTTTTATAAACATTTCTAAAAAAATTGAATAAAAAATTTGTTGCATATATAACTACAACTTTAATAATATAGAAAAATAAAAAATAATATTTTTTCTATAAAATAACTATAATTTTAATATATTAATTATCTTCTAAACATTAAAATGTAATTAAAATTATAAATGTCATGAATCCAAATAATGTTTCAATTTCAATAATTTATTTATCTAGAAATAAAAAAAAAATATAATAAATAATTTATTTCCAAATATTTAATATAATCTATCATATATTAATTTATATAATCATCTAAATTAAAATCTATTTAACCTAAAAAAGTAAATATTTGATAAATGTAATTTTCAAATTTGTTTAGGGATAATTTGGAAAAAATAAAACTTTTATTCATTGTACAGGTACTACTCTCTTAAGCACTTAAAGTGTTAATTTGAGAAAGCACCAAATTTGTACTAAATAAATAATCACTTCAACTATTAAAATTTTTTTACCAAGCACATTTATTAAAATTTATCAAATATATGATTTAATATTTTACGAGTGTTAATTAGTACTTATGGAGTGCTAACAATGATTGCCAAACCCATCCTTACTTTGCATCATTGATTTTAGTGGTTTATGTAATGCACCTATGGGATCAGAACCCACTAGAAAATCATAAAACCTTATTATGATTCAGTGCAATGTCGAAATGATGACAAAAGATCAGTATGGGATACACATATAATTGCTTATTAATTTGTGCCAATAATTTGGATGAATTTGACATGTGCTCTCTGGGGGAGAGCAATTTTTCTCTAAATTGATAGCTGCATCTGATTAGATTCATTTTGAGGTTTATGTGATTATTCCACATTATAAAAATTGTCAATCCCCTGTTCCTTCTATGTGAACATACTAAAGCATGCTTATAGTTGACCTAGTTTTCTATTTTTAAGCAATTTTAATTGTCATGTAAGTAAGTGGTTTAACATAAAATTTAAATACTTGTAATTCTTAGTCTATTTGTTGAGTTCTAATTTAATTTTCGTTGTTTTATTTTGTATTTACAATGTAAGTAAGTTTCTAAGGAGTTGATGTTGGAATTTTTTAACCTATTCAACCACTTATTTTTAATAGATTAGCGGCTTATTAATAATTATATGTTAGAATTTGATTTTCCTTTAAATTTATTTTATTTGTATTGGGATAATGAATTTCCATTTTATATGTTGACAATGATATTTATTAGAGATAAATTGACAATTATATTTGTATATTTAGAAATTATATTTGGGATTTGGAATGAAGAATTTTTAATTATTGTTCTATTTTTAATTTTTTGTTATCTTTAGTTAAATAATATTTATTGTTTTACTTTTATTTTTATCATTTTTAGTTATATTGGTAATTAATATAAACTCGTCAAACAAAACCCAAAAAAAAAAAAATTGAACAAACAAAAAGTCCAGAAAAAAAAGGAAAATTGGCATGCCAAAAATTCAATCAATTCTTAATAACAAACTATTAGCAAATCTTGATAACTTTGTGACAACAAATAAATTCTATCATATATTTGTGATAAATTTTTGTCACTGATTTGTGACTAAAACTGCTTTTGTCACGAAACAATGATAATCAAATGCTATCATCTATATATGAATGGGCAATAATTGATAAATAACATTGTCACGAAATGTCATTCATGAGAGATATTATCTGTCATGCATGCTCCTTTTTGTAGCAGTATTAGCTTCTAAAATGATATACTAGACTTTATGCTTTAATAATTATTGAAAAGGTAGAAAAAATTACTTTTTATTAAAAATAATGCATTAAATTAATATTAATATTAATATTAAAAGGTCGATTAGTATACTGGTCTTTATGCTTATCTTCACCATCTCTCCCAATATCGTCTTTGCAAAACACTTGATCAATCCCAACAAATTCACAAAATCCCACAAACAATTCTTTGATGAATCCGTAGAATTATTGTTGCCTTTCGAGTTACTGACGACTCTGGCTTTTTCCTTCACCAGGCAATCCAAGACAAGCCCAGATTCTCATTCGCGACAAAAGCCTCTTGCTTACACCTCTCGGTCACAGCCAAAGCTTCATCCATATATATATATATATATATATATATATATTTTAACAACTAAAAAGATAAAGTTATTTTTTTTATAAAATTACCAATTTAACTGACATTTCCTAAAACGTTAGGGACTAAAATAAGATTGTCTTTTAAAAGTGTTATAAACAAATAGTTCCGACATAGAATATATTTAATATTTATTATTAAAATCGGAGTCCAACTGTAATTCTCCCTTTTTAAATTTTTAATGATATTGTAATCATATATATTATAAAGTCTGACAACTGTAAATTACAGGTCCATGTGCCAAGTTGTAGCCTCTAAAAATATGCATTGTTTTTTGTGTGCTATCTTTTGGAATGGACCTACATGTAACATGATTTCCTTTTCCAATCAATTGAGAACTTATAATAAATAGTCTAATGATAAATTTTGTTATGATCTCCTAAATGGGAATCTCGATCAAGTAGTCATATGAAAAAAATAGAGTCAATTAAATAATATAGAACGTTAAACTCATGTCAGTCTAATAAATATTAAACATTAAATTATTAATATATCATTGATTATTCATATGATTCTAATACTAAATATACTAATGGATAAAAATGAGATGAAATGGAATAAGATGCATGCATGTTTACATACATACATATATACATATATATATATATATTATATTTGTTTATTTGGAGATATCTGCAAGATTTCACACCTACCGATCGAGACTAAACTTGTAATGGATAATTTGGTTGTAATATGAAATATGAGTTAAAAATTTCAATGGGGTATATTATATTCACGTACTTTTTCAATTATTGGGATATACAATTTAAAAAAAAAAAAAAGAAACATGTTTACAGCTAGAAACCCACGATCCAAATGCGCCAGTTGTTTGTGCGAAGGACAGTCCGATTCCTGAAAGCCTACAAACATTGACTCGTTGACTCTTCAGAAATATTACTAAAGAGTTGCTTTAGCTCTTGATGAACTGTAGGTAGTAGTCACTAAAGCCTCGAAGGTTTCTGTATAAATATCTAAAAACTTTCTTTGTTTTATCATCACATTTTTGCATTTTTCTCTCGACATAGCTTTTCACTAAAATTAAAAATGGCTATCTTGTCACTAAAACTAAAAATGGTTATATTTCTTCACTTTCTCTTCATTCACTTATCATTTGCGACTGCATGGGTAGCTTGTCCTCGATGTGAGTATAAGGGCAAGGTTTCTTATATCTCCGAAGACTCTGCACTTTCATGTAAGCAAGCATATATCAGCTTTTTAATCTTTTGATTTCAGTTTATGCAAATGAAAATTGGCATTGACCCAGATGATGTTTTGATGAGATTTAGAGCGGATAATCTTTGGATTTTGGATTTGATATATCGTGCAGCTGGGGCATCTGCGTATGGTTCAATGGCATTAGACTTTAATCATGGATACCTTGCGGCGGCTTCCTTCGACGATAATGATGGTCGTGTCTGTGGTAGATGCTACAGGGTTTGTATATAATAATAAAACACTCATCCCTTTTGGCCTTTAATTCCTTTTGTTATGAAAATTTGGTTGCTAAACTTAATTGTACACAATATGGCAGATGAGATGCGAGAACAAAAGATTATGTAAGAGAGAAGGAACCACAGTAATTGTGACTGATGAGCTCACTGACAGTAACAGCAGCAAAAAAGTAAACTTTTCTCTTAGTAGAAAAGCTTACATGGCTATGGCTAAAAAGGGTATGGAAAAACAACTTTTGAAACATGGAGTTGTCCATGTCACATACAAAAGGTAATATAATTACTATATTATGTACTGATTTCAACTTGGTAAATCTGTATATATAATAAAATTAATGCATAAGAACGTGTTCTGGGTTTGATCTTTCAGTTATCCTTGTGATTTCTTTAACAACAAGAACTTGACCCTGCGCGTGGAAGAATCAAGCAAATAGCCAGATTACTTAGCAGTTAAAGTGCTGTACCAGGGTGGTCAGACTAATCTTTATGGAATATTTGCATATCCGGTATGAAAAACTAACCATTAAGTAAACCTGTACGTGCTTATATATATATATATATATATATGAATTTTAAGTTGACTTTTTGCCATACTTTTAGGTTTCCCATGTTGATCCTGCACATATGATGTTGCCGTCAAGAAATGGCAGTGCAGTTTTTGATAACATTGTGACAAGTGGGCCATTGAAGTTCGAGTTTGTCGTAAGAGATGATGCTGATAACTTGTCGATTTTTGCTAAAAATGTATTTTCTGCTGACTGGAAACCTGGAATGATCTTTGACACTGGAGTTCAGATTCGTGCGACTCAATGGGAGGGTTGCTATGTCAATAAATGCCCTAAAGACAGCTGGTAATGGAAGAGAGTTTCTGATTTCATCAATAATCAAATAATTCGGAGGATTAAAAGATGAAGAAAAGTTCTATTTTCCAACTTAGTCTTTTCGCTTTGTTACTGTAACTTTGCACTTTTCTTGCTAAATAATAAGATTAAAATGGCCAATTACTCTAAATGATACCTTTTTGTTTGGCTCTCACATGCGTACGTGTAGATGAAATACGTGAATAAGAATATATTCTCTTTGACTTGATTTTTTTATTTAATTTGTTTTGTAGAAAACTGCAAATTTCAGATTTCATTCCGTCTGCATACAAACAATAATCAAATAATACGGAGGATTGGAATATGTGAATAGATCAAGAAGATCTATTTTCCATTTTGTTTCTTTAGTTTCTTTTAATTGTGACGTTGTTCTTTCACTTCTAAAATAATAAAATTAATGTCCACTTGTTCATACTATCTCTCTCTCTCTCTCTCCCGTATGCGCGTCTATGAAGTATTTGGGGTAAGGTTCGTAGAAAATATATATACGTTATAACCTACAATTTAAATTCAAAAAATAATTTAAATCCACTTTGAATTTTTTAAAATATTACTTATTCAAAATATTGTAGTTTTGGGTTGAACTTAGACTTTCAGTTTAAGGTCAAATTTTAAGCATCAACAATAATTTTATACCAAATATTTATATCCAAAAAAGTTTTAAATTTTAAAATGTGATATTAAATAAACATATTTTATTCTACATTGTTTACTGTCTAAAAAGGTTAAAATAATTTTAATTGCACAAAACTAAACTAAATCTTAAAATTCAAGTGACTTAGAATCCGTTTGATATAACTTTTCAAATAAACCTTTTTAACGTAGAATTTTTATCCGTAAAACTTTTATGAATAGAACTTTTAATAAAAATTGATTAATCGTTTGGTTATCACAAATGATTTTTGAAAAAATTTTGAGTAATTATTTTAATAAACAGATTTTTAATGTTTTATTTTAAAAAAATTACATACAAGTTTTAAAATAAAATAAAAGTATTTTAAATAATTTTACTTTTAAATAAGATTATTAAATTTAAAAAGAGTTTTTATCATTAAAAATATTATTTTGGCAATGAAAAAATTAAATCAAACAGTTACTTAGTTATGTGAATTCAAGAAAAAATTAGTGAATGATAATTGTATATTAAATTAAAAGTTGTATTGGAAAAGGTGTTATTTGAGTTTCAATTTAATATGGTCTCGTAACATTTTAAAGTTGGGTTATTTCTATATTCCTGTTAAAAAAAAAAAATGTTGTGCGCGCTATTTTTGGAAGAGGTCTGCATGATTTCCTTCCTCGAACCAATTGAGACTTTGCAATAAATAATTTAATTAGAAATTTTTCCATAATTTCCTAAATGGGAATCTCGATTCAATAGCTGTATTAAGAAAAACAAAAGTCAAATCAATAATATGGAACATTGAATTCATGTCAGTTTAATAAATAATAAACATTAAATTAATTATATATTATTCAACATTTATATCATGGTTCCAAAACTGAATATTAAATATTAATAGATAAGTTAGATGAAATAAAATAAGATTAAAGGATGTTGGATAAAAGATCTCTATCCAGTGTACTTTCATCTTTATCTATATCCAATATACCTTCAAAAGATGAAGTATAATATATCTAAAAATACACTTTGACCTATCTTAATTTTATTGTTATTTATTAAAATATATTCAATTATAAAAAATAAATTGAAATTTTTAATTTTAAATCTAAATTCAATTAAAATTAATTAAGAGTTCATTTAATATAATTTTTCAAATAAAATTTTTTGATAGATTTTTTTATGTGTAGAATTTTTAATAAATATTTATTAATTATTTGATTATTACAAATAATTTTTAGAAAATTTTAAGTAATTAATTTAATAAAAAAATGTTTAATGTTCTATTTTTAAAAAATAGTATAAAATTTTTTTAAATAAATTAAAAATATTTTATAAAATCCTACCTTTTATAAAAGTTAAAGAAATTTTATTGTTGAAAATTTAAATTTTGAATTTTTTTAATTAAAAATAAAATAATTTTTTTAATTTTCAATAACATTTTTTTCAATGTTAATTAAACAATAACCAAAAATTTTTTAAAAAATTTATCATAAAAAAATCTTTTTTGAGTGAAGGAAAAAATCAGAAAAAACAAGCACCATCACCGACTAACTTGTGGGATAAATTATATATATATATATATAATTTGGAGAGATCTGCAAAATCTCCTTAGGGCCAACCAATTGAGACTAAAAATATAATTAATAATTTTGGAATATGAAATACGAGTTTGCTAACACGGAAAGTTAGTTTAATTAATTAATATGAAATGCAAAATCAGTAATATATTACTGAGCATGTACATGATACAAATAATAAACAAATGGATTGAAGTTCAATGCAATAAAATATTTTATTGCGATATTAAAAAAAAAAAAAAAAGGTTTGCACCTAAGAACCCACGATGCAAGTGCGCCAGTTGTTTCGGAGAAGGACGGTCCTAATTCTGAAAGCCTACAAGCATTGACTTGCTGAATTCTTCAGAAATATAATTAAAGTGTTGCTTTAATTAGCTCTTGATGAGTTGTAGTACAAATATCTCAAGAGTACTTTCTTTGTTTTCTCTTCACAATATTCTGGATTTATCACTCGATATATCTTTTAACTGGAGTTAGAAATGGCTATGTTTCCAGTGAAGTTAAAAATGGCTACCTTTCTTCACTTTCTCTTCGTTCTCTTATCTTTTGCGACTGCAGAATTAATTGATTGTGCTCAATGTGAGCATAAGGTGTTGAAAAAAATGGGCCTTTAGATGAAGCCAATAATACAAAAGGAATTCAACCTGGCTCAAGTGCACATCTGACCCAAGCACAACTTTCATATCCTTTCCAGATTGCATAAAGTGACAAAAGGCTGGTACATTGCAATTGCATTAACGTACTCTGCAGTGATCAAATGCAGTACAAAAGCAGAGAAAATCACAGCATCTTTTGTGGTGATGATAGCATATTCTACCTAGACTAGTATAGACAAAATATGTGGAATAAATTAGGGTTGGTTCTCTCTTGGACCTTGTATAAAAGAAGCTCTTTATATCTTCTTGTATACTGTAGCCACTGTTTACATTGAATATTCACATACTCTGAAATTTTTTAAGTTAAAGGCGAGGCTTCATATATCTCCGAAAAGACTCTGCACTCAAATGTAAGCATGCCTATATAGATCAGCTTTTTCTTTTTTCTTCTTTTGTTTCTAGTTTATGAAAATGAAAACTGGGATTGACCCAGATGATTTTTTGATGAGATTTAGAATTGATGAGATTTAGAATTTTTTGGTTTTTGGATTTGATATATCATGCAGCTGGGGCTTGTGCGCATGGTTCATTGGCAGTAGGCTTTAATCATGGATACCTTGCAGCTGCTTCCTTCTACGCTGATGGTGCTCTCTGTGGTGGATGCTATAAGGTTTGTAAATTTGTATTACAGTATATACATAATAAATCTTCCCTTTTCTCTTAATTCTGTTATTTAAATTTGGTTTCTAACTTAATTTGATTTTGTGTTGGCAGATGAGATGCAAGAACAAAAGACTATGTAAGAAAGAAGGAATCACAGTGATGGTGACTAATGAGCTTACTAACAGTAACAGCAGCAAAATAGACTTTGCCCTCAGCGGAAAAGCTTACATGGCTATGGCTAATAGGGGTATGGAAAACCAACTTTTGAGACGTGAAACTATCCACGTCACATACAAAAGGTGATAATAAAATATATTACATTATGTGTTTCAACTTAGTAAACCAACTATGTGTATGATAGAAGTAAATACATATGTGTTTGCTCTTCTGGGTTTGATTTCTAGGTATCCTTGTGATGATTTTACCGACAAAAACTTGTCTCTGCGTGTGGAAGAATCAAGCGAATGGCCAAATCACTTGGCAGTTAAAGTGCTGTACCAGGGTGGTCAAACTGAAATACGAGATATTTGGGTAAACCTGCTTACTTATATATGTTCAGGATGAATTCTTAAAATGCTGACTTTTTGCCACGTATTTTTCTTTCCAGGTTGGTTCTTCAGATCTGGTTTTCCTAACAAGAGACCGCAGTGCAATTTGGAACGCACACAATGTTCCAAAAGGGCCATTGAAGTTTGAATTTGAAGTCATAGATCGAGACGATTCCTTGTCAATTTTTACAGAAAAGGTTTTGCTTGCCAACTAGAAACCTAGAACGATCTATGACCCTGGAGTTCAGGTTCGTGAGTACAGTTCGGAGGGCTGCTCTGAAGATAATTGCAATTTAAATGACTGGTAGTGGAAGAGTTTTTGATTTCATAAATAATCAAATTATCTGGAGGATTACAAGATTAAAAGTTCTACTTTACAAGTTTTGTATTTTCCCTGTTACAATAGTGTACGGTTGATCTAATTGACACCCTTTTTATCTTCTCTAACATGTATGTATGAAATATATGAAACAAGAATTATCTTTGTTTTCAACTTTTTATTTAATTTGTTTGCAGAAAACTGATATTGTTTAGTCAAGCATCTGTCAAGACCTACTTGTATTAGTTCTATTATAGAATAATGTGATAGTTTACTTCATTTTCTGACAAAATTTGCACTTATACAAGGGGTTAACCTACCTTCAATTGAAGAACAAGAAACTTAAAAAAGAAAAAAAAAGCGAAGTAACGTTATAACTAAAATAGCATAGAAATCCATGCACGCTAACTTCTAATAGACTAACCGATATTTCTATCAGTTAATGAAAGAGCCTAATGCAATAAATAAATAAATCCGAAATCATTGGTGAGACTTCGATCTAAACGGAGGAATTCTTAGAGACTTGTTTGGAGAAGGAGATATAGAAAGATGCAAGATTTTATATTTTCTTTATTATTTTGGAGATTTATATTTCTTTCATTTTACTGAATTAATTTTCATTGAATTAGATTAACAAGAACCCCAAAATCTGATTGTTAAATAGTTATTTAGGTCTTGAATTTTAATTTTAGTTCATTGGTAGTTTAATCATAAAACTTTTTTAAGAAATCCTCATTTTTATGTTTTTGGTTCAATCAAACAAAGAATGAGAATTTCTTTGAGGATCTTTTCTTATGTCGCCTCCATTCCTCTAATCAAACACACTCTTAAGGAATGTTGATTAGAGAGGAATGGAAAGGAATGAAGAAAGGAAAAGGTGAGAGGAAAGGAATGGAGAAATGAATAATACTTCTGTGTTTGGTTTAAATGAGGAATTGTGGAGAGAAAGGAATTTATTGTATTTTTTTTGTCAAAAATATTCTTCATCTAAAAAATTAGTTATATTTTTTAATAAATATTTTATTGATCTACTAATTTTATTTTAAAATATATTTTTTTAATTTATTTTTTAAATTTTTAGGTTGAAACATCGTAACAATTTATTGTTATAAATCAAAAATTAAAAAAATAGTAAAATTATTCACAAAAATTATAATAATAATAAAATTAAATTTAACAATAATATAAGTTATCTTTACTAGATGATTAACTTACATAATAAAAACTAAAACTAAAATTATCAAATAAATATGACTAGTTGTATATACAATGAATATAAAGTATAGATAAATTAATTTAGAGAATATAATAGATGCAAATATATTTTATACATAATAAGAATAATAGACAAAAAAATAATAATAAAAATAATTATAATAAGATTATAAAATTAATAAGCTGATTTTAAATATAGAAACTAAAAAAAATTAATATTACAATAATAGTTATAAATTAATTTTTAAATAATTATTTAAATATTAATATTTTTAATTTTAAATTTACGATGAAACATATCAAAAATAGTTTAAAATGAAAAATTTAACTTGGGAGGGGTTGGAATCATGATTCCCCGTCTTTAAAAGAGGAATTATGATTTTCCGAATTGAGGGAATGAGAATTTCTAATAAATTCTGGCTCCAGCTGATTTAGGCAACCAAACAAATCCTTACATACCTCTCTTTCTCTCTCTCTCTCTATATATATATGGAACATGATTAGTAATTTATTTTTTTATATAAAAATTTATATCAATCATAAACTGTTAAATATAACCATATCTAACGATTGATATTGCATCTGACCATATAATTAATATATAATTAATGTATTCATAATTAATACATATGTCAGATGTAATCTTAACCGTTAAATATATCAACGGTTAAAATTGCATCTGACATATGCATTAATTATGAATACATTAATTATATATTAATTATATGATCAAATGTAATCTCAACTGTTAAATAAAACTATATCTAATGATTTATAATTAATGTAAAATTTTGTATAAAAAAAAATAGTTGTCAATCTTGTCTCGTGTATATATATGTATATATAGGTTCTATATATTTATTTATTTACTTAAATATATTTTGTACAGGGTGATATATATCATTGCCAGAGAACTGTGAGATTTGCTAGCTTGGCCGCATGAGACTAATAAATTTGTAATAAATTTTATAGACTAATACCCTGTTCTATGAAAGGAAACATCATCGATGGATGAATCGATTATTATTTAATGTTCAACCTCGAAAACTCATGCACAAATATCAAACTATCTCCTAATCTAGCAGATTCTCTCGTACTGATAATATTAATGGCACTGATACCAGTATTAGTTAATAATAAATGAAAAATAATTAGATTCAATAGTTTAAGATTAACAATAACATGTGTAAAATAATGATCTATATAAAAGACTTAAAGGCCGTATATTTTGAAAAGTGAGATAAAATTATATACATGTAGGTTTTGATCTACTTTTGTTATGTTAATTTTTAAAATACATAAAAAAAATTTTTTTAGAAGATGAAAGTCTGAATTCGGAAAGCCTGCAAGTGTTGACTAGTTGACTTCCTCAGAAATACCAAAGATTTCCTTTTGGCTCTCGATGAGCTGTAGCGGACACTACAACATCCACTATTTCTATATAAATATCTATAAGAGTCATTGTCTTCTCATCACATTTTGCATTTATCTCTATATATATCTTAATTTTCACCATAAAATGGCTATCTTTCGTCGTTTTCTCTTCTTTCTCTTATCATTTGCAACTGCATCTGTAGTTCTTTGTCCTCGCTGTGTACAGAAGGGCAAGGTTTCTAATTTCTCCAAAGACTACGCGCTTTCATGTAAATATATATATATATATATAATTAGTTATTTCTTTTTGTTCTCCAGTTTATTCAAATGAAAATTGGGATTGACCCAGACGATGTTTTGATGAAATTTACAGTGGGGATTTTTCGATTGGATCATTCATGCAGCTGGGGCTTGTGCTTATGGCTCAATGGCACTAGACTTTAATCATTGATATCTTGCAGCAGCTTCTTCTACAATCTACGGTGATGCTGCTGCCTCCGGTGGATGCTATAGGGTTTGTTTGTATAATCTTCCCCTTTTCCTTCCTATTTTTGTTATGAAAATTTGGTTTCTAACTTAATTGGGTACAAAATTTTGTGTTGGCAGACGAGAAGCAAGAACAAAACTATATGCAGGAGCCTAGGAACTACAGTGATTGTGACCGATAATCTGACTCACAGGCACAGCAGCAACAAAACAGACTTTGTTCTCAGTAGAAAAGCATACATGGCTTTGGCTAAAAAGGGTATGGGAAAACAACTTTTGAAACATGGAGCTGTGGACATCGAATACAAAAGGTAATAATCATACATAATACATATACGTATTTCAACTTGGTAAACGAAATTATATATGCAATAAAAGTAAACATGTGCTTGCTCTTTGGGTTTGATTTTCCAGGTATCCATGTAATTTCTTCAATAACAAAACTTGTCTCTGCGTGTAGAAGAATCAAGCAAAAACTCACATTACTTAGCACTCAAAGTGCTGCACCAGCTTCGTGAGACTGAAATACGAAATATTCGTTTGCTTCAGGCCTGAAAAACTTACCACTGAGTAAACCTAGCTAGCCTGCTTGTATATGTTCAGATGTATTCTAGGCTGAGTCGTCGCTATACTTTCTCATTTTCAGGATGTTGGTTTCTTTGCGGTTGATCTGAAACGAAATCACTGTGCAGTTTGGGATATACACCATGTTCCAGAAGGGCCATCGGTGATTGAATTTGAGGTAATACGAGAATCAAATTCCGTGTCTGTTCTTTCATTAGATGGTTATTCTGTTGCCAACTGGAAACCTGAAAGGATTTATGACATTGTATCTAAGATTACTCGGATTAAATGGGAGGATTGTTCTGTCCCTAAATGCCTTAAAGAGAACTGGTAATGAATGAAGTGTTTCTGATTTCATCAATAATCATACAATTTTCAGGATTACAAGATGAGAATATTCATGTAGATCTAAAAAAGAGACCTTGTATTTTCCAGCTTTTCTTCTTTCACTTTCTTACTGTAACTTTGCAATTTCCCTGTTATAATTATAAAATTAAGATGTCAGTTGTTTTGACTGGCATAGCTTTTCTCTTAATGTGTGTGCATGAAATTACAATATATGAATTAGATTTGTAACTTTTTAGTATTTTGATTATTACAAGAAATAAACTAAACTTCATTGTGCTCTAATGTAAACCAGATTTAAACTTAAGTCTTTTATACCACTCAATTAAATAAATTAATACCTACTAAATTTGTTATTGTAAAAATTAATTATTCTTAATCAAATATTTGTCTAACTAGTATATATTAAGTGTTTGTGTGATTTAGCTTTTTCATTAGTTAAATGTTAAATTTTTTTTTTCTCAATTTTTAGATGTCATTTGGGTAATAGTAGAGAGAGCTTTTTTAAATTTTTAAACTTTTAGTAATATAGCCTTTTTTTTTTTTTTAAAAGTAAAATTATTTGAATATTTTATTTTATTTTATTTCTAAACAGAGCATTAAAAATTTATTTATTAAAATAATTATTTAATTTTTATAAAAATTATTTGTAATAACTAAATAATTAATAATTTTTTGTTAAAAATTTTATTTATAAAAATTTTACGAGTAAAAAGTTTACTTTTAAAAATTCTATTTGAAAAATTATTAGAAACAAATCTTAATTTTATTTTACTAAGATTATGTCACAAATATATTCAGCTTAAAATGAAAGTTATGATAAATAGAGAAAAACCTGAAATATGTGACTTAATTTGAGTGGACAAGTTCATGGCAACTGTCTAATATATTATTGTAGCAATTTTGTTATAATAATTTATATGTACAATATATGACCCCGATATGTAAACCTCTATTAAATATTCATGTTGAAGGGAGTCAAATTAAATCAAAATATGTATTCATGACACAAAGATCAAAACTAATAATATAACAAAATAAAAAATAAGACGAAACGTTATTGTAATTAACATTAAATGCTGAATAAGAAATATATTATTATATTAATAAACAATAGATGAAAGTTAAATTGCAATAAATTAAAAGGAATGAACACATACTTCCCCTTAAAGTTTAGAAAATCTACACATACATGAAAAATTTGAAAAAATTTACACATATCTATTCTAAACAATTAGTTGACTAACAATAACTCTTGTTTAACCGTTAAGTTTATAAACAATTTGATACAATACAACTCATATTTTATATATTTTTTCATTTCTTTATTTTTAGTATACTTAAAATTAAATGAGGATAAAATATTAAATAAATTTAGATTAATTTCTATTAATTAAATTCAAATTATATTTTTTATTAATTAAATTTAACTAAAATTTTTATTTATTAAATTTCTAAATTTTTAAAATTTATTCAAATATAAAATAAATTTAAATTAAATTTATTCATAAAGTTTAAGTATTATAGGGTATTTTGGTCATTCTAACTAATAAGTTAGTCAACTAACCGTTTAATAAAGATGGGAAAAATCTCTGAACCTGCGGGTCCCTGCCCTAACCCGCCCTATTTGGGGCAAGCTTGGGACTTATTTTTTCTTACAACCCGGGTTCGGAATCTGGTTGGGGGCCCAAAACCTCAACCAGTCCAAAAATTAGGCCAAGTTCGGGAATTATACTTTCCACTCTGCCCCACCTCATTAACTCGTGTAAATAAACAAAATACAAATCCTAGTTTCTTTTTGTTGTTGACTCTAAATTTACAACGAAGCCGCAGCCACCTCTCAGACCAACCAAAACACGATCAGCAACGGCCACGATCGCAGCCACGCGTCATCATTGTACATTAATGAAAAATTTCACTCATCTTCATTCTAAACCATAATTACTATCTTTCGATTACATTAATGAAAATTTTCACTCATCTTCATTCTAAACCATAATTTCTATCTTTCGATTTTTCGTTTTCTATTGGTAATCAACAAAAAATATTCAATTTATTGGCCGTGAGATCAATTTATATTTTTATCATGTTTTTCTCTTCTTAATATTAATTAATTGATGAGGAAAAAATAAAACACTAATTTGTTAATCTCAATTAAAAGTTTATTGTTTTTTTATTTCTATCGGGTTTACTATTGCAGATATGATAATTCTGCAGATTATTATTTCCTCTCAAATGGGGTTTATCCAAAATGAGATAAATGTTGGCCATTGAAGTTGAATATTATGTATAAGAAATTTCATTGGGTTGTACTGAATAATTTTGTTTTTTGTTTATCCCAATCACAAAAGTAGAGAGACACCTTGAGGTAGGGTAGTTGGAAATTTGTTTTTATCTTTATTTTCATTTTGTGGGGTGTTATTGGAAGGACGGAAGTCCTAAATGGTCCGATCTCTAATATATAAAAGATGCTGAAGTTATTGGAAGTGTTTTTACATCTTTGGTTCTGTTTTGCTTGCTTAGTCATTATCAATTTCACTTTTTTTTTTTTTTAAGATTTTGTCCTTTTGTTGATTCCTTTATATATATAAATAATTTATTTATATATCTGGGTTCCTTTAGAAGAACAAAACCCGCCCCGAAACCGCCCCATTCCCATCCCTACCATTTAGGGAGATATTTGTAGGTTTTTTTAAATCTTTCATGTTGAGTAAATTTTTCAAATCTCATGGGAGGTACATGTTAATTTCCCATAAATTAAATAACATAAATAATGTCCGTCTATAAAAGTTCACACGAATAATTTAAATGAATTGTACTTTGAAATATAGTATTTCAATTCTTTTCGCAGTATGAAATATTGTAGTGGGGCATTATTATATTCGTGTAATAATTAAATTTTTGGGATATATAATTAAAAAAAAAAAAAAGAAAGAAAAAGGTTTTCAGCTAGAATCCCACCAAATGTTCGAGTGCACTGGCTTTTCTAGAAAAGGACACTCAAAATTTTGAAAGCCTACAATAAGTTCATTGACTTGCTGAATTTTTAGAAGAAATGTTAAGATCAGTCTGTTTAATCACGTACCAATAGCTCTGTTGTAAATTTTAAAATAATTTATTTTTATCATATTGTAAAAGTAATTAATTTTAACCAGAATCAATTTGATACTTAATAAATTTTATTTTAAAAGATATTATAAATTTTAAAAACAATTTTCTGCGTTTAGTATATTTAATTGTTAAAATATTTTAATAATACTATTTACTAAAATTTATATAATGAATAATAATAAATAAAAATAATTTTATATAAATATTTGTCTGACATATTATTTAAAATAATAACTTATAAAAAAAAATACCAAATTGTTTACCATCGGGTTAGTGGGAAAAAAAAAAAAAGTAGCTAGGTTTCTTGCCATTGACTTGTTGCCTTATTTTCTCCAACTTGGTTCTTCAAATCAGGGTTTTATGAGCAGAAATTTTAAGATTTGATTCTTTCAGCATACAATGAATAGCATGGCATGAAATATATGGAGTGGGATTCTTAGAAAACATATCCATGTATGTAATCGATTATTAAAAAAAAAAAAGAAAATTAATGACGGAATAGATTATAAATATCTAATCGAACTTAAATAGTATTAAGAGTTGGTTTAATATAACTTCACAAATAGAATTTTTTGAATGTAAAAATTTTATGAGTAGAGCTTTTATAAGTTGAATTTTTAATAAAAATTTATTAATTGTTTGGTTGTCATAAATAATTTTAGAAAAAAATAAGTAATTACCTTAATAGATATTTTTAATGTTTTATTTTAAAAAAAAAAGTATAAAACTTTTAAAATAAAATAAAGTTATTTTAAATAATTTTATCTTTTATAAAAAACTCAAAAGATTGTATTGCGAAAAGCCCAAATGTTAGGCTTGCTTTTTTAATTTTTAAAATCCCTTCTCTATATTATTAACCAAACAATATTTAAAAATTTGAAAAAAAAATTAGCATTCAAAAAAATATTTTTGATTAATAAAAAAAAATCAAACCAGCACTAAGTATATATAAAGAGATTTTAAAAAAATTTAGATAAATATAGATAGAGAAAAAAAAAATCTAAATTATGGATTCTTGAATGCTTTTTGTAAATCATAGTTAGATGCACTGAGGTTTCAAGTTTTAGAGATTATTTTATTATAAGCATTATAAAATAGACGATCATATTTAATTCTTTTATATCATTTATAAATTAAAATAGAAGTATAAAGGTAAAGCCATATAAATCAATTAATTTTAAAAGGTTAATGTGATCAGTAAATTTGTTATATTTGTTGTGTCCACAATTGAAAAAATGATCATCAATGATATTAGATTATTGATAATTTTGAGAAAATGTCAAGGCAGATACATAAAATGGATTTTTTGGTGCGAAAGATAGAACTATAATAAAAATAATTGACTCTAAGCAATAAGTATCAGACTCTACGGAAACTATAATATCTCTAACTAAAACGACATTTTTTTTACCATATTTTTAAATTAATAAAACAACATCTTAGCATAAATTTCACTTTTTAATTTCACTTTTTTTTCCTAAACAAAATACGAACATACGTTAGTATCCTTCAATTAAAACAACATCATTTTATATATTTTACACAAAAAAAACTCAATATCAATTTCATATCCTTATATGAAATTTTCTACACTTGGCACCCAAAAGATTACCACCCAAGTTTTCCTATACTTAGCTCACCCAACAAATAACCCAAATTCAACTCAAATGAATCATATTCACAATTAAAATCAACTTAAATCTACCCTTATTTATTTTTTAACAAAAGATCCAACTTCGAACAAAATGCAAGCAACCAAAATCGGAACGCTTCCTTGCATAAGTTATTAAATTTTGAAATATTCAAAATATGTTTGTTATTTGTTTGTTTCTATTGAGTATTGTTAATACATGAAAGTTGACCCTAGGCTTGAGCCCAAGACTAAATCAAAATTATATTATTTGTATAGGTAATGTATAAAAAGGCACAAATGAACCCAAATCACTTTTTAGGGTTTCAATTGTCAGTTGTGGTGTATAAAATAAAAGTAAGTTTAAGTCTGATGTAAATTAATATAATATTTTAAGCCCAACCTACTTGGAGGTTCAAAAGATCCATTATATGATTAAGTTAATATATAAGGAATATAGAAGCCGAAGAAAGTCCTTTCTTTTTAAAAGCACAAAATCCTTAATTTAATTAATTTAAGATTAATGGAAACAAGTATTTTATTCTAATTAAGATTAAATAGAATAAATGTTTTATTATAAGAATGATGTTAAACACCTCTTTTAAATAAGATTGATTACACTAAGTTAATTTCTAAATAAAGTTTTGTCTTAAGAAGGATGACTTACAGTGAAATACGATTGCATGTGCTAAATCATGTCCTACTATTGCTCTATGTTACACACTGGATAAACTCATGATTCTACCTTTAAGGGGTGAAGACTTTCATTAGCTTGAATTCCTCAATAAACACATCCTTGAAGAACATCACCTACTTCATGATAATGCTAGCAATCTTTACTTATTTTTCAGCTATCTCTCGCCATCTAAATCAACCTTAAACACTACTCTAGTGTCCTATTATCCTTCCTATATGCATTGACCTAAATTTGATTATTTTAGACTTCAAAATCACTTTTTCTGCAATCTTAAATTCATTAGACCGTAATTGATTGTATTGAATATGATCGTAATTTAGTTTCTTCAATATTGATATGTTTTTTCAATAATTGCGATCTACTGTTAAATCTTTGTGTTCTTTTGAATTTATATTGGGACTAGCTTTTTCCATATACATCTTTTACTCATAATTTGCGTTTCATGCTTTTTCTAAGTATTTTTCAAGTGTGGTAGCAGCGGTGGTGTAAATCTCTTCAGACAAGCCAATTTTCTACGGTTACAACATCATGACTCTTGGAACACTAAGTGCAATCCAATAAACGCGATGAGCCTTAATTCCTACAGCTGGAAAGGGATACAAAAGCTCAATTTGGTTCCAAGGGCCTAGTAGTATTGAAGCTTGTCAAGAGCTATACAAAACCTATTTTAGTGATCAACTAATTACAGTTCAATATGTGAGTCAAGTAGATTTCCTTCAGAACAAGTGTTTATTGATTTTATTAGTTTGATTTTATTTTGCAATTTTTATAGTTTAGGTCTCGTAGTGTTATTCTATTTTTGGAGTTTGATTGAGTCTATTCTCAATCTCTCATATGATTTCATTCTTAACATCGATCTTGGAGCCAATTGATACAATATATGCTATTCTAAAAGTGGATGCTTCCTGAACTTGTAATTTTAAGTCTATCAAATATATTTCAAAGCCTGTTCAAGTCAGATAACTAATCAATTAAGTCTGGCACATATATAGAGTAGATTCGTCCATGACAGTGACATTAACTTAGTTTTCATTTATACATTCGAGTAAAAACTATTTCATTTAATTTTTTTATGAAATTATATTATTTATTTTTATGGGGGAGCAATATATTTATTAAAAATCCAACAATTGACGGTTGCTCTATGAAATTTATGATACTATTAAAGACAAATGACCAGTCTTAATTAAGATGTAATAAGAAATATTTTCACGTATGACTAGAAGCTTAGGTATTGGATATTAATTTGAGTAAAAATAAGGTTTTCTCTAGTGCTTTGTTTTCAAAAATAATTTCACGACTACGTAGATCGAAAAACTCGGAATTTGATGGTATTAGGTGAAGTTATTTTTATTACGTGTGGTGGTCGGATGGCACTTTGGCGAAGTTATTTCTATTACTTTTTGATTTTTTGATATTTTAGTTATGTACATGCAGATTTTATTTAACTTATAAAATATCATTAAATATTGTATTATTTTGATTTTATAAAAAATTTTGGATGGGATATTTTATTTAACATATAATGTATTAATAAATATTGTATTATTTTATTTTATGAAAAGTTTGGATGGGTGAGAAATATTATTTATAGAACATCACATTTTTGTCTTTTATTGTTATGTGAATGTATGTCTCGGATCACCCAAATTACGGTTAGATAAAATATTAACATTAATTTGAACCATGTCCGGAACAATAAATAATATATTATAAATATACTATAAAATAAATGCATTACAAATAAATATATTGTAATTACGTGAATGTAATTGGTCAAACCTTTGGGGATAGGACTACAAAAATTAAGGATTCAATTATTGCTAACAGCATTCAATTTAATTCAAATTATCTTATCTATATCAAAAATTGTTTAAATAATAAAATTTAAATCAATTGTTTTTCTATAAATAGTCAAGTATACGAGCTAGAAAACCACTTTTCTTCTCCATTTCTTCACCATGAACAGGTGTAGCATGAAAGCAGCTGTTTTCTTAAGCATTTATGGTCTCTTTGCTTTAGTTTACGCTGCCTATGCAGCTGATGAACAAAAGACAGTTGAGGAAAACTGCAAGAAGGGATTTAACACTGCCGGGATGAGCCGGAAAAACTTCCCCGAAGGATTTGTGTTCGGAACGGCGTCGTCTGCATATCAAGTTGAAGGCATGACTAATAAAGGTGGAAGAGGACCCTGCATCTGGGATCCTTTTGTTCACACTCCTGGAAATATTGCTGGGAATGCTACTGCTGATGTGGCTGTGGATCAATATCATCGTTACAAGGTATTGAAGATAAAACAAAAATATGATATTACTTGGAGAAATTAAATTGAATTTGCTCCTTTGTTAACAGTTTTTATATTTGGTGACTTACAGGAAGACATTGATCTCATGGCAAAGCTGAATTTTGATGCATACCGATTTTCAATTTCCTGGTCCAGGATCTTCCCAAGTGAGTATTGTGTATTGATAATAACATCCTTTTTCTTCATTTGTTTTCAATTATTTTGTACTTAATTAACACACGGTTGGAAAATTTCTTTCTTTAGAGGGAACTGGAGAACTAAATTCGGAGGGAGTCGCTTATTACAATAGATTGATTGACTATATGGTTGAAAAAGGTAAAAATAAACTGTGCCAAAAAATTATGAATCTCAAATTTGATTTCGAATGATATAAATTTTTATGTGTCATGTAGGTATTACTCCATATGCGAATCTTTATCATTATGATCTTCCATTAGCTCTTCAAGAAAAGTATCTTGGAATGCTAGATTGTCAATTTGTGTAAGTAAACAACACTGCTAAATCTTCATATAATGTAAAGAAGCATATTACTTATTTGATTTTATGATCCGAATCTTTCAGGAAGGACTTTGCAGATTATGCAGAATTTTGTTTCAAGACATTTGGTGATAGAGTAAAGAATTGGCATACATTTAATGAACCAAGGGTTATAGCAGCTCTGGGATTTGACAATGGCATTAACCCTCCGTCAAGGTGTTCTAAAGAAGTCGGAAATTGTACAGCAGGAAACTCCGGCACTGAGCCTTATATTGCTGCCCATAATATGATTTTAGCTCACGCTGCTGCTGTAGAAAGATATCGCGAAAAATACCAGGTAAAGTTGTTGTTTATCCTTGAGTCCGTGATTTATAACTAAATATGAGTTTTTATAAAAACTTTGATCTTAATATGTATGATGTCTCCATTAATTTCAGAAAACACAAAAAGGGAAAATTGGAATTCTTTTGGATTTTGTTTGGTTCGAACCTCTCACACATTCAAAGGCCGACGTTCTTGCAGCCCAAAGAGCAAGAGATTTTACCATCGGATGGTAAATTCTTGTTCCTCATTCAAATTTTCTTTTGGTGAATTTATTTGGGATTACCCCCATATTCTATTGATTTTTCACTCAGGTTTTTACATCCTCTTACCTATGGTGAGTATCCGAAAACAATGCAAGAAATTGTTGGAGACAGGCTCCCAAAATTTACAGATGAAGAAGTTCGACTGGTGAAGGGCTCATTAGACATTTTGGGTGTCAACCAATATACATCTTACTACATGTATAACCCTCCTGATGGTCCATCCAATATCTCCAGCTATCAAAATGATTGGAATGTTGGTTTTGCTTGTAAGTATATATATCTCTTTTTCTATCATTTTTACCATCTGAATCTCGTATAATCTAATTCTTCTTTTTAATTTCAAAAAACTGCAGATCACCGCAAGGGAGTGCAAATTGGTCGAAGGGCAAATTCTAACTGGCTTTACATTGTACCCTGGGGAATATACAAAGCTGTATCATATGTGAAAGAACGATACCAGAACCCAGTTATGATTCTTTCAGAAAATGGGATGGATGATCCAGGCAATTATACACTTGCTAAGGGATTAGATGACACTGTAAGGGTTAGCTACTACAGAGGTTACTTGAAAAACCTGAAGAAGGCAATCGATGATGGAGCAAATATATTTGGCTACTTTGCATGGTCATTGGTAGATAATTTTGAATGGCTATCTGGGTATACTTCTAGGTTTGGTATAGTTTATATTGATTATGATACTCTTAAGAGACATCCCAAAATGTCTGCCTGTTGGTTTAGGGAGCTCTTGCAGAGAAATTAGAAATGATTGCTTATGCTTTTGTCTAGGGTTTTTGGTCTTCAGCAATTAGCAGTAAGGGTTATTTTGTTTAGGCTTTTAGGTCACAGACGTGCTAATAAAATTTTTAATTAATAAAACTCTTCTTTCTACATATTGTCATAATTTTATCCCGATTAATGCACTGCAATTTATTTAATTTTGTTGATATTGGTACTAGCTGTGTTCTTTATAGCATTAAATTATTAATTGAGTGTTTAAAACAGAAATAAAATAATTATGCCAGTGAAAGGAATGCAAAATAAGAGATGTGGCAATATTAGGTGGATAAGGACATAAAAAAATATGGAAAGGACAATAATTCAATCTCCATCCCGAATATACAATTTCATTAGGATAAGGTACTTATAAAGTCTTTAAAGTTGGTCTATTACATTAATTAGTCTTAAAAGTTTCAGAAATATCCATTAAAATTCTATTTTATTAAAAAGTAATGATTATACTCCAATACAAAGAAGTAAAACACCAGCAAAAGCTGCATCAACTTAGTAATGGAAAATCTGCAATAGAAGCAGCAGCTCAAGAGCAAAAGCAGAAGAGCTCTTGTCAAATTGTTAAATCATCAATTAATGTCGGTGAAGAAATTAATATATAGATGTATGTGCTTTTCTTAATCTCTTTGTTAGTTAATTCTCTTATTGCCTTTATTAGAAAAAGGTTAGAATATGAATAAGGATCACCTCATTAATTAAAATTTAATTATTTGAACTAATAGAGATCTTTTTTCCATTAGTCATTGATTGTTAATAAATAGAAAATAAAAAATTAGGAATATATCTTAATCAATATTCACTCTACTAATATTTTCATATTAATTTGTTCATTATATTTATGTTTATTATACCAAAACTAAAAAGATAAGGATTATTCTAAAACTAAAGAGTCCTCTACTCATGATGGTTCTTTATAGTTTTAAGATACAATCAGATGCTCACAACCAATCTGTTGGATGAACACAACCACGATTATTTAAAAGTACAATATTCAAGTAGAATTTTGATAATATATAAATATGTAATTTTCTTTCTTTCTTTTTTTATATATACTTTTCAAATGAATACAAATACTTTTATGTAGTAATCAAATCGTTTAAGCAATAAATAAAATATTAAAAAATAAAATATTTGTAACTCATGTATTAAATCAAAATAATTGATAGGATTTGTTGTATAATTTAAAACTTGTAACCACCGTATATATATAATTATAACAATTCATAAATGTAACTCATAAAATTAATTAAAAATATAATATATTTATTAGACCTTGTTCTATTCAAATAGAAAGACAATATTCCAATATTTTTTAATACTGCAATTAAAACAGATAGATTAAAATGGGTTCTTTGGCCAAATTTATCATTGTACTTATGATCATGCTAGCTGTTTCAAGTAATGCTGCAGGTATTGAGGTTATCATTGATTTGGCAAATGCTCACATCTAATGGTTCACTGTAAATCAGGGGATGGTTATCTTGGTCCACATGTTGTCTCATCTCGTCAAAAATATTTTTTTCATTCAAGATGATTTTTATGGAACAACCATGTTTTTCTGTGGAGTGACATTCAATTGCAAATTACATTGGTTCAATGCCTACAAAATGGGTCGTGAAGACCATCTTCAATGCAACTATTTTGATTGGAAGATAAGAGAAAAGGGTCCATGTTTGCAGCCAGATGACGGTGTAAAAGATAAGCAGTGTATAGGAGGGAATTAAATTAAAGATAAGCAGTGCATTTTATGTATGTCTTAAAAATATTGAGTGATTAATAATATTAATAATTCTGTTGCATATATATATATATATAGAGAGAGAGAGAGGGGGGGGGGGGGGGGGGGGGGGGGGGGGGGGGGGGGAGAAGATTGGTAGCCTTATATTTTTATATATATGTTTACACAATTTGTAATTTATTGGATCTATGCACTTAATAATTGAATTTGATACTTGTATTTAATATATAATTAATATATCATAATTAATATATATACTAAATTCAATCTCAACCGTTGCAAGTACCTAAATTCAACAATCCACAAAATAATGTATGTGTAAACTTATGACATTACGTGATCCGTTCTTTTATATATATATATATTATTGTATTTAAATTTTTATTTGAATCTTGAATGAAATTAATGTTTGTTTATTCTATAAAAACATAAAAAAGGAAAAAACTGAACTAATCAATAATGGGTAATTTGAGCATGTATTTATGATTGTTGGTGTATCATTTAATAAAAAAAATAATATAATAAAATTATAATCAATTAATTTAGTTGGTGAAAAATTTGAAACATTTTATATAATTGATAAAGTGAATTGTGGTGTAATAATGAGGATATATACAATATTAAAATATAGGATATAAGTATTTTTTTTTCAAAGTTACCGTGTTATATTATAAATTTTGAAAATTTTATGAAAGTTCGTTTTATATTATTTGATAAGTTATTTTTAAAAGGTAATTCCTCCCAACTTATAAATCTATTGTCAAAAATGTGGTAGATTATTATAAATTAAGTATTTTATTTTTTTATCAAATACAAATTTAAACAAAAGTGATAAAATAAGCAATTTAATTTTTTTTTTACCAAATACACATTTAAACAAAAATAATAAAACAAAGAAAAATTGACCGATACTCCCTAAATGGGAAAGGACAAATACCACTATTTTTGGTTTTAGATGTTCCAAATCATTCCCACATGTGATCTGCGACTTTTTTTTTAATTTTTCCCAATCCTTCAATAAAAAGATTCATTCTCTTCATAAAAAATAAGAAGTACGACCAATAAAGATTTATATTTTGATTCATTTCTAGAGTTGAATATCACATTCAAGAATTGTTTTTGATCCAATTTGTAGGAATCAATTGAAATGGCAAATCTTTTATGATACACTAAATCCGACTCAGTCATTGATAAAATGAATAGATTTGCCATTTTTTGAAATCTCTCTTCTAATTCAAAATCGTAGTGTAATGTGTATCCCCCCTATTTCAGTCATGGAATATATGAAACAAATCAAAAAAATCGATTTTTGTTTAAGAATGAAATCTTATTGAAATTGTCTACATCTAGTTCGTCTTTCAGAATCATATTACATTCTAGATCTCATGAAATAGGATGAATTGAGATAGTATTTTATAAATACATAATTGTCTTGAATATATTAACTATTCTTTTATTTTTCAATCGCTTGGAAGGGTCAAAAGAAACATCCTCTTCTTTCTGTAAAAATTTTTAATCTGTAGTGGATCTCTTTATCTAATTCCATCTAATTCCATCTTTGTTTGTCCCATTTGAAGAAAGGAAGGATCTCAAAGAATCAATCTTTCTTTAAATTGTTGGATCTCTCTTCTATTGATATTTCAAATTGTTATTACTAATGGAATCAAAAGGATCTTTGGATTGATAAGAATATCATTTCAATTGGCTAGAATGTACTACTTAAGGATACTAGGTCTTGTGGAATCATATTGAATATTTGACATTTTACTTTGTACCTCCCTAAAAAATCCATCCTTATTTACCAACAATACATTGTCTAACCAAATCTAATTCTTTCTTAATAAGTTCCTCAAAAAATCCTATTTATGGGGATTCTTCCCTCAACTAACAAATAGATCTTAGCAGAATTGGCACATATGAAATTGGGCACAATTTTGTAAGAAGAATAGCCCCTTATTTCTAAAAAGAGATGAGGAAAATGTTCAATATCATTTGATTGAATAGTTGACTCGGCTCCTTATTGTTTAAGGAAACTCTCTATTTCAATTAGTATTTTTCATGAAAAGCAAACATAAGATAACAAATCTAGTCTTTCACTAAGATTTCAATAGATGTCCTTAATTCAATATATATATATATATATATTTTAAAAGGTTTTGGGTGAGAGTGGGAAACCTCAACCACAAAAACATTAACCTCTTATTGCTTATTATTATTCAAATTTGGAATGGCTTGAGAGTATCAATCGTACCCCAGAACACCTGCACTACACTCAGAAGGCATATATATGTTACAAATAAAAATAATCAAAATTCTCTTCTTTTTTCATATTTTCAATTAAAATTAAATTACATTATTTAATAAGTGTATAAAACATATCTAATTTCTAATTTTATTAACACATGACATCAAATTTATAATTAATTCACATATTCCTCTTCTTTTCTTAAAACTTTTAAATAAGATGAAAATAATAAATTACGATATATATGAATTAAATTTGGTATCATGTATTAACAGAAATTAGATATACTTTATTTTTTGTTAAATAATATAATTAATTTCAATTAAAACTATAAAAAAGAAGAAAATTTTGTTTATTTTTATTTCTATGAAATATCACATATATGTATTTATTATATTTTTTATTTATATTAAATACAAGCTTAATTTTTTATTTATAAAAATATAAAGAAGATAATATAATATTTTCAAATAGATATATCACATATAAGAAATAAAAAATACTAAAAATATTTCATTAAATTTTATAGTATATATATAATATATCATATTAAGAAATTATAAAAGAAGAGGGTTGAGCATATGTTAGCATGAATTCGATCCAACTTATTGTTAGGATTTTCTTGATAAAATGTTTACATTTCTAAATTTTTTATTGAAATAATAAATTAGAAAAGAGATTTTTGATTTTAAAGTTTTATTTTTGAAAAATAGTGACTAAATTTTTTACAATTAAAAAAGTATATTTTACTTTATTATTTTGATAAAATTTAGGGTAAAAATAATAATAACTTAAGATATCAACAAGCAAAACAAAAAGTCAACTGGAGATATCTGTCATTTTTCCATACTTCAAAATTATTTGTTTTTTTACCAAACTTCAAAGAGTATTTGTCCTTTCCCATATGCTTCTTGGAATACCTATCAATTTTTCTAAAATAAATTACTAAATATTTTTCAATTGTAATATTATTAAAACATGGCTTAATATTTTAGTATTTGAATTTTGAAGAAATAACAAATTAAGACATGGTTTATTCAATTTATTTACTCTTTCAGTAGTTTTTTGCTTTATAAAAAATGCGAAACAGTTATTCTTAAAAATCTTTTAAGAAAACTTAAAAATATATATTATGATTATATATTTTCTAAACGAGGCAGTAAAATTTTATTTAAGGTATAAGAATGTGGAGTACAAGAGCAGTCCCAAGAGGAAAAGGGAAAACAAAAAGGCTTGTGATTAATATGAATAACACTTCGACAACAGGATTCAAACCTGCGCAGGCAGACCCCAACAGATTTCAAATCTGTCTTCTTAACCACTCGGACACATCGATATGTATATATTATGATTTGAATAGAATAAGAAAATTAAATCCTGATGGCAAGGAATTTGGATTACTACATCTTTGTATTTCTTTCTATTTTTACTAGAATAATAAACGTGATTATTCCTTAAGAAAAAACGTTGGAGATCAGGGTTGACCCTATAAAACTTGTTTATTTAACCATGGTAAGTGGGGTAATATTTGAGTTTTAACAGTAGTTATTTAAGGTTAGATAAATATTGAAAACGAAAATTGGCAGATAATGCCTTGAAGTATTACTTATTGTCATTTTGCTACTGTTTACACTACTTATGCAGCTGATGAACAAAAGAAAGAATAGGAAAACTGCAAGAATTGATTTGACAATTAAAATGCTTCGTTTAATTTTTTTTTATAATACGTATCATACAATTACTAGGAAAAAAAAAGAAAAGGTTGAGAATATTTTAGCATGAGCTGATCCAACTCATTATTAGTATGTTTTAATAATTGTAATATCTTTTCTAAATTTTTTATAGAACTAACAAATTGCAAAAGAAATTTTTTATTTTATAGTTTTTTTTGAAGAATAGGGACTAAATTTTTACAATTAAAAAAAAATATATCTTATTTTATTATTTTAATGAACTTTAAAAATAAAAAAATAATAACTTAATATGATAACTGACAGAAGTGAAAAACAAGCGGAGTATCTATAATTTTTCCATACTCCAAGGTTATTTATTTTTTCCCAAACTTCACAGAAGATTTGTCCTTTCCCACCTACTTTATGGGATATCTATCAATTTTTCTAAAATAAATTACTAATTATAAATTCTTCAATTGTAATCTTATTAAAAAAATGGTTGAATTTTGGATAAATAACAAGTCAAGACATGGTTTATTCAATTTGTTTGTTCTTTCAATAATTTTTTTGTTTTTATTAAAAATGCGAAAAAAATTAAGCTTGAAGAAACATCAATACAAAGCATAAAAATACTTCAAATTAAAAATTTTTATAAAAATGTAGACTATATAGTAATATAATATAACATTATTATATCAATTTATATGGATAGGTTGTATATGTAACAATAATAATATAATTTTTTTTAAATATATTGTTCTTCAAATGTGCTAGTCTATATAAATAATATTTTTATATTAAATATTAAATAAAATATTATAAATTATTTTTTGAATAAAAATTTATCTAAATTTTAAATTTTTAGACATGATAAATTTATGTAAGTATTAAATAAAATTGAATGATCAATTTTATAATTTTTAAAATGAATAAAATATTAATATTTTATTCGTCTGATTATCAATGCATTATAAAATTAAATGTATTATTATTTTAATATTTATTTTCAATTAGAAGTTGAAAATAATTTTTTCACTAATTATTATTATATAACGGTATAATTGTTATTTTTTAGTAAATTAGAAATTTTTATGGGTATTTTTAAAAATTATTAAGATTATTTAAGTTAATAGTCTAAATTTTAGGGATTCATATATTATTATATTTACTCTTATCAACTAATGGAAGAATGATTTAGACTATTATGGAAACAAATGAAAGATATCGGAATATTATGTCAAATAATAGAAAGGAATCGAGAGTTCCCCATTGTTGTAAATAATGAGTATTAAAAAAGAAATTGATAGATACTCCCCTAAAGTATTTTTTATGGTCTCTCTGCTGTTGTTACACTGCTTATGCAACTGATAAAGAAAAGAAAGTAGAGATAAATTGTAAGAAAGGATTTGACACTACCGGGATGAGCAGAAAAGCTTCCTTTAAGGATTTGCGTTCAAAATGACATCATAAGTGTATCAAGTTAACGGCGTGGCTAATAAAGGCATGGGAGGGGACTCTACATCTTAATATGTGATAAGAAATAATTATGTACTGAATCAAGAGCCAATATTTTTATATGATGTCATGTTGTGTGTTTTCAAGGTTATGTTTTGAATTCATATGAAACAGACATCGTTTAAGGTATAAGAAAATCTTCGACGTGCTTAAGGATAGGTTTGGGAAGTTTGTGCAATAATTAGTTGTTATGTGCTTAATTTTATATAATGTGACTTATAAAGATTAATGCTTGATTTTAAGGTAATTGAGTTATTTTCCTAGCAACATCAGAAGGCAAGTATACTAAACTTTGAATAATGAATCACAATACACGTATGTATATGTATGTTTGATTATGAAAAACATTGGTTCGTTTACGATTGTTGTGTTCATGTATTGATTACAATTATGTGCATATGTGTTCCTATTTTCTTACAAATTATAGGCATTAACATTTAGCATGAACATATATATGCTTTATGTTTGAGAAATAAGATAGTACATTTATACAAAAAGTGTTTGTGAAAGTCAAAATTCATTTATACTTTTAAAGGAATTTAAATTTATTATTTTCTTAGTAGGCATTTTTTAAGTGTATGCATAGTCTTATGATAAATGTGGCCATTTCTTTGGTTTGTATATAACATATGTTTTATGTGCTCCATATAATATAGAAGAGACTTTTGAGTATCCTTATGACTTTTCAGTCTTTGCCTTCATTCATCAATGTATTTGTGTATATGGGAGAACTTCCTAATAATTGACTCAAAAGTTTGGCTCTTACCTTCAAACATGAGCATTGTTCGTTATGTGTGAATTATTGTACCCCACTGGTTATTTTCGATGGGTGCACAGACTCAATATGCAATAAGTGATAAATAAAATCTTACTTAACAATATTTGAATGAAGATATTTCCATTAAATTGTTAGTAAAAGTTTCAAAGTGAATCTACAATATGCACAAATTCGAAAGAAATTATTTTTTAATAAGCATCCTATGAAAACGAACATGATTTTACAATATTGCATCTCATACTCATTTATTATTTAGTATGTGTGTATTTTTGTATGTAAAAAACTATATACTTGCTGAATTTAATACTCCGCATAGGTTATTATATTCTAAGATAAGTAAATAATTTTTTGGTCTTTTAATTTTTATTCTAAATTAACTTTTAACTTCGTTCTTATAAAATAAAAAATTTTCAAATGTTTCATCTTTCTCTGTACATAAAAATGAGAATATCTTTAGTATTAGCTTGTTAATTTACTTTTGATATACTTCTATATATAAACACTAAACAAAATTTGTAATTCACGAACATGAGATATTGGTATTTCGAAATATTACGCAGTATAACACTCAAAAAAGTTATGTGAACAAGCTGCAGTTGGCGCTGCGTAGGTGGCGGCTGGGCAAAAGAACATGATGAAACCCTAATTAGTGTTTTGAACAAACCTAATATGGTCGCCAGTTGTGTGATGGCAGTAGGGTGGCACGTTGGTGAAGGTACTTTTATTATCTTTTATATTTTTTTATATTTTGACTATATAAATGTATGTTTTCTTTAATTTATATTATATTAATGAATATTATAAATATACTATAAAATATATAAGTAATGTTAAAAATTTATTGAAAATAAATATACTTTATTAATATTTATATAAATATAATTGGTCAAATCTTAGGGGATAGGGGCTACAGAAATTGAGGTTTCAATTGTTGCTAACAACATTCAATTTAGTTCTAATTATCCTATCTATCCAATATTCTCTAAACTAATTAAATTTAAATCAATTTTTTCTATAAATAGCCAAGAATGCAAGCTAGCGAATCACATCTCTTTTCTCTTAGTTCATCATGAACAGATGTAGTATGAAAGCAGCCGTTATCTTAAGCGTTTGTGCTCTCTTTACTATCGTTCATGCAGCCGATGAACAAAAGAAATTAGAGGAAAAGTGCAAGAAAGGATTTGATACTGCTGGGATGAGCAGGAAAGGCTTCCCCGATGGATTTGTGTTTGGAACAGCGTCGTCAGCATATCAAGTTGAAGGCATGACTAGTAAAGGTGGAAGAAGACCCTGCATCTGGGATCCTTTTGTTCATACTCCTGGAAATATTGCTAGGAATGATACTGCTGATGTTGCCGTGGATCAATATGACCGTTACACGGCATTGAAGATTTTACAGCAATATGATATTACTTGACAAATCAATTACATTTGCTTGCTCAAAGTAAATAAATCTTCTCCTATATTTACAGGAAGATATCGATCTTATGGTAAAGCTAAATTTTGATGCATACCGGTTTTCAATTTCATGGTCCAGGATCTTCCCAAGTGAGTTTGTGTATTGATATCATTTATATTTTTTTTCTTTAATTATTAATTATTATGACTTAATTAACACACTGGTGAAAAACATTTTCTTGTAGAGGGAACGGGAGAAGTAAATCGGGAGGGAGTTGCTTATTACAATAGATTGATTAGCTACATGGTAGAAAAGGTAAATAAGTTCTCCAGAAGATTATCAACGTCAAATTTTATTTCACATGATAACTCAAACCTTTATATGGCTACTAGGCCCTCATGCAAATCTTTATCATTACGATCTTCCATTAGCTCTCCAGGAAAAGTATCTTGGAATGATAGATTGTCAATTTGTGTAAGTAATTTAGTCACATTTCTAGATCTTCTTTTAAACTATAGAAATATGTTAGTTATTTGAGTTTGTGATCCAAATCTTTCATCAAGGACTTTGCAGATTATGCAGATTTTTGCTTCAAGACATTTGGTGATAGAGTAAAGAACTGGTATACACTTAATGAACCAAGGGTTATAGCAGCTCTAGGATTTCACAATGGCATTAACCCCCATCAAGGTGTTCTAAAGAAGTCGGTAATTGCACGGACGGAAATTCCGGCACTGAGCCTTACACTGCTGCACATAATATGATTTTAGCTCATGCTGCTGCTGTAGAAAGATATCGAGAGAAATACCATGTAAATATGTTTCTCTTTTAATCTCTGATTATTTTTCAGTTTTTGAAAAACTGTGATATTAAAATATAGATGTATGCATTAATTTCAGAAAACACAAAAAGGAAAAATTGGAATTCTTTTGGATTTTGTTTGGTACGAACCTCTCACACAATCAAAGGCCGCTGCTCTTGCAGCCCAAAGAGCACGAGATTTTCATATCGGATGGTAACTTTCTTTCTTTCTTATTCTAAATTCTTTAGATGAATTTACAAGTTTGATAGTGTAAGTATAAATTATAATGATTTTTGGGTCATAATTTGTAGGTTCTTACACCCCATTACCTATGGTGAGGATCCTAAAACAATGCAAGAAATTGTGGGAGATGGGCTTCCAAAATTTACAGATGAAGAAGTTAGATTGGTGAAGGGCTCGTTAGACATTTTGGGTGTGAACCAATATACATCTTACTACATGTATAACCCTCCTGATGGTCCATCCAATACCTCCAGCTATCAAAATCATTGGAATGTTGGTTTTGCTTGAAAGTATATATATATATATATATATCTTTTTCCATTATTTTTACCATCTGAATCTCGTATAATCTGATTCTTCTTTTTAATTTCAAAAAACTGCAGATCACCGCAAGGGAGTGCAAATTGGTCGAAGGGCAAATTCTTATTGGCTTTACATCGTACGATGGGGATTATACAAAGCTGTATCATATGTGAAAGAACGATACCAGAACCCAGTTATGATTCTTTCAGAAAATGGAATGGATGATCCAGGCAATTACACACTTGCAAAGGGGGATTAGATGACACTGTAAGGGTTAGCTACTACAGAGGTTACTTGAAAAACCTGAAGAAGGCAGTTGATGATGGAGCAAATGTAGTTGGCTACTTTGCATGGTCATTGGTAGATAGTTTTGAATAGCTATCTGGGTATAGTTCTAGGTTTGGTATAGTTTATGTTGATTTTGATACTCTCAAGAGGTATCCCAAAACGTCAGCCTATTGGGTCAGGCATCTCTTACAGAGAAATTAGAAATAATTGTTTAGGGTTTTAGGTCCAGAATGTGCTAATGATTTTATTTATTAATAAAGTTCTTGATTTCTTTCTATGTCCTGGTTAATATGCAATGCAATTTATTAAATTATTATTGATATTATTGTTGATTATTCTTTATAGCATTAAACTATTATTTGAATGCTTAAAACAAAAATGAAATAATACCATCTGAGAAAATTGCAAGATAAGAGATGTAACAATATTATTGTTTAACTTGCCCAAATTGGATACTAAAAAATGAAATTAAAGAAAATGAATCAATTAAATTAAATTTGTAAAAAAATATTAGAGAAAATTCATACAAAATGTTACTTGTATTCCAAAATTGTTTTTATATACAAAATATTTTTGGTATCTACAAAATCTGTTGCAGCCAAATTTCCTTAATTAGCTCATTGTTGATGTACTTATTTCTGTGTTATTTATAATATTTTAATTTCTTATAATGTGTTTTATTAAGTGATAATAATTCAAAATTTTCTGAACGGGCCTTATCTTTTTATTTTCTCAAATTGTCAATAAAAGAAAATCTTAAATTTTAAAAGATTCTTTCATATGTATACATTTTTTCTCTTTTTTTTTTCTTTTAAATATGTGTATTTGGTCTTGATATAGAATGGAAAAACAGACAAAAAGGATGTTTTCTATTTCCATAAACAAAGATGAAATAGGATATGATTATACTATTATATTCATTGTCTAAAATAAATTCGCTCTTCAAAATTTCAAAGTAAAAGAACAAATGGTTGAATGGGGCACTTGAACCTAACTCTTCATTACTGTAAATGTTTAACCATCAAAAATAAATTCTTAAAAATATCATATTGATTGTTAAAAATAAATTAACCAAAAAATTAGAGTGGGAAAGTTACCATTTAAAATTTGAAAAGTTCTGATTTTATATCCACTTAATGTGATTTAAAATATTTTGTAAAGTGAAAGTGAATAGATATTTGGTTAATTAATTTATATCCTTCTTCATCTATATCCGAAATTCTCTTCAAATAAATTTAAATCAACCTTTGATTTTCCTATAAATATCCAAAATTACAAGCTATAACAAAACTCATCGCTTCCCCATTTTCTTCATCGTGCGCGGTAAAAGCATGAAAACAACAGCTTTCCTTTGCATTTATGCTGCCATTGCTTTTGTTTACACTACTTCTGCAGTTAAACAAAATGAAAAAGTAAAGTACATTGGAAATGTAAACGACAAATGCTACAGAGGACTTGATACAGCCGGAATGAGCAGAAGAAGCTTCCCGCGAGGGTTTGTGTTCGGAACTGCGACTTCGGCGTATCAAGTTGAAGGCATGAGTGATAGATGCGGAAGAGGACCCTCCATCTGGGATCCTTTTGTTCATACTCCAGGAAATATTGCTGAGAATGCTACTGCTGATGTGACTGTGGATCAATATCATCGTTACATGGTATTGAAGATGTAACAACAATATGATATTTCTTGAGAAATTAAATTGAATTTGCTCGTTTGTTTAACAGTTTTTGTATTTGGTGACTTACAGGAAGATATTGATCTCATGGTAAAGTTGAATTTTGATGCATATAGATTTTCAATTTCCTGGTCCAGGATCTTCCCAAGTGAGTATTTTGTATTGATCTTTTTTCTTTCTTGGTTAATTATTGTGGCTTAATTAACATATCGTTGAATATCTTGCAGATGGAGTTGGACAAGTAAATCCCGAGGGAGTTGCTTATTACGATAGGTTGATTAACTACATGCTTGCAAGAGGTAAATAAACTACCAAAAAAAAAATTTATCTGAAATTTGACAGAAATAATTAATACTGATCTATTTTTATGTGTATAGGCATTACTCCATATGCAAATCTGTATCACTACGATCTTCCATTAGCTCTCCAGAAAAAATATCTTGGAATGCTAGATCGTCAATTTGTGTAAGTAATTGAACAACATTGCTAAATTTTCTCTGAATTTATATGTCTATATATTACTTACTAATTACTTATTTTCTAATTCATCTTTCAGGAATGACTTTGCAAATTATGCAGAATTTTGTTTCAGGGCATTTGGTGATAGAGTAAAGAATTGGTTTACATTTAATGAACCAAGAGTTATAGCAGCTCTAGGATTTGACAATGGAATTAACCCTCCATCAAGGTGTTCTAAAGGAGTCGGTAACTGTACGGCCGGAAACTCTGGCACTGAGCCTTATACTGCTGCACATAACATGATTTTAGCTCATGCTGCTGCTGCACAAAGATATCGCCAAAGATACCAAGTAAAGATTTTTATCTTTCAATCTCTAACTTATTTTCAAATTGAGTCATTAAAAGTTCTCCCTAATAGAGAATCTATTGATTGTTTTCAGCCATTTCAAAGAGGAAGAATTGGAATTCTTTTAGATTTTGTTTGGTATGAACCTCGCTCGGATTCAGAGGCTGATGAAAAAGCAGCTCAAAGAGCAAGAGATTTTCACATCGGATGGTAAATTCTTCTTCCAATTCTAATGCTTCACATCGTGAATTTACCTTAACATTCTATTGATTTCTTGACGCATAATGGGTAGGTTCTTACATCCTATTACATATGGTGAGTATCCAAAATCAATGAAAGAAATTGTGGGACATAGGCTTCCCAAATTTACAGAAGCAGAATTTCGGATGGTGAAGGGATCACTAGACATTTTGGGTGTGAACCAATATACAACCTACTACATGTTTGATCCTCCTTGGCCTAAATCCAATATCTCAAGCTATCAGAATGATTGGGGCGTTGGTTTTGCTTGTAAGTACATACACCTCTTGTAATTTTAATTTGTTTTCCAATATCACTTTCCTCCACCTCCTATAACCAAACTTTAATTTCCTTTTTGAAAACTGCAGATGATCGTGATGGAGTGCCAATTGGTCAATTGGTAAGTAAAAATTTTCATATCAGGATTTATGTAATGGAAATTAAATTCTAAATTTCCAAATATTTTTCCATGCAGGCACATTCTACATGGCTTTACATTGTACCATGGGGTTTATACAAAGCTTTAAATTATGTAAAGGAAAACTACAAGAACCCAGTGATGATTCTTTCAGAAAATGGAATGGATGATCCTGGAAACTACACACTTACAGAGGGATTACTTGACCATACAAGGGTTAATTACTTCAGAGAGTACATATCTTATCTGAAAAAGGCTGTGGATGACGGAGCAAATGTAGTTGGCTACTTTGCCTGGTCATTGTTAGACAATTTTGAATGGTTATCTGGGTATACTTCTAGATTTGGAATAGTTTATGTCGATTTCAATACTCTTAGGAGGTATCCCAAAATGTCTGCTTATTGGTTCAGGCAGCTTTTGAGAAGATATTAGGAGTAATTAACGGTTGTTTTGTTTAGGGTTTTAGGCCTTAAGGTTTTAGGTCAATGTTGAACAAAGGTGCTAATATTTTTCTTAATTAATAAAATTCATTTACCTATTTCTTGAAAATTTTTTTATTTGACATTTTTACACATTAAATAAATTAACTATATTGAGATCTTATTATATATTGAAATTTGAAAAATTGTTTCACTTTGTTAAAATGTGATGAGAAAATATTTAATATCAATAGTTATTAAGAAATAATGGTTAAAGTTATTTTATTTTATGTGTTTATTTAGTGTCAATTTATCTATGCTGAGATTAATGAATAAATCAAATATGACATTGATTACTCTAAAAATACCTGTTTAAAATTTGATGCATAGCCATACATACCTATTTAAATTGAATAATAGTCAAACAAATTATTGAAAAAACTATCTTATGTTTTTAAAATATTAATTAAAAGAATTTCTTTAAATAAAAGATATTAATAGTATTAATATTAATAAAATTATCATACTAAATCTGTCCAATATTTGTTAAAGTTATTTAAACATAAAAAATTTTGATCATTTGTATTTGATATTTAAGAATTTTATGGTACCTTATGTAAATTATAAAAATTAACAATATCTTAATTTCAAATACACCTTAAGCAACATCTAAATGTATATTTATGGGTCAATGTAAACTTGATGGTCTGTCAAGAACGATTATTCAAAACCAAAAAAAATTATAATGAAAGAAATAAAGAAAAAAAATGTGCTTCCTTGACTTTGGTTTCAGGGGTAGTCAAAGTGAATATATATATTTTTTTATTAGTGTATGAAATTCGTGGATACTTCTACCTATATTATCTTTGACTAGTCAAGATTAGCAATTTTAATTGTCATTTAATTTAAAGTAATCACTATTGTAAATTGGTCAAACTTTCAATATTCGTGATATGAGAATATTGGTTATCATATAGTTTACATTATTTAATTTATTTATTGTCCTGAATTTGTTATTTCAACAACCAACGTTATCGTACCACTTCTGTTTAATTTATCTGGCATTATTTTTATAAATTCTAACTGTTTTCTGTGTGAAGTTTTAAAAAAAATTTATAATTTTATTCTAAATTCTTTTAGTTGCTTATAATTACCAAGAATTTATATTCAGGGTTAGCAGAAAATTAAAAAAATAAAAAAGAGCAAAAGAAAGAGAGAGTATATTATAGAACAAACCTTTGTTTTAATATTAGTTAATTTTGAATGTACTTGGTAAAAGGAAAGACTGCAAACTAACCCAGATCCAGGAAGACAATTTGAGCTCCGAATTCAAATGTAAAGATATATATAATAAAATCTCTGATTAGAAAAACACCTAGTTCAACAAAGTAAATGCTAATGAAAGTTCTTGGTTTGATAATTTCAATTTCAAAGTCAACTTACGTTTCTGAAATTATACTGCAGACTGTCGTGAGCAAGAAGGTATGTAGCTCAGAAAATGATGTGCAGTTCCTGCTGCTTATTCTCTTTGGTTATGGTAAATACCATTAAGAGGTATGGTAAATACCATACTTGAGATATAGAAATCTTGAGACACAACTGGGAAAGAAATGATATAAACACCAGATGAAATAATTCACTATTATTATTTGATGTCCTGACACCTTAACTTGACTATATTTAATAGAATAATCTTTGATTCCCTGAATTACAATTTCCTGGATGAATATCCATTGTACACAAGAAAAAAAAATTATGGTGTAAATTTTTATTTAATTACGTCTCTTGGTTCTTTTCTTTTTCTTTTTTTGGTTTTTTTTTTTTTTTTTTTTTTTTTGTTGATAAACTTTCTTCTAGGCTGAATATATTGCTTTCTTTGCGGCAAGACAATTCATAAATTATGATTGCAAATTTTATCTTAAAAGTTTGAATTATCAACTCTATTGTTGGGTGTCAATGGCTCCTAATTAAAGTTGTTACTACCCTTACTCTTTAACTCTCTAATTAGAGGGTAGGGGTTCAATTTCTCTTAAATGCATAATGAGACTATTTTCCTTCCACAAAATGATGGAGGCAATTAGATCCAATCAAGACTTTCTATGCTGATAATTTATTGTGACAATTCTATGGTTAAGGCTCATAAACAAAGAGCGTCTTAGAACATATAAAAACCTTTTGAGATATGAGCGCCCAAGAGAGATTGAGGTTTGTCATTATTGATACTTCAACCCACTCGTTTGTCAAAACTGCATAACTCGTAACATTAAAGGGACTAAATGATGATGGCTAAACTTGACAATTGACCTAAGCCTAAGCCCACAGCACAACAATGTTGTCTTAGTATATTCAACATGCTAGATTCAAACTACTTTTAGGGTATAATTTATGGGCCGTGATGCGGAAGATATGAGTATATTCAAAGAAATTCTAATGTATGATAAACTTTAGTCAAATCTCATTTGGAGAGAATTTTGACCCAATAAGGAAGCAACATGGGATTGAACTAGTAACAAGAAAGCTTAGGAATATTCTAATATGGTCAAAAAAACACGTATTAGACGCTCAGTGTTATTTAAGGGAGGCTTTCACCATAGTAGGACTACATAACATAGGAAAATACTATACAAATGAAAGAAGAAGACTTTCATTAACAACAAATATGCTATAAACGTTTCACTGAGAAAGCACATAAAATTATGATTAATATGAATAGGGCTCACGAATCTATAAAAGAGGGAAAAAGATTAACAGAAGACAACTTACAGAGACAGCGAGAGATTAAGATGAGGAAAATTACCCGAGGGCTACCATGAGGGGCATTTATTTTTGGGTTATTCTAAGTGCTTGTTAACTATAGGAAACTTGTCATATGTCTACTCGCATTATTTCCATTATTTCTTGGTCTTACTCACTTCCACACTGCGAGTCATAAATAGAGTGTTTTTCTCAAAAATTTATAACCCGTTTGAAATTATTATTGAAAAAGATAAAAGTGATTTTTAACAGCCAAAAATTTATAATCACTTTTAACAAAATCAGTTCGTGTAGATTTTAAAAAACAGTTACTTACAAGTAAGTCTCTTTAAATTTATAAAATTTCAAAATTAACCTTAAAATAATTATTAAATTTCTTTAATTAAAAAATGAAATTGTTAAAATCAAATTTTTTTTTATATATTCATACTTTTATATTAATTATTTTATAAGCTATGATTGGATAAAAGAAAGTAGACAAAAACATTTAATAAATATTCACACTCTTACATAAAAGATTAATCTATATTTCAATCACTCATCTGTTTTTATTTAGAAGATAATTATTTTATAATAAAATATATATTAATTATAAAAACTAATATATTTTAATTTCAAATATACATTAATATAGTAAAATCTGATTATTTATAGGGTAAAAAATATATTTATGATTACAAAAGTACCTGAAAACTTCATAATCTTTTAGTTGATGCTATCTGTTTAGACGGAAATCCATGCAAATAATTAGGTTTATCTTACAAATTAAATTAAATATATATAATTGAAATAAAATATAAATTTTGTATTTCTATTTAATTTACAATACATTTTTTTAATTGACACTACAAATTTTAATTTTATTTATTTAATAAATACCTCAATTGCGACAATAGACTTCCATTGCAGCTATTAATATATTTGTAGAAATATATATAAAAAATTATTTAGATTTTTGGGATACAACCAAAATAATTTTACTTTCTATTTAGTAGAAAATATATCTTAAAATTGTTATTAAATTAAAAAAAATATTTAATTACATAAAATAAATAAATACTGTTAATTACACATTAAAATAAAAAAGCAATAAACTTTTCCTATAAATACAAAATCTTTCTATGTGCTTTGACTTCTCGGTACAATTGCATATCCATGTGTTTTTTACAATTAAAACATCCATCAACTAAGATTTTCCAACAACTTAACCCGAAGGACAATTTAAGCTCCAAATCCAAAGAAATCTATATACAATCATTATTTATTCAACAAGTCGGAAAATGTTACAACTATACCATTATTTATTCAACAAACCAATAAACGGTTATGATAATTCATTGCAATGATAGGAGATTGATCAATAATTACAATTAATGTTGTAAGAATAATTGGTAATAAATTTGAAAGGAAAAATAATTAAAGATCAAAATATTAGTATAATTTTTAATTTAAAAGTTAAAATGAGATTATATTAATTATTATAAAATAAAAATAAAAATAAAAATAATATAATCATTTTATAAATTTTCTAATGTTGAGGGATAAAATAGTTAATTTATAATAATAATAGTTATGTAAGCGATAATTTCATGTTTCTACTAAAGTCAGGAAGTACTTTCATTTTTAAAAGTTAGGGGTATTTTACATAGGGTAAAAACGTAAGGGGTAAGTTATTTTTCTCTAAAAATTTGAGAAGTATATCCCTTACTTCATGCTATGAAAATTCGTATTTGTATTAGATTGAAATTTTCAATTTCAATGTCAATTGATAATTTGAAATTCTATTGTAGTCTACTGTGTACCATAAGGTAGTTCATTGTATAATTCCCTTGTCACTGCTTCTTCTCTTTTGCTATATGGATATTGAGGGTTCCTGTTGCTTATTCTCCTTTGTTATAAGATAATAAACAAATCTGCTTTGCCTAACAGCAAAAGCAATGAACTTTGTTTTGCATTTTGTATAATTATTCCTGTCGTACGTTGCCTCTGATCATCAAGCCTGCAATCATTTGGATCCTGACTCTCTCTTGTCTCTCAACTCCAATGTATCATATAATATTCTTTTTGAAATCGACAATAAAACATTAATTAAATATCACTGTATTTTACAAAATATAGGATCCATGTTAAGAAGAATGCCTAATACCCTTTACTTTAAAGCTTAATATCCCATCACCTCTGTTTGATATTTAAAAAATAACTTTTAATAAAAGAAGTGATGAGATATTTGTCAAAATTTAGGGGTGATGGGGTATATTATAAAACAAACTTTATTGTAATATTAATTTTGAATGTACTTATTAAAAGGAAAGACTGCAGATTGATCCAGATCCAGGAAGACAACTTGAGCTCAAATTCAAATCTAAGATCGATATAATAAAATCTGTAGTTAGAAGATGCACAACTACTACTAGTACTAGTTCAACAAAGTAAATGACAATGATAATGAAAGTTCTTCAATTTCAAAGTCAGCTTACGTTCCTGAAATTCTACAGCATACTGTAGCTCAGAAAATGATGCGCGGTTCCTGTTGCTTGTTCTCTTTTGTTATAAGAAGATAAACAAATCTGCTTTGCCCAGCAGCAAAAACAATGAACTTAGTTTTACATCTTGTATTATTATTCCTGTCCTACGTTGCCTCTCTTCATCAAGCCTGCAATCATTTGGATCGTGACTCTCTTGTCTCTCAACTCCAATGTGTCATATGATATTCCACCCCATTGAATTGGTCTTCCTCCACTGATTGCTGCCTCTAGGAAGGCATCCAATGTGATGCCCGTTGTCTTGTCAGTCATCTATTGATTTCTTGAATCATTATGGATAGGTTTTTACATCCTATTACATATGGTGAGTATCCAAAATCAATGAAAGAAATTGTGGGACATAGGCTTCCCAAATTTACAGAAGCAGAATTTCGGATGGTGAAGGGATCACTAGACATTTTGGGTGTGAACCAATAAACTTACTACATGTTTGATCCTCCTTGGCCTAAATCCAATATCTCAATATATCAGAATGATTGAGGTGTTGGTTTTGCTTGTAAGTACATACATCTCTTGTAATTTTAATTTGTTTTCCAACATCACTTTCCTCCACCTCCCATAACCAAACTTTAATTTCCAATTCCAAAACTGCAGATGATCGCGATGGAGTGCCAATTGGTCAACTGGTAAGTAAAAATTTTCATATCAGGATTTATGTAATGGAACTTAAATTCTAAATTTCCAAATATTTTTCCATGCGGGCACATTCTACATGGCTTTACATTGTACCATGGGGTTTATACGAAGCCGTAAATTATGTAAAAGGGACACTATAAGAACCCAGTGATGATTCTTTCAGAAAATGGGATGGATGATCCAGGAAACTACGCACTTGCAAAAGGATTATTTGACCATCAAGGGTTAATTACTTCAGAGAGTACGTATCATATCTGAAGGCTGTGGATGATGGAGCAAATGTAGTTGGCTACTTTTCTTGGTCATTGTTAGATAATTTTGAATGGTTTTCTGGGTATACTTCTAGGTTTGGAATAGTTTATGTTGATTTCAATACTCTTAGGAGGTATCCCAAAATGTCTACATATTGGTTCAGGCAGCTCTTGAGAAGATATTAGGAAAAATCAATATGGTTGTTTTGTTTGCGGTTTTCAGGTCACTGTTGAACAAAGGTCCTAATATTTTTCTTAATTAATAAAATTCTTTGGACCTATTTTTGAGCTCTTAATATAAACTGAAATTTGAAAATTTATTTCACTTTGTTAAAATGTGACGAGCAGCCTTTTAATATCAAGAGTTATTGAGAAATGATGGTTAAAAAGATATTTTATTTAATATATTTTTATATTACCAGTTACTGCTGCGATCAATGAATAAATCGAATATGACATTAATTATTTGAATATAAAAATTTTGAGTTTATACATTTGATGCACAGCCATATATGCCTATTAAAAGTTGAATATTAGTCAAACAAATTATTGAAAAACTATCTTATACTTTTAAAATATTAATAATAATTTTAAAATTTAATTAAAAGTATTTCTTTTATTACATTTTTTGATGTGTCAAACTTGTGTCGTAATTTCAAATGACTCTTCCGTCAATGTAGTCCTTTTTTATTTTTAGTAAAATAATAAATATTAATATTGATAAAATTATCATAATACACATCTGTCCAATTTTGTTAAAGTTGTTCAAAGATCAAAAGCTTTGGTGTTTGAAATTTAATAATTTTATAACAAAATATTTAACTTATAAAAATTAACAAATCTCTTAGTTTCAAATACTCAAGCAATATCTGTGAACTTGACAGTCCCTGAAGAAAGATTATTCAAAACCAAAAAAAAAAAGTAATAATAAAAGAAAAATAAAAGTGCTTCCATGAATTGGTTTTAGGGGTATTAAAAGCGACTATATATATATATATATATATATAGAAGTATCTACCTATTTCAAACATTAATAGAATATATATATTCTATTAATGTTTGAAATAGGTAGATACTTCTACCTATGTTATCTTTGACTTGTGAAAATTAGCAATTCTAACTGACATTTGATTTAAACTAATCATATATTTACAATCACTGTCTACCTAATTCTTACTGAACAGGTTTGAAATTTGAAAATTAGAAATTGGGAGAAAGAAGTTGGCAGTTCTAATAATTTAAAAAATATCAATTAAAATTTTAATTTATGTAATCCATAAACCTCTTTAATAGTAGTTAGCTAGAAAATTTATTTTCAACTTTTAACTAAAAGAAAATAATAAATAACTCTTATGATAAACATTATTTTATAACACATTAATAATTAAATATGTATAAGACGTTATAAACACATTAAATACAAATTTTTTATACAAAATCAGGATAAGTGTTAGGAAAATGCTCAACCCCCTATTTTAGGTCTAATATCCCATTACCCTAAACTTTGATTAATACCTTATTACCCTTTATTTGATAATAAAAAAATATATAACTTTTGATCATGAGAAGAGGTGATGTGGTATCAATCAAAATTTTAAAGAATGATAAGGTGTTAAAACTTAAAAGTAAGGGATATTAGGTGTTTTTTTTTTTACAAATCATGATAATATTAGTTACGATATAGTTCACATTATTTAATTTTTATTTAATATATTAATTTTATATTTTCATCAACCAACACTATTATGTTATAAGATAACGTTTAAAAAGCATTTGTATTATTCTTAAAATTATGGATATTATATATTACCCATACATTTATCTAACTTTGTTTTCAATTTTTGTAATTACCCACTTCTCTTTAATTAATAATGAAATCTTAGACTATATGATCCCTTTCAAAAGTTTGAGTAAGTTGGTTATTAGAAGCATGATTTTCAGATTATTAAGAAAAGAAAGAGAGAATATTATAAATATAATAAAATCTCTCTTTAGAAAATGCCCAACTACTGCTAGTACTAGCTCAACAAAGTAAATGATAATGATAACGAAAGTTCTTGGTTTAATAATTTCAATTTCAAAGTCAGCTTACGTTTCTGAAATTCTACAGCAGACTATCGTGAAAAAGAAGGCATTCAGCTCAGAAAATGATGTGCAGTTCCTGCTGCTTATTCATTTGTTATAAGATGGTAAAAAAATCTGCTTTGCCTAACAAGAAAAACAATGAACTTAGTCTTACATTTTGTATTATTATTCCTGTCCTACGTTGCCTCTCTTCATCAAGCCTGCAGTCATTTGGATCGTGACTCTCTCTTGTCTCTCAACTCCAATGTATCATATAATATTCCTCCATTGAATTGGTCTTCTTCCGCTGATTGCTGCCTCTGGGAAGGCATCCAATGTGATGCCAGCGGTCGTGTCAGTCATCTATTGCTGCCTTTCAGAGGCTTTCGCGGTAGCATTTCTCCTTCTATCGGCAACCTGACGCATCTAACTCACTTCAACCTTTCCCACAATCGCCTTTCGGGTCCTCTCCCTATCACTTCCTTGGCGTCTTTAACTATGCTTGAGACTCTTGATTTGAGTTACAATAGTCTTTCTGGTGAATTTCCATCATTTTTGTCATCTAATTACTTTAAGATCATAGATTTGTCCAGTAATCAGTTCCAAGGGATAATCCCACCAACCTTTCTCCAGCTAAAGCAAAATTTGAGAAGTTTTAATGTTAGCAACAACAGTTTCACAGGAGTTATCCCTACCTCTGCCTGGATTGACTCCTTCTGTTCCATCAAGCTCCTGGATTTCTCCGACAATGAGTTCTCTGGCCAGATTCCTTTTGGACTGGGAAATTGCTCCAGACTGCGGATTTTCCGGGCAGGTTTCAATAATCTCTCAGGATCACTTCCTAATGACATTTATGCTGCTACGTCACTTGAAGAACTCTCTTTACCTGTTAATTACTTCTCAGGACCCATCCATAATGGTGTTGTAAACCTCACAAACCTCAAGACTCTTGAGCTTTACTCCAACCAATTCACTGGCTCTATCCCTCGAGACATTGGCAAGCTCACCAACATGGAAAATTTGCTTCTTTATAGCAACTATCTGTCCGGTTCTCTTCCTCCATCTATGAAGAATTGCACTAATCTAACCACATTGTCTTTACGGTTCAATTTCTTCCGCGGAGATATATCAGAATTCAACTTCTCGACACTTGTAAAGCTTCGTATACTTGACTTCGGCAGCAATTTGTTCACAGGTAACTTTCCATTATCTCTTAATTCGTGCAAGTCGCTGACTGCAATTAGCCTGTCTCATAACCAGATAAGGGGACAAATTCCACCCGACATCACTGCGCTTGAATCTCTAACGTATCTCTCACTTCCTAACAATACTTTCACCAATATCACTGGTGCGATCAGGATTTTGATGGGCTGCAAGAACCTTAAAATTCTCATCATGCCTAGGAATTTTATATATGAAACATTGCCAGATAATGAACAGCTAGGATCAACAGATGGATTTCAAAGTCTCCAAGTTCTGGCCTTAGGCAATTGCAGACTCAAAGGTGAAGTTCCATCCTGGATTGGTAATATCAGAGAGCTTCAACTCTTAGATTTATCATTAAATCAACTCACAGGCTCACTTCCAGGGTGGTTAGGAAATATTTCAAGCCTATTCTACATAGACTTGTCTGATAACTTCATTTCAGGAGAATTCCCAAAGGAACTTTGCAGATTGTCGGCATTGGAATCGAAACGGCAGAATAGTCAGGTGAATGGAAACCATTTAGAGTTCCCTCTTTACGTTAGACAAAATAATTCTACAAATCGACAATATAATAAACTCTTTAACATGCCACCAACAATAAACCTGAAGAACAACAATCTGAGCGGCAGTATTCCTGTTGAAATTGGTCAATTAAAGTCGCTTCATGTGCTTGATCTCAGCCACAACAAATTCTCTGGCAACATTCCGAATCAAATTTCCCAAATTGCGAACTTAGAGAGATTGGATTTATCTGGAAATCATCTATATGGTGAAATTCCTACATCATTTAGAGGTCTTCATTTCTTGTCTTCGTTTTCCGTTGCAAACAACCACCTTCAAGGACCAATAGCTTCAGGAGTTCAGTTTGACACATTTCCAAGCTCCAGCTTTGAAGGAAATCCAGGATTATGTGGTGATATCATAAACCGACCGTGTAGTATTCAACCAAAAACTATTGCTAATCATGGTTTACCAACTAAATCCTTAGAAAATAAGGAACTTCATTATGGCCTAATTGCTGGAGCGGTTTTTGGATTCATTATTGGGGCCACAAGTGGGATACTTTATCCCCTTGGAAGGTTAAAATTTCTGCTAAATCTAATCTAATAAATCTTTGGGAATATTGTGTGAATGTATTTTTCGATATAATTGTATTCCCAGCTTCAGAAATGAAAATGTTCTTGAAGAATTCATGTAATATATTATGTACGAGGTTCAAAAATAAAGACTGTCCATAAAACAGATAAGCACAGTTTATTATCCAGTGACTAACAGGCTAACACCAAAGACATTCAAAGAATTTGTAGAAATAATTGGTATTATTAGGAGTACTTTTTGGCGAGAATTAAATGAAGATTTTAATTAAAGATGGCAAAGATTCTCTTATAAATATTCACGATTATCTTTCAGGATTTATTACTTTATTTTTTGCTATCATGCAAGTAATGTTATATACACCAAATTTTTATCCAAATTTTCATTTTAATGATGCTGCATTCATCAAGTGAATGATATATTTTTATAGTTTTTCATATCATTTATTACATAATCTCACTAAAGGATACAATTTAATTTTGTATGAAAATTTAGGATAAACGTTCGGGATATGTAGCAATACTCCTATGGTATTTATAGATGATCTATCAATACATGATTTTTTAATATATACATAACATTTAGGACTATTTTGAGTCCCATCCCCAAATCTATTGATATATATATATATATATATATAAGTTATTACCCCAAATAAATGTAATTGTTCGTTAACTCTTACAAAAACTTATAAAATGATTATTTTGTTCTTATTTTAATTGTGTTGTCTGTGCCAAGACAAGATTCTTTTTATGAGCGTAATATTTTATTGTAAAAAGTTGAAAACTTTGTAAATTAATAATATTAGATATTATATACATTTAAAGTTGAACATATTTTATTTTAATTAAAAATAAAAAAAAGTATTACATTTATAACATGGCAGTGGTGGTGGCAGCAACATAACATAACCAAAGCCGCCTTGGCATGGCTGCCAATAATACGTTTTTTTAGAAAGAAATTGCATTAAATATGAAAAGCGAAAAAACTAAAAATTGAGATAATTTTATGCTACCCAATAGAAAATTCACGTTGAATAAAAAATCTATTTCTTTTATTTTTTTAATCAACACATGTATAAGGCATATTTCAGCCTTGACGATAATAGAGTTAACGGATAGTTAAGAGTGGAATGATGACTTATGATAAAAAATAAATATATCTAATATATGTAAATAAATTTGAAGGCAAAATTAAAAATAACTCTAATATTTATTTGAAGTATCACAAAATTTGTCATACCATAGAATGTGAAAATATTAATATAGTATATGACATGATAATAAATATTAATTTGTAGAATAACTTTTATGAAATAATTGAAAACATATTAAACTCATTGGAAAGTAAAAATATTTGCAAGTAATAACTCATGCAGTGACGAAATGAGTTGTTTTGAGGTAAATAATTCTCACTTTACGTTTTATAAGGACATGCTCCATCACTTATTTATCATCAGCTAAACATTACAATTAAAGTGAGGTTAAGAGATAGAGTTTTTTCTGTATGTTATTGGCCTAATTTGATAACAAATTTGGTACTTCAAAGTATATTTTAATTCTAATTACAAATTAAGGTATACATAAATTTAACTAATAAGTTATGTCTTTGGTCAATCAACAGGCATGTGTTGTCTAGGGGATATGACATTCATTTCTTACAACTTGGATGAAACCATCCAATCAACCTCATTACCAGCTAGGTAAATGGGCTCTGTGTATGCAGCCACACGGGTGTTCGCGTATGAGAGTTGTATATGTCTATACTCAATCCAAGCGTGAGCACACAATAGTTATTAAAGGTTAAATAATTTGCAACTGCATTTCTTCTCTTGTAGATCATCAATATCAACCTTCCTTTACTTTTGCACTTTAAACTCGGGACACAAGATTCCTAGTCATGATATATAACAACTTCGTCTAGTCATTAACTTTCATCTTTGCTGCTTCAGTTAGGTATCTATATCATACAGTAGCCAACTCTCCATATTCATAAAACCATTTTTGTAGCATAAACCTTATATAGTCAGCCAATGTTATGATAGGGCAGATTGTGCATTTTTAAGCAATGAATTCATACTCTCAATGAGATGGGAAATGTGATCTTGCCCATTTATGACGCCTTATCTGATTCTTTAAGTAGTTTGTTGCCTCTAGATGTATCAACCTCAAACTATCTATGTATCCGTTGAACTCACTCGCCTATTACACCTTTGCAACCTAGAAGTATGCTTGCAAGAAAGTGTCCATCTTCTGTACTTCCATCTTATACTTTGCCTTCACATTTCTGGATATGTGATAAGTACAAAAATCATGAACTGCATCAGGGAAAACTATGTTAATTCCCTTCTCTATGCTATTGTATTGATCTAAGATGAAAACCAAATCCTCCATTAACACAATAATATGCCAAAGTTTTAATAAAAGCCACTTTCACGAGGTATCGTTCTATTAATCGATGACATCAAAGGCAACGAAATAATATTTGGTCATTTTCGTCAACTATAGTTTCTACAAACAATTTCCCCCAATATTTATCCTTTAGAAATGTATTGTCAATGGTGACAATAGACCAAATTGTATTGCACAAGAAGTGATCTTCGTTGTTCCCTTCAATTGCAATCACCTTCCCCAGATTTTTAACCTTAGACATGTGACAGTACAGTGGAAGTACCTTAAACAACTCAAGTGAATCTTCAGATATAAGCCTCAACACTTCTTCCTTACTACGCTATGTCTTTGAGTACAGTAAATAAACCCTATAATTGTTTTGAATATCATCTCAAGTTGTAAATCTAAGTAGCATTTTTGAACTTGTCCTTAATAAGTTGTTCAATTAAATGAGTACTTGCTTGTTGGTGTCCATCCTATAATCATTCATTTTGACAAGTATGAATTATGTCCATGCTAGTAACTTTGGTCTTTGAGTGCATGTTTATTTTGGTCCTTTATAAGCACCAATGTTGTTCTTAGTTGCCCGAATTCACTATTTACAGTCTTTGACAATACATTTTACCATAAAAAGATCCTTACTTGAGTTAAAAATTATGAATTAAAAGTGGTTCTTCAATGCCATGATGCTCTTTTTGTCCTACAATTCTTGCTCGCACTTAAAATCTGCCTAGTGCGCACAATATCCAATCTAGTACTTGAGGATACATCTCTTTGAATAGTTATGGATGATGAAATGGGAAGTAAACACTAGATGTATTGATTTGACAATAATGGAATTGTCATTCAGCTACTTTTGTAAGTAGGACCTAGATCAACATCTTCTATTGCCTCATTTTCTACATCATTTTTGACATTTTACCTTTATGTTGAGAGGAAAAGTTAGTACTATCAAAATTTGGCTGACTGGCATGATACATATATAGTTGCTGTTCATTGTAGTGAGGAGGAGAATAATTTCCAGCTTGGGTGGTCGCATTGTCTTCTTAGCAAGGAGCATAATGCTCAACAATTTATGGGTTTTCATTTTGCACCAATGGAGAGTAATGTTTTGGAAACCTTGCATTGGTGTACCAAAATTGGTTGGTATACTAGAATTGTGTTAGCATTGCAAAAAGCATATCACTTAGGTGATTGCTTCAACTGAAGGACCTAAATGAGGGTATAATAACTCCACTTATAATAGTTTGTTCAAAAATGTATGGCCTTATATGTTTTACACTACTAACATGTTCTAGATAAGGCACAATATACAATAACCTTTTATGCTTGAAACATAAGTTGAATTATTACTTTTGAGAAAGCTTAAAAGTTAGATTCTATATTAATATTTGTTGCCATATAAGGAGCCCCCAACAATTGTATACTCTCAATAAATTGCTTTTGTCCTAATAGTGAACTCAGCAAGATTAATCTCATACGACGAGCACAAATCTGTATAAATTGTTTATAAGTTATATTTGGATGCACACATTATTTTATATCAATATAATAATTTAAAATTATTTTTAGATATTGTTAAAGACAAAATTATTGTTACATTAATAATTGTTACAGAGTATGAAGCCTTGACAAAATAGGAAGCTTTATATGATTAGGAAGTTTTGATTATGGGAGGAGATTAGGAGTCTAATTAGTTATCTTTCCCTGTATAGGATTTCTATCCTAAAATAGGCCTCATACTTTGTGTATATATATATGCGCTATTATAATGAATGAATACAATAACCCACATAAATCTTTCTCTCATTTGTTTGATTACAGGTATCAAAGCTCTCTAGTCTGTGTTTGTCTCTTTTTCTGTCCTAAGTAGACAGTAATTATGAGAGGTTTTTCTTTTCGTTCAACATTTTAAAGCAACTTCTATTCTCACTACCACCTAAGAAGAAGTGCTTATCACTGACTGGTGGTTCTACAAAATTTGGCAATCAACAACATTGCGCGTGGGTTATATGTGTCGCTTGAAGTTTTTCACCACACCTTCACACGCTGACGCATAAAGGTATGTTTGCTGTCAAAAAATTCTCTGATCTTTAATATTTGGTTTTCTTGGTTATGTACATCACCTTTATGTGCCTAGTTGGGTCAGCATCCATATAAGTGTGGAATATTCTTTGAAACAAGTTTGAGTACTTTAATTTTGAAACTTTAATTCTTTATGTTTTCTACGTGCTTGATGTCATAGCTAAAAAAAAGTCTGTAGTGATGTTTGATGTTGTTCCAGTATTGTTAAAAATCTCAAAACAAAAGCTTAATGGCTCTAATTATTATAATTCGAGTAAACTAGTTAGCTTTATTTACGAAGTATTGATATGGACCACCATATGATTGATGATCTACCCAAAGATGATTCAAAACAGACTTAGTTAAGAGAAGATGCTTGATTGTTCTTACAAATAAATAACTCCATTGATAATAAGGTAGTTGGCTTAATTAATCATTGTAAATTTTTAAAGGAATTATTGGAATATTTAGATTTCATATACTTCAGGAAAGGATATATTAACTGTATGTATAAGTTGTGTCAAGCCTTTTATCATGCAGAGAAGCAAGATAAGTCTCTCACGACCTGTTTCATGGATTTCAAAAAGACTTATGAGAAGTTTAATATGTTGTTATCATTTAGCCACCTATTATATCATAGGTAATTCTCGTATATTCTACTTTTCAATCATATACATCTCATTTTACTGTCACTTTAGCAAATGGGTTAACATCTTCTGTTCTTGGGTTTGGCACCATTAACCCAACTCTATCACTTCTGTTGACATTTGTTTTGAGTTTACCTCAGTTTTCTTTTAATCTAATTTTTGTAATCAAACTCACTTGTGCTCTTAATTGTTATGTTTTATTCTTTCCTGATTATTACTTATTTCAAGATCTTATAACAAAGAAGATTATTGGTAAAGGACATGAATTTGGACGCCTCTATATTCTTGATAAACGAGTGTCAAAATCCATAGTGTATTCTAGAGTAACAATTCCATTTGAAACACGCCGTCGATTAGGACATGCTTCTCTTCATTTATTGAAGAAAATATGTCCTCCATTTCATAGTTTATCTTCTTTGGACTATAAGTCTTATTAGTTTGCCAAACATCAACATCTTAGTTTGAGTCCTAGAGTCAATAAACAAGTTAGTGCTTTTTTTGAGTTAGTTCATTCAGATGTCTAAGGTCCTTGTCCAGTTGTGTCTAAAACTGGATTTAAATACTTTGTTACTTTTTTTATTGATGATTATTCTTGTATGACTTAGTTATATTTAATGAAACAACGATCTAAATTGTTTGCTTATTTTTTTTACTTTTTGTGCTAAAATTAAAATCCAGTTTAATATTCTCGTTCAAATATTGAGGAGTGATAATGCTAAAGAGTGTCTATTAAAGTCCTTTCAATCTTACATAATTAAGTATGGAATTCTTTATCAAATTTCTTGTATAGATACACCATCTCAAAATAGGGTGGCAAAAAGAAAGAATACGCATCTACTTGAAATTGCAAAAGCCTTAATATTTCAAATGCATGTTCCAAAGCATTTTTAGGCTAATGCAGTTTCAACTGCTTGTTTTCTAATTAACCACATGCCTTCCTCTATCCTTAATAGTGAGACTTCTTATCACACTCTTTTTCTAACTAAGTCATTGTTTCCTATTGAACTTAGGATATTTGGTTGTACTTGTTTTGTTCGGAATGTTCACCCTTAAATTATAAAACTAGATCCCAAGTCTCTAAAGTGTATTTTTTTTTGTTACTCCCGTGTTCAAAAGGGCTATAGATGTTATTGCCCTAGCCTTTGTGTTAGCTAATGTTACCTTTCTAGAAGATACACCTTTTTATTTGTCTTCCATACATATGAATGAGGGGGAGGATAATGATGTGTTAATATATACTCCTGATACATGTCTTGAACCAAATCCTTCGCCATTAGATCTAGTATCAAGCAATGATCTTTCTATTGCCCTTCGCAAAAGTAAATGCCAATATATTTACCTTTTATCTTTTTTATGTCTTAGAACCATTTGTCATCCTCAACTTGTTCTTTTATTGTATCTCTTAACTCTATCTCTATTCTTAAGACTATTCATGAAGCCTTATCCCATCTTGGATGACATAATGCTATGATAGAGGAAATGAATACTCTAAATGATAATGGTACTTGGGACTTAATAAATTTATGTACAAGGAAGAAGGCTATTAGATGTTATTGGGTTTTTGCAATCAAAGTGAATCTTGACGGGTTAATTACTTAATTAAAAGTTTGTCTTATATCTAAAGGATATGCTTAAACTTATGGAATTGATTATTCTAACACCTTTTCTCAATTACTAAGTTAACATCTGTCAGGTTATTTATTTCTATGGTAGCCACTCATAATTGTCCTTTACATTAGCTAGACCTCAAAAATGTTTTTCTTCATAAAGATCTTTGGAAAGAACTTTATATAGAGCAACCTCCTAGTTTTATTGCTCAAAGGGAGTATAGGAAAGTTTGTCGTCTTTGCAAGTCTTTGTATGGTTTGAAACAGAGTTCACCTGCTTGGTTTGGTAAATTTAGTCAAACAATTGAGCGGTTTAGAATGAAGAAAAGCAAATCTGATCATTTTATCTTTTATAAACAACTTAAGGGTAGAATTATTCTACTAGTTATATATGTGGATGATATCATCATTACTAGGACTGATGTTTTAGGTATTTCATCCCTTAAATCCTTTCTTCACAGCCAATTTCATACAAAAGATTTGAGGATGTTACAGTACTTCTTAGGTGTCGAGGTAGTAAGAAGTAAGACAATAATTCTCTTAACTCAAAGAAAGTACGTGCTTGACTTGTTATCTGAGACAAGAAAATTGGGGACTAAACCATGTAGTACTCTAATTATACCTAAGTTGTAACTCACAAAAGAAGGTGAATTATTTGAAGATCCTAAGAGATATAGAAGATTGGTTGGGAAGTTGAATTATCTTACAGTGACTTGGCCAAGCATTGTATATTTAGTTCGTGTTGTAAGTCAATACATGTCTTCTCCAATAGTTGACCGTTAAGCAACCATAGAACAGATTTTGTGCTATTTGAAAGGGGGTGTTAGACGTGGAATCTTGTATAAAGATCATGATTATACTAAGATCGAGTGTTTTTGAAATGTTGATTATGGTCCAAGGACGATCGAAGATCTATTTTAGGATATTATGTTCTTGTTAGAGGGAACTTAGTCTCATGGACGAGTAGGAAGTAAAATATAGTCTCACGTTCGAGTGTAGAATCAAAATACAGAGCAATGGCACAATCTATGTGTGAAATATTATGATACATCAGCTTCTAACTAAATTAGGTTTTAAAACTTCAGTTCCAACCAAGTTGTGGTATGATAATCAAGTTGCTCTTTATATTGCTTCCAATCCTGTATTCCATGAATGAACTAAGCACATTAAAGTTGATTGTCATTTCGTTCATAAGAAAATACAATAAGGCTTGGTTTTCACAAGATATGTGAAGATTGGAGAACAATTAGGAGATATTTTCACGAAAGCTCTAAACAGTGCTTGGGTGGACTATCTTTGTAACAAGCTAGGCATAATTAACATCCATACTCCAGCTTCAAAAGGAATGTTACAAAATAAGAAATCTTATATGATTAGAAAATTTTGATTATAGGAGGAGATTATGAGTCTAATTAGTTGTCTTTTCTTGTATAAGATTTCCTTCTACAATAGAACTCATACTTTGTGTATATATGTGTGTGTGTGCGCGTCCGCGTGCTATTATAGTGAATGAATACAACAACACACATAAATCTTTCTCTCATATATTTGATTACAATAATAATATTAGTTATAATTATTGAATTTGAATTGTCTTGCCTTATAAAATTATTATATCAACATAATAATTTTAAAATAATAATTTAAAAATATAAATTAGATATAATGTTTAATTAAATATTTTTATTTACATATTCTAACTAATGAACATAAGTGGTGTAATAATAAAATATTATGTATTTTCTTGAAGTCTAGTGTTCAAGTTTTAAAATTATAAAAATTCTTATTTTATTTCTAAGAAGCAAAACAAAGTCAATATAAGGTCGAGGGCTCGCAAGGATCCCAGGCCCAAACCAAGGACATCCTTGATCCGTCCCTATTTGTTCAAATCAAGGATAGGGATCTATGGCCCATTGGGGATGGGGTTGGAATCGGGGTCTCGAGCCCATCACCGGCTTGTTGTCATCCCTATATATTTAGGAATAAAATATTAAATTTAAAAGGTTTGTTTTATTTTATTATTTTTAAAAATTTTATACATAAAATAATATTTGTTTAAATTAAAATACTGATAATAAATTTGATAAAATTATATACTAAAATGTTTCTAACTTTTTTTTTAACTTCTTGATAATAATTTAGTATGTATTAATTATAA
>CM040444.1:18402035-18479841 GCA_022749755.1 Azadirachta indica
CATCAGCCAACGGCTCATCCTTTCGGCAAGTTAACCTTCCTTTTTAGTGCAAGTAAGGTACAATTTCATCTTTATTTGTTCCCGTAATTGATTAACTCTTTACTTGTTTTGTCTAAGTTTATATTGTAGATTAGTTATATCACAAATCCCTAATCTTTTCAAAGAATAAGAATATTGCGAAATTGAAGAATTATGAATTAATAACGATTAGTCACAAATCATTAACAGTTGCCTACTGCTCCTTCTTCTCGTTTGCTTTTTAACAAGTAATTTGATTGATCCTCTTTGAACTCCATTCAATTCAATTTAACAAATTCTAGGGTTTAGCATTTTTCTCATTATGTTGCAATAATTTTCTACGTAGAAGATTTGAATCGTCATCAAATTGTGGACATTTTATTTTTAAAAATATATCTCTAAGGTTTGGTATGGAGATTATATATCTTAAAAAATGTTCAAAAAGCTGCTCTGGAGGTAACTGTGCTGCTTGTAGATTTTTTCAGTTTTATGTGTCAGCTTATTTCATTCTGTTACAGAATTTTGAGTTCGTACACGGAAGCAATGTGATGATTGTTGCCGCATAAATTGGTGAAGAAATCCTCATTATAATGGAGTTTGATCTTGTAATATGCTTTTATGCTAATGTTTCATCTTTGAGAATGATTCAGCGAATGGGAAGAACGTGAAGGAAGCATGATGGACGAGTTGATATCCCTTTTTTGATTTGATTAACTCAGTTAATCTTGTATCCCAATCACTTTGAAGTAACCTTTTGATATCTTCTATTATGTCTGTGTATTTACTTTTTGAATGCTCTAAATCTCTTCATTTGTTCATGATTTCTAAATGTTTATTCCAATGGTTCCTTGATAAGTTTTATTAGTTTTAATTAGATTGTAAAGGGTAAGAAATTGAAGGGCAATTTGTGAAAACAATCCAGCAGTAGGACTATTAAGAGACATATGCAAAATGGAGCTGAACAACTTCAATTTCCATCATAGTCCGAGGATGGTGACATCTATTCAAAAAGTTTATTTGGCTAGATTCTTTACTATTATATTATTAACTAAACTTACAGATTCTATGATGTTTGGCTGTAGATTTCTAATATTTTTAGACTAGAAGTCCAATTTGTTGAGCAGTCCTAATATTTGAAATGATTTTGAATTAGATATTGCGAGTCTTTCACTTTATGACTTGCAAAAGTTTTTTTTTTTTTCGATGAAAGCATTGAATACGAAACCCAAATAGTGTCTTTTTCTAGGAGAAAATAGCTGCATATTTCTATTACTTTATTCTTTGTTTTCAAGATAAAAAACAAAATATAACAATTATTTTTGGGCTATAATATATAGAAAACAACCTTAGAGGCAGCAACAATTGTATCAACATAACTGTTGCACTTTTTGAGCTATTTTTGTGCGTAAAACAATAGCAAAATTGTTGCATTTCTTGGGTATGTTTTAGTGCCTAAGACAGCACCAAAACAGCAGCAAAGTTGCTGCAGTTTCTGGGCTGTGTTAGTGCCTAAGACAGCACCAAAATAGCAGCAAAATTGCTGCAGTTTCTAGGCTGTTTCAGCTCATAGACAGCACCAAATATCTAGGTTTTGGAGATGGCATACACATAATTTGAGAAAACAGGTTTGGTTAATATGTTTTCAGGAATAATCTTGGATACAATCATAACATCTTATTCAAAATTTGGAAAACAAAGTTGTTTCCCATAATTTTTTTTTTTGAGAAAAACTTATATTATCTACTAAACACACTTTTAGTCATTACAAATATTGAGTATGTAATTTTGTTTTTATATTGTACCTTAATATTTTTAAATTCTTTCCAGATTGCAAACCAAATGCTTAGATTGCTTTAGGAGTAGACTAATAGATGCATATAGTTTCTTACACAAAGAAAAGAACATTGGTAGTTCCCATGGTTTGGGCATCCTATTTGAAGTTAAGTGCAAAGTTGATGTCAAATTACAATTTTAAATTTAGATAACGGAGTTGCCATAGATTTTGGATAATTAGAATGTAAAAATTAGTAATTTTTTATGCAGAAAAATATCATGAAATAGTAAGAATTATGCTACAATTTTAGACATTTTACTTGTTCCTGTTTTCAGACATTTTTCTATCGAGAAATGCTTGTTACATGTCTACTGTTTGCTTTCCTTATATACGTTGTTTGTTTTATTTTCTTTAGCATAGTTGAAACTTGAGCGTTATTGAGATTTAATTCTGGATTTGAAAATCATTACTTTTCTGTGGAGCACCTCTGCAGAGCTGCACCTGTTACAAGTATACTCTGCTTATATTTTAATTTTTGTTGTTAATGTTATTAATTTGTTAGTTTTACTAATTTATATTATAATCATATTTATTTTACATTGATATTATAGGTATTGGTGATCAGAATACTTGGTTATAAAGAGAAGATAAATTGAAGTTATGATATTATTTTTCTTGTTTGATTATAATATATTCAAGTATGGAAAAAAAACAAACTCAGCTTCTTGTATATGTATTTGTAGTTGGATTGAGCCTGCCCTTAGCTTTTTGAGTATGTCTTACATACCAGTCTACATACTCATCTTCTTTTGTGATTATTATTTTTTTTGTATATTTGGAAATATGTTAATTGCGATACAATAGATGATGGGTGTAATTTCTATATATAATTTCAAATAGAATGATTTGAATTTTGGATTATATTACATTATTTTATATTTGATACTTATTTAAATAGAAAATTTTGAAGATAATTACAAATTAAAAGAAAAACATGTGAACATTACAATAGTAAGATAATATTTTAGCAACATTTTATAGTCGCTACAAATATATATATTTGTAGATTTTATAAGGATACGTTAGCATTTCTAAAATGCTACTATTATTTACAATATTTTTATTTTTTAAATGCTACAGAAGACAAGATATTGCCATTATAAATTGTAACAGAAATTTTAGTAGTAGCATTTTGTTCATGCTATATCTTGAATTTGGTAGCATTTTAAAAATGCTATATATAGCTTTCCTTACATGCTATGAAAGCATTATTTAGCATCAATTGGATGCTATAAAAAACAAAAACTTTTAGTTATGTTGGCTAACATAGCACAGGCCAAAATGCTACCATCTACATATGGTAGCATTTTTTAGATATTACAATATGGAATTTTTCTTGTAGTGATATTTTCGTCAAGAATAAATTTTTATTAATTTTATCATATATTAATCTTGTTTTTGGAATATTTATTCAACCATAAGGATTGATTAAGTTTTGTGTATAAGTTAGGTCTATCTCTATATGTTTTAAATAATTTCCTTGATAAAAACATAGAAGCATATTAAAAGTTAAACACGTAAGTTATTAAAATTGTTAAAAGACAAACCAACTAATACGATATGCACAAAAAACTTTTAATGAACATCACTGTCAAACCAATTAATCAATGAAGGAGAAAGAGAAGAAAAATGCTCTATCGTTGTACTTAGACCCATAAATGTTATTAAGTAATTGTGGTTGATGTCTTCTTGCATTAAAATAGGTCCATCAGTATTGTGCATCTTCTGTGAAGAGCTCGGAGGAAAAAAATAGAAGCTACATCACTTTAAGTTGATTGAGCAATATTGCTCATTAGTTGATCCAATTAATATGTCAGAAGAATCTGTCCTGCCTTATTCAGCAAAAAATTATCATTTACTCTTTAATTAATTTGATTTGTCTGTTTAATTCTCTCCTTACATTAATATTTAATATTGTTTTATTGTATTTTTTGCATATTACGAGAGAATTAGTCATTTAAAATAAATTTGACTCAAAATTATTGAATTCGATTTAAAAAGAAAGATGTTCGAGGATAAAAATGTAAGGGAAATACGGACCAAAACGTAAGTCATCAGGGTTCCTAAGTGTAAAGTTAAGGGGACCTATTTGCAAACTTTTCAAATTTTTTAAGTCAGCTTTTCAATGATTGTGTGTTTTTTTTTTTGGTCGGTGAAAAATTTTTGCAAGTTTAATTTCAAACTAAGGGAGTTAGGGAAAAAGGTGAAGAGAGAAAAAAAAAGAGAAGAAAAAAGAAAAGAAAAAAATTAAAAAAAAATGTGAAAAAAAAATTAAAAAAAATGTGAAAATAAAAAAAAATTAAAAAATTAAAAAATATATATATGCTTCTTGCGCGCGCAGGCGCGCAAGCAACACAGATTGTGCGGTACGGCCGCGCAAGCAATTGCGCGCCTGCGCGCGCAAGACAGTAAGCGAGGCGCGGCCGCGCAGAATATTGCGCGGTTGCACCGCGCTTCGCACAAAAATTGAGCGCAAGACAGTAGCGTGGCGCGGCCGCGCAGAATACTACGCGCCCACGCCGCGCTTACTGTCTTGCGCGCAAATGCCTACGCAATCATATTTATGCTGCGCCTCCCCTCTTTTTACCCCAATATAATCCCTTTTCTATTTGTTTCCAAATTTTCCTCTTTCTCCAACACAAAACACCCCAAACACTCTCTCTTTTTCACTCTTTACCTAAATTCAATTACTATACGTTCAATCACCATCCCAAAAACCAAATTACACATATTTCCTTACCAAATTTAAACACTCAATTACCTATAATTTCCCAACATAGCAAGAATTTGGAGAAGTGCAGTGAGAGTAAGGAATTTAATCACAACATTGTATTTTCACTTCAATTTCAAGTAAGTTCTCACTAGTATAAAATTTATTCTTCCAATTATATATTTATGAAGAAATGTTTAGGGTTGTAATGTTAATAGAAAATTGAAGTGTCTGGTTCTTGATTTTTTGTGGAATTTGTTGTGGGTGTTGTTGAGAAATTAATATTTTGGAAGTGTTTGCGTTTTACATTGTAATTTTGGCCTAAACGTAAAGGTTTGGATTAGAAATTGAGTGGGTTAATAAAAGTGTACGCCAAATGTTCGACAAAATATTTCAGTGAACTTTGGCCTAGTAATCTTAAGTTTGATAGTTGAAAAATACTTGCAGGGTGCGTTAAGAGTGAAAGGAAGGTTAATTAAGTGGATTGAAGTGCAAGATAGGAGGTAGTAAAAGTGTGTATTCCAAGTGTTCGGTAATTTGCCTAAAAGAATACTAAGAGCAAAATGGCTCCAAAAAAGGGGAGTTCTTCACAAGTTTCATCAGTTTTTGACAAAAGGAAATTTGTTTCATGTGAAGCCGAAAAAAAGTTTATTAAATTTCAACAAGATGAAAAAGCATTAGTGAGGGAACGAGCATTAAAACCGGGCTCAGAAGATGGAATGATTTTGCAATTTATCCGGGATCAGAAATGGGAATCGCTTACTGACTATCCTACTCAAACAATAGTGTCATTAGTTAGGGAATTTTATGCTAAAGCTTCAGTGAGCAGAGAGAATGACAAAGTGTATGTTAGGGGCAAAAGGATTTCATTTAGTTCTGAGGCCATTAACACCTTTTATGGCTTATCATCCATTGACACAGATGAGGATTTGTATGATGCATTCAGGAGAGATGATGATGAAAATTACACTCAGATTATTGAAGAATTATATGTTCCTGGAACACAATGGTTAAGAGGTCGTGGTAGATACAGCAAATCTCTTACCTTCCCAGAAAATACGCTCAATAGATATGCCAAGGCTTGGTATAAATTTATTTGCTCCAATCTCATGCCTACATCCCATCTCAATGAAATTACAGCAAAAAGAGCATCTCTACTTTATTGTATTTGTGCTGAGATTACTATTGATATAGGGAAGGTAATCCGAGACAGTTTGATTGCATCTATTGAAGCAAAAACAACGGGGGGACACACACACCCCTGTCTTATTACTGCCTTATGCTTAAAGGGAGGGGTAAGGGTAGAGGACACAAAGTACAAGGTAAATCCGGATTCTCCAATTGATGGGATGGCTTTTAACAAGTTCAACTGTTGGGCGGGAGATGCATCCGTCCGATCAGGCTTAGGATTTATTGTGGATGATGATAATCAAGTTCCACCACCACGAAAACCATTGCCTCGACTGAGAAAAGGCTCCCTTAATACAATTCCAGAGGCATACCGGTCAGCCTATGAAGAAAGATTGAGGCGTCAACAAAATCCTTATGAAGGCTTACCAATTCCCTCATTTGTCCATCAAGATAATGAAGCCGGAGCTTCCTCCTCATATCACGAAGATCCCATACAATCAAAAATTGCCGATATGCATCAAAGAATTATTCAACAAGGGCGTGAGATTTCTAACATCCGGCAAGAGCAATCAAGGATGCATCAGTATCAAGTGGACTGCTTCAACACTTTGGCTTCATATTTTCAGCAAATACATCCCGATGTTCAATTTCCACCATTTCCACAATTCCCGCCCAACCAAGCAGATGAAGATAACAATGCACAATGAGAGACAAAATTCTTACATCTTACCTCTTAGGTAAGATCTTTCTAATTTTTTCCTTTATTTTTCCATCTTTCAACATCGAGGACAATGTTTCCATTAAGTGTAGGGGATGAATGAAAAGTAATCGTTTGTTGAACATAGTGAGTTACTACCAATCACATACATATATGAAAAAAAAAATAACTATTTTGGTTCAAGTTTAACTTATCATGTTCTAGAAGTGTGTTTGTTTGATTTTTTCTTTTTAGGTTAATATTATGTTTGCCTGTTTTTAGTCTTTTCCCCAATATCTATTTTTGTTGGTTTGATTTGCTTGAGGACAAGCATTCAAGTATGAGAGTATTTGATAAATGCGTAAAAATACACACTTATCATTTACTCTTTAATTTGATTTGTTTGTTTCATCTTCTGCTTACATTAATATTTAATGTATTTTAGTTGTATTTTTTGCAGATCACGAGAATTGGCTATTACGCCAGTCATCCTGTTCTTGGGCATCAAGTTCAAGTTTTTGGAGAGAACTAAGCGATAGAGAGAGAGGAGATTGGAAGAATTTTTGGGCATCAAATTCAAGGTTTTGAAAATCAAGGCTCTCTTAATCTAGTTTTATCTTTTTCTCTTGTCTTTAAACCTTTGTTTTGAATTAAACAATAGTGAATTATTGTTTTTTATGTTGTCGATTGTTAAATTTTTTATTGTGGATTTTGAACTTTATCTAATGTGTAGTTAAATTTGTTTTCTAAGATAATGATCTAATCTATTTGAAGTATTCAATTTGTGTAATTGTGTTATTTGTTTTAATTTAATATTTAGTGTTGCGTATTCATTATGATGATTGATGCGTTTTAATATTTGGTTAGTATTTGAATTATTTATGGATTAATATGAACTGAAAAGTGATTATTATCTAAACCAGGTAATAAATACCGTTAATTACATGTTAGACAGAAATGTATTAATATGATTTACATAATTAGTTAAGAATTATCACTGAATGTAAAGCACTTTCATTTAATTTAATTCACATATAAATATAGTGAATTATTTAGGTGCAAAGTAGATTCATTAATCTCGAGAAAGACTGTCGAATAACTTAAGATAATTAACTAATAAAACAGGTATTAAATTAGAATAACATTATCTGCAGAATTGGATGTGAATAAATATAATGAAATCATTAGCCCTAAATCTTTCCATCAGCTATATTTATTTTAATAATATCTTTCAATAGTTTATTTTACTTTATTTTGTTTTAATTTTTCTCAATTAAATTAATTCAATTTTTTCAGATAAATTAATTACTTAATTATCTTCGGTAATTAACAAATTAACATTTCTTGTAGGACCAATACTTTCTTACCACTGTATTACTTGTTTACGATACATGCACTTCTATTCGTAATTTATACAACATATTTTAATTTTTTATTTTTGGTTTTGAAGTATTTATTTTTTTTATTTTTTATTTTTTCTCTAATCGATAATTGAAGTTCATTAAGTGATAAGAAAAATAGTCAAATAATATAAAAATAATTAAAAGCAATGATTTAATTATTTTCGTTTTATTTAATGTCGGAGACAATTTCATTTTGAAGTGAGTCCAAAAAATATGTGATATTTTTTTTGTCTAAAATTTTCAATATATATTTTATTTTTTTCAACAAATACCAGCATTTTTAATTATTTTTATTTTGTATGACTATTTTTTTACATGTCGTGAATTTATGATTATTATTGTTAATATATTATTTTTGTTTTAATTATAGATTAGTGTAAAAATTCAAAGAAATTTGAATAAAAAAGTAGAAATTGTTTAAATTTAAAAATCAAATAAGAAAAAATGAAAATTTTAAAATAAAAAGTAAAAAGAAGAAAAATAAATTAAACTTTTATTTTGTTAATTGAAAATAAATTATTTTCATGTAATTAATTTATTTATATAAAAAATTAATTAAAAATTATTAAAAAAGAGTATTTATGTCATTATATTAGTTAAATAAAAGTTAAAGGTATTTTTGTTATTAAAGTAATCAATATTGAGTCAGCAGTTAATTTTAAAAAAAAATTAATGAAAAGAATGTGTGTTTAATAATTATATATATATGCATAATTTAGAGATTTTATGATTATAAAATAGATTTAAATTTTTTTAATGTAAAATTGAAATTTTATATATATATATTTATATATATATTTGTGTGTGTGTGCATTTATTGTTCAAAGTCTACTATTATACTATTAAACAAATTAGTAGATTAAAAATAAAAATAAGGTTATTGTTTAAAAACCGGCTCAATACATGAACAATATCCCTTAATTACTATTCATTATATTTATATAAATGTGTATATATATACTTTACCTATATTTTGTTTGATATTCTTAATTCAAACACCAACATCTTTAATTACATTTATTAAAATTAAATAAGTAATTTTTTTAATTTTTTATATATTTACTGATCAAAAAGTTTTTGACTAAATTAGTATTTAAAAAAACCCAATCTCACGTGGTATAGTAAACGAAAACAAGATTAAAAATTATTTTTTTAAAATTTTAAATAGAAATCAATTAAATTAAAATTATTCTCTAAACAAAAGAATATTTAAAATAATTTTTATTATTTAAATAAAAGTATATTTTATTATAATTCTTCTAAATATGTATTTTAGAAAACGATTTGAAAATTATTTTTTATTTTAAAAATCAAGAATAATTTACTAAAACTGTCATTTAAATATGTGAAAAAAGAAAACGTTTTAAAAATTATTTTTATATTTTTTTAAAATAAAAATAAGTTTATTAAAACTTCTCTAAACACATATTTTAGAAGACGGTTTACAAAAATTGTTTTTATATTTTAGAATTAAAGTCAATTTTATTAAAACTGTTCTCTAAACATATATTTTAGAAGACGGTTTACAAAAATAGTTTTTATTTTTTAAATTTAAAGTCGGTTAAAACTGTTCTTAAAACATATATTTTAGAAAACGGTTTACAAAAATCGTTCTTATTTTTTAGAATTAAAAACAGTTTTTGAATAAACCGTCTTAAAAAATGAAAATCGTCTTCTATTCAGTGTGCTCTTTTAATTATTTTCTAGTAGTGGATCCTTACAAAATCCTTCAGATTGTTCCCAATGCCGAAGGAACGCTCACCGGCGACTACAGCAATTATCCAAGCAGTGTTGCCACACCAGATCCAGGTGACCACACACTACTCGTTCTCTCCAAGGATGTTCCTGTTAACCAATTAAACAGTACCTGGGTGCGTATGTTCCTACCCCGTCAAGCACTTGATTCTTCCTTTACCACCAAGCTTCCGCTTATAGTTCATTTCCATGGTGGAGGATTTATTATTTTAAGCGCAGCTACAAAACTATTTCATGATTTTTGCTCAAATATTGCAGCCGAACTTCATGCTGTGGTTGTTTCACTTAACTATAGGCTTGCCCCTGAACATCGTCTTCCTGCTGCTTACAATGATGCTATGGAAGTTCTGCACTGGATCAAGACAACACGAGATGAGTGGTTACAGAAATATGTCGACTTTTCTTGCTGTTTCGTAATGGGAGATAGCGCAGGTGGCAACATAGCTTACCATACAGGGTTACATGCGGCTGCAGAGGTCGATAATCTATTGCCGTTAAAGATTAAAGGGCTTATATTGAATGCACCATATTTTGGTGGGGACAAGAGGACTGAATCAGAGTTGAGGCCAGAAAATAATCCGTCATCTCTCTTGTGCGTTAATGATTTGATGTGGGAATTATCACTACCGATTGGGGCTGACCGTGACCATGAGTATTGCAATCCAACAGTGGGTGGTGGGTCAAAGCTCTTAGACCAATTCAAATTGCTAGGATGGAAGATATTAGTGACTGGGGGTAAAGAGGATCTATTAATTGACCGTCAAATTGAGTTGTCGAAATTGATTGAACAAAAGGGTATAAAAGTGGTTCGTCGTTTTGATGTAGGAGGCCACGGTTCTCCAAAAGATCCTGCCGAATTGTTCAAAGCTGTTCAGGCTGCCATAAAAAGTTTCTTTCTGTCTTTGGAAGTGGCTGCAGAAGGAGCGTAAGGTTGTCGTATGCCTTCAGCAACTTGCTTTCAATTTTATGATTAAGACATGATTGCTTCGGCAATTTAATTGTATGATGAATTCTATTGATATATATTATGGAACGTTTATATCTCAAATTCCTGAGCAATTCTTTTATTTCTTTCCTCAAATTTCTTGGTCAATAGTTATCTCAAATTCTTGGGCACTTCTCTTAAATTTCCTGAAGATTATGTTCATGTACGTCAAATTCCCAATTGCTTATTACGCAGGTCCAAGGGTGTTGTATAGCAGATTATCTTGCACAAAATATTTATTATTATTATTTTTTAAAATCAACACGACATAAACGGTGTCAAAAAGTCCAAATCTCACGTTTGTGACAACAATCGAAGTGGTCGATTTTAATTGGACCGCGTACGCATCCGTCATCCAAAAGGCCAAAGGGCAAAACACGGCGTTGCATGTGGGTACCATGTTGAAACCTAAGCTTAGATAAGTTCCACAAATTTTCTCCCCTTCTCTTTCGAAACCGAACGTAAGAGAAGATTTGATTTATAATATAATAATAATTTTCAAAATTGACAAAGGAGCATGATGTCATAACATTGCAACGACAGTGACTGTTAGATGTCAATGGGACAATATTTATTATATATTTATATAATAAATATTATTGAAATTGTCTAAATAAATATTAATTATCATATATAATTATTAATTATTGCAAATAAATGAAATAGTTAACAGAAATGAAATGTCTTATCTTTTTTTAGATTAAAATTATAATTATGTATTCTAACTGTATTTCTAAATTTTAGTTGACATAAGTTCACCAATTCAAAAATCCAGAAGTACAAGAGAAAATAGAAGAAAGCGCAAAGAAGCTTATTGTGCCGTAAAGTGAGTGAATTTTTCCTTTATGTGATTTTTTTCATCATATAATGACTGTAGGATAATTAACTATTCGTGTTTTATAATTGTTGGAGATCGAAAAACTAAAATTATAGATATGAAGTTTTAGGGTATCAAAAATTAAAATTAAAATTTACGATTAACAATTTTTTAAAACGATAATGTAATAATATCATTTTATAGAGTGTTCAATAAAAATTTTAACAATACTTATGAATTTTTTTTTACATCCAAGTACTTTTTTCAAAAATATGAATTTAATAATTTCACAAAAAAATTAATTCTAAAATACATTCTAAAGATTGTCATTATACTATAAGCTTTATAAATCACATATTCACTTCGTTTCATACTTAAAAATAAAAAAAATTATATGTTCACTTCAATCTATCACCATTATTTAAAAGGAAAGATTTTGGGAGAGGAAAGTTAATGTTTTTGTAAAAGGAGAAAGTTAATAGAAAAAGTAAAAAAAATATATTAAAATACAAAAAATTTGAAGATAATTAGTAAGGACAAATTATTCCAAAAATATATATTAGGCTAGGTTGATAAACAAGTGATTTTTTGACATGTGTTAATTAGATCCAAATTTGGATTATTTTATAAATTTCCATTAATTTTTTATACAATATAGTTTGCACATTAATTATTGCGTAATTATTTGTATTACTGTAGTTGTATTCTGTCTGTCGGTAAAGATTTTAAAACTAAATTAAATATAATGACATGTGATATCTTTATACGCAACGCAGTCATCAAACAATATTAACTAAAGAATACGGCATGTATAAAATAAATAAATAATTTCTAAGAATGTATTAATTAAGCACTTTATTTCATGAAGCAAAACGATTTGGATCAGCTCATCCTCAGACCTACAGCCAAGCAACCTTATTTTCCGTCAATCAATCAGTCTTCTCTTTGTACAATACTTGTTTTCTCAGTTTGTTACCTTAAACTCTCTTCCAGTACTAATAGCCATTTTCAACTTCATTTTGTTTCGACTATTTTTAATACAAATTACATAATTTTTGCTTTTAAAACCTAAAATTTTAAGTACACTCACTCGTATAATTACTTAAAAACATATTTTTATACAAATATTTTGATTCTAATTATTCTGTTCATAAGAATAAAGAAGATTTATAGCAAAATACTTAAAGCACCTAATATTTTTCTTAAACTTTCTAAAATGAGATTTCACTTGCTTGCCTGAAACGAGGAGGAGAGGAGCTTGTTATTTATAGAAAAGTCCCCTTCATTTTTTCCTAAATTATGTGCTATCTAGTCAAAGATAGTAGGCACTGAAACATTGAAAATATAATTCTAGTTTTTAATTTTCTTCTTATTCATCAAAGTTGTGTGACTCTTATTTTTATTTTCTTTACTTTTTTTGTGATTGCCACTAATAAATGTGGACCTCCTCAACAATCTCCAACTCTAACACATTTAGATGGAAATACTTTCAAACTTGTAGTTCTTACCTTTATGAGAAATATCATGCTCCATTATAAAAGGCATACACATCTAAAATAAAAAAATTCCAAGCATTTCATGTTCAGCACAAGTCGATCAAAGTTTTGCTAAAAAATTGTGATGCAACTTCTATGTTAACTTTTTTGGAAGTTAATTAACCATCAACATCAATTCCACCACACATTTTGCATCAACACCAACTAATGCCTATGTACAAACTTATAGACTCGCTAATATTAATACATCATTTATTATGAGATTTAGTGGCACGCCATAAGAATGTTCATGTCCTTCTCCAAAGACTTCTTCTTCTATGGAGACAACATTATTAGTATTGTCAGTATTTTTACTTACTGACTTAGAGCTACTAACTAAACCACTCCACTTTTTTGTTCACATGCCCAGGTTGTCCACACGCCCAACAAACTAGTTTTTTCTTTATGGAGTTTTTCTTCTTCCAATTTTCAACTAATACTACCGTTGAGTTTTTCAGGTCAACACTATATCCCCTCTTAGCCTCTTTTCCTAAAAAAAAAGTTTATTTGATAGATCCGAAAGTATTATCTTCTCCTTTCCATTTGTCAAAATTGATATCTTATGCTCATAGGAAAATTGACGAGACCATATGAGACTCAAAGCTTGATCCTCACAATCAATCTTAACTTTAATACCCTCTAGTTTTTAGACAATTTTATTAAGAACACTTAAATTATTTGAAATAGATGTACTTTCATTCATATGTAGTGTATAAAATTGCTCTTTCAGATATACCTTCCATTGAGACGCTCTTTGTCTAATATGACTCCTCTAGTTTTTCCCAAAGAACTTTTGTCGTAGATACTCCATGCATAATTGTCAAAATATTTTTGACTAAACAAAACATATTATATTTGCAGCTCTCAAATTCAAATCCTCTCAATCTTCATCGGTCATACTAGATTTCATTGTTTCGCCATTATCACTGGAAGCAAAGATTGGTTTTTCTCCCAAAGTCTTATCTAGTCCGGATTGAAATAATACATTCTTGACTTGTACTTGATACAAGCCAAAATTAATTTTCCCATTAAATTTTTCCACCTTGAAATTAATATTATTTGATGACTTAAAGCTAGATATTTTTACTACAAGAACCAAGATTTTTTATACCAATTATAGGACAAATTCGAGTAAATTTGGGCACTTTTCAACAAAGTCACTATTTACATAAATAGTAGTCCGTATACATGAACAATGCCATATAGATAAATAGTAACATACGCAACAAATAAGTTAGACTTTGGACTTAGTCAAATTTATCTTCTAGATCTGCCTTTGCCAAAATATTAAAGACAAATGAGAATTATCATATAATATAAGAATTATACATAGAAGACTCTAATACTCGAAAAAAAACCACGGGCTCTCAAAAAGAACATTTTACTATGTAATAAATTCGTACAATTATACAATTTTTTCTTTTAAAATCTAAAATTTTAAATATACCCAACTCACAATAATATCCAAAAATATTCTTATATAAGTATTTCTGCTCTAATTATTCTATCCACAAAAATAAAAGAGATTTAGAATAAAATATTTAAAAAACCTAATATTTCTCTGAGATTCTCTGAAATGGAATTTTACTTATTTGCTTGAAACAAGGCGGAGAGGGGCTTGCTATTTATAAGTAAGCCCCCTTTATTTTTTTGTCGAATTAGGTGCCATCTAGTTAAAGATTGTAGGCACTGAAACATTGAAAAATTAATTCTCATTTTAATTTTCTTCTTATTCATCAAAATTGTGTAGCTCTCATTTTTATTTTTTTTAATTTTTGCGTGAGTTCTACCACTAAATGTAGTAGACCTCTATAACAAATATCAAGATAATATGAAAATGTCAATTATATCGTAAACCGTTCGAGTTAATCTAAAAATTTACTTTGAATACTTATATTTTTTATTAAAAATTTATTACAAAAGTAGTTAAAGTGTAATTTACTATTAAGGATAATTTAACTTAAGTATATAAATAGTATTTAATCCCAAATATTTGCTCGCAATGTTTTCATAATAACTATTGATTGATTTATGGAGAAAAAAATAAATGTTTGGAAATTTTAAATTATGAAAAGCTTATTTTTTGTAAAAAAATTATTTAAAAATAAAAAGTATTTGGGCTTGATGAATATTTGTTAATGTGTATATAGAGTTTAAAATAACGTTAATAATGTGATTTTCCTTTTCTATATATGAGCCCCTCACTATGTCAATCTAACTAGTGAAATACAAGCACGAGTTTTTTTTTATCTTAGTTAATCTTCATAAAAATCAATATCATAGCATAAGACTGGTTCACATACACAAAAACCAAAAGTTGAACTGAACCAAATTAAATTCCATTTTTAACTTTCTATTTAGTTAGTTTTTAATTTTATATAATTCAGACCAGTTATACTTCGCCACTTATAAATTAAAATTATAGAACAAATTAAATTTTTATCATGTATGCTCTAAATTCTAAAATTAATTTTTATAACTTGACTTTTTAATAAATCAAATTTGCAACAATTCTCAAACTAAAATAAATCAATTAAAATATAAAAGTGAACCAAACTAATTTGTTTAATATTTCCTTTAGATTATAGGTCCTAAAGGAATTTTGATAGAGCAATATGATCTGGAAATAGTATTCGAAATCTGACGGGTCTTTCATTCTTCTTCTTTTCAATCTTTTCTACCAAGTAATTATTTGAAGATCAACAAAGAGATTTATTGCTTTGCTTTATTGCAAATTGAAATGCTTAATGAGGAATTAATCAAGTAAATTGGCTGCTACTGTAAAAGAAAGGTTGTACGTAGAATTAGGCCTAGAAAGTAATTATCCAAATATGGGGTTCTGTTCAAAGTCAAATAAGCATCAATAGTATGATAGTAGGTTAGCCTCCAGCTATGAAGACTAGGCTTTGAGCTTCCGCTAGTAAATGTTATGAGAGTTTGGTGGGGATAATACTAATCGAACTGCTTTATTTTGGTTAATATCTATTTATTTATAAAGAAAATATCTTCAGAGTGAATTAATGACGTAGAATATTTATGTATTTGTGGAAGATGATTAAAAAGTCGTCTTAAGAAATAATTCAAGTTAAAATTATAATGATTAAAAATGTGATTGAAATCAAGATATTGTAATAAAAAAGCGATGGAAATAAAATATTGCCTAATATTTGAGAATTTCAAAAATTTTACTCTGAGAATAAAAAACAAAATGTACAGATAGAAAATGGAAAAGTAAGAATAAAATACGCTGCAACAAATATGATTTTTGGTAGCATTTTTTTTCGTAATATTACTAAATTTTAATTTATTGTAACATTTCTGAAAAAATGCTACTGTTAAGAATTAAAGTAGTAACACTTTTTATTTCATTGCATTTTATATTTAATTTGTAACATTTTATTAAAGCTATGTTTAATATTAACTAAAATAACATTATAAAAATGTTAACAAACAATTATCTTTTAGTAACATTGAATAGATGCTACAAATTTTCTTAAATTTTTAGGAGAAAAATCATATTAGAACCGTCAAAATTTAAAATTCTCAAAACATTTTGTAATATTAAATATCAAAGGGCTGATAATATTTTTATATTTCTATGTTAGAAAAGAAAAGAAATAATTTACCGCAAGTTAACAAATTAAAAAAATTAACATTTTCCCTAGTGGCCTTAATAGTCCTAAATACACTTAAACACCTTACTTTTTATTATTCTTTCGATTCATCAGCCAATGGCTCATCCTTTCGGCAAGTTAACCTTCCTCTTTAGTGCAAGTAAGGTACAATTTCATCTTTATTTGTTCCCGTAATTGATTAACTCGTTACTTATTTTGTCTAAGTGTATATTGTAGATTAGTTATATCACAAATCCCTAATCTATTTAAAGAATAAGAATATTGCAAAATTGAAGAATTATGAATTAATAACGATCAGTCACAAATCATTAACAGTTGCCTACTGCTCCTTCTCATTTGCATTTTAACAAGTAATTTGATTGATCCTCTTTGAATTCCATTCAATTCAATTTAACAAATTCTAGGGTTTAGCATTTTTCTCATTACGTTGCAATAATTTTCTATGTAGAAGATTTGAATTGTCATCAAATTGTGGACATTTTATTTTTAAAAATATATCTCTAAGCTTTGGCTTGGAGATTATATATCTTAAAAAATATTCAACAAGCTACTCTAGCGGTAACTGTGCTGCTTGTAGATTTTTTTAGTTTTATGTGTCAGCTTATTTCATTCTGTTACAGAATTTTGAGTTCGTACATGGAACTAATGTGATGATTGTTGCCACATAAATTGGTGAAGAAATCCTCATTATAATGGAGTTTGATCTTGTAATATGCTTTTATGCTAATGTTTCATCTTTGAGAATGATTCAGCGAATGGGAAGAACGTGAAGGAAGCATGATGGACGAGTTGATATCCCTTTTTTTATTTGATTAACTCAATTAATCTTGTATCCCAATCACTTTGAAATAACCTTATGATATCTTTTATTATGTCTGTTTATTTACTTTTTGAATGCTCTAAATCTCTTCATTTGTTCATGATTTCTAAATGTTTATTCCAATGGTTCCTTGATAGGTTTTATTAGTTTTAATTAGATTGGAAAGGGTAAGAAATTTAAGGACAATTTGTGAAAACAATCCAGCAGTAGGACTATTAAGAGACATATGCAAAATGGGAGCTGAACAACTTCAATTTCCATCATAGTCCGAGGATGGTGAGATCTATTCAAAACGTTTGTTTGGCTAGATTCTTTACTATTATATTATTAACTAAACTTACATATTTTATTATGTTTGGTTGTAGATTCCTAATATTTTTAGACTAGAAGTCCAATTTGTTGAGCGGTCAATTGAAAAATATGTTTCTTGTGCAAAGAAAGGAAAAGACAATTATGCTGATTGACGTGATGCAACATTTGCAAGAACTAACTTTTTGTTTGCGTCATAGAACTTTAGTTATTAAGGTTGGTCTCTATCTTTAAGTGTAAAATAGTTTTTCCCATTATATTCTAACGTGATTGCTTGCGTTTTATGAAATGAATTCATGACAATCCTAATTGCAAAAGGTTTTTTTGTTCCAATGATTTTGAAATGATTTTGCATTAGATATTGCGAGTCTTTCACTTGATGACTTGCAAAAGTTTTTTTTTTTTTCGATGAAAGCATTGAATACGAAACCCAAATAGTGTCTTTTTCTAGGAGAAAATAGCTGCATATTTCTATTACTTTATTCTTTGTTTTCAAGATAAAAAACAAAATATAACAATTATTTTTGGGCTATAATGTATAGAAAATAACCTTAGAGGCAGCAACAATTGTATCAACATAATTGTTGCACTTTTTGAGCTATTTTTGTGCATAAAACAATAGCAAAATTGTTGCATATCTTGGGTATGTTTTAGTGCCTAAGACAGCACCAAAACAGCAGCAAAGTTGCTGCAGTTTCTGGGCTGTGTTAGTGCCTAAGACAGCACCAAAATAGCAGCAAAATTGCTGCAGTTTCTAGGCTGTTTCAGCTCATAGACAGCACCAAATATCTAGGTTTTGGAGATGGCATACACATAATTTTAGAAAACAGGTTTGGTTAATATGTTTTTAGGAATAATCTTGGATACAATCATAATATCATATTCAAAATTTGGAAAACAAAGTTGTTTCCCATAATTTTTTTTTTTTTTTGAGAAAAACTTATATTATCTACTAAACACACTTTTAGTCATTACAAATATTGAGTACGTAATTTTGTTTTTATATTGTATCTTAATATTTTAAAATTCTTTCCAGATTGCAAACCAAATGCTTAGATTGCTTTAGGAGTAGACTAATAGATGCATATAGTTTCTTACACAAAGAAAAGAACATTGGTACTTCCCATGGTTTGGGCATCCTATTTGAAGTTAAGTGCAAAGTTGATGTCAAATTACAATTTTAAATTTAGATAAGGGACCTGCCATAGATTTTGGATAATTAGAATGTAAAAATTAGTAATTTTTTATGCAGAAAAATATCATGAAATAGTAAGAATTATGCTATAATTTTAGACATTTTACTTGTTCCTGTTTTCAGACATTTTTCTGTTAAGAAATGCTTGTTACATGTCTACTGTTTGCTTTCCTTATATACATTGCTTGTTTTATTTTCTTTAGCATAGTTGAAACTTGAGCGTTATTGAGATTTAATTTTGGGTTTGAAAATCATTACTTTTCTGTGGAGCACCTCTTCAGAGCTGCACCTGTTACAAGTATACTCTGCTTATATTTTAATTTTTGTTGTTAACGTTATTAATTTGTTAGTTTTACTAATTTATATTATAATCATATTTATTTTACATTGATATTATAGGTATTGGTGATCAGAATACTTGGTTATAAAGAGAAGATAAATTGAAGTTATGATATTATTTTTCTTGTTTGATTATAATATATTCAAGTATGGAAAAAAACAAACTCAGCTTCTTGTATATGTATTTGTAGTTGGATTGAGCCTGCCCTTAGGTTTTTGAGTATGTCTTACATACCAGTCTACATACTCATCTTCTTTTGTGATTATTATTTTTTTTGTATATTTGGAAATATGTTAATTGCGATACAATAGATGATGGGTGTAATTTCTATATATAATTTCAAATAGAATGATTTGAATTTTGGATTATATTACATTATTTTATATTTGATACTTATTTAAATAGAAAATTTTGAAGATAATTACAAATTAAAAGAAAAACATGTGAACATTACAATAGTAAGATAATATTTTAGCAACATTTTATAGTCGCTACAAATATATATATTTGTAGATTTTATAAGGATACGTTAGCATTTCTAAAATGCTACTATTATTTACAATATTTTTATTTTTTAAATGCTACAGAAGACAAGATATTGCCATTATAAATTGTAACAGAAATTTTAGTAGTAGCTTTTTGTTCATGCTATATCTTGAATTTGGTAGCATTTTAAAAATGCTATATATAGCCCAATGATAGCAATTATGCAATGTAATTAGAGGTGATTACCTAGCTTTCCTTATATGCTATAAAAGCATTATTATAGCATCAATTGCATGCTATAAAAAACAAAAACTTTTACTTAGGTTGGCTAACATAGCACAGGCCAAAATGCTACCACCTACATATGGTAGCATTTTTTAGATATTACAATATGTAATTTTTCTTGTAGTGATATTTTTGTCAAGAATAAATTTTTATTTATTTTATCATATATTAATTTTGTTTTTGGAATATTTATTCAACCATAAGGATTGATTAAGTTTTGTGTATAAGTTAGGTCTATCTCTATATGTTTTAAATAATTTCCTTGATAAAAATATAGAAGCATATTAAAAGTTAAACACGTAAGTTATTAAAATTGTTAAAAGACAAACCAACTAATACGATATGCACAAAAAACTTTTAATGAACATCACTGTCAAACCAACTAATCAATGAAGGAGAAAGAAAAGAAAAACGCTCTATCGTTGTACTTAGACCCATAAATGTTATTAAGTAATTGCGGTTGATGTCTTCTTGCATTAAAATAGGTCCATCAGTATTGTGCATCTTCTGAGAAGAGCTCGGAGGAAAAAAATAGAAGCTACATCACTTTAAGTTGATTGAGCAATATTGCTCATTAGTTGATCCAATTAATATGTCAGAAGAATCTGTCCTGCCTCATTCAGCAATTGATCCTTACAAAATCCTTCAGATTGTTCCCAATGCCGACGGAACGCTCACCCGCGACTACAGCAATTATCCAAGCACTGTTGCCACACCAGATCCAGGTGACCACACACTACTCGTTGTCTCCAAGGATGTTCCTGTTAACCAATTAAACAGTACCTGGGTGCGTATGTTCCTACCCCGTCAAGCACTTGATTCTTCCTTTACCACCAAGCTTCCGCTTATAGTTCATTTCCATGGTGGAGGATTTATTATGTTAAGCTTCCGCTTATGGTGGATTTTAATTGGACCACGTAGGCATCACTCATCCAAAAGGATAAAGGGAAGAAACGTCGTTGCATCTTGATACCATGTTGCATCTTACAAATTCCCTTCCCTTCTCTTTCGTGATAATTATTTAAATAAATATTAATTATCACGTATAATTATTAGTTTTTTTAGATAAATGAAATAGTCAACACAAATAAAATGTTGTATCTTTTTTAGATTAAAATTATACTTAAGTATTCTAAACGTACTTGTAGGTAGTAGTTGACATAAGTTCCTCAGTTTAAAAGCATAGAAATACAAGAGAAAATAGAACAAAACACTTAGAAGGTTCTTGTACTATAAAGTGAGTAAATTATTCCTTTATGTAATTTTTTATCACAATTTACAATTTACTATTAAGGACAATTTAACTTAAGTATATAAAATAGTATTTAATCCCAAACATTTTCTCACAATATTTTTATAACTATTGATTGACTTATGGAGAAAAAAAAATAAATGTTTGGAAAATTTTAAATTATGAAAAGCTTATTTTTTGTAAAATTATTTAAAAATAAAAAGTATTTGAGCTTGATGAATTTTTTTTTAATGTTTGTATAGAATTTAAAAAAAATTCTGAAAAATTTGCGTATAGAAAATCTTATTAAAGACTACCACGGAGATTTCGTGGTTTACTTTACTTGCAAGTTGCAATGCTTAATGAGGAATTAAGTAATTGGTTATTACCGTAAGGTAGAAGTTGTTGGTAGAATGTAGTTATCTAAATAAGGGGTTCTGTTCAAAGTCAAATAAGTATCAGCCATATGATTGTAGGTTAGCTTTCAGCTATCAGGTTTAGGTGATGAGAATATACAAAGCTGAGTTCTATTTATATATTAAATTGTTAATAAAGAAAGTGGGGTTTCAAACTACCAACCTAACAATGTTTTTCTTTCCTTTGTTTTAGTATCATATCAATTGAAATCAAAATCATAAAATTGAATTAGTCAATTGAATGAATTGAAATCAAAATCATTTAATTGAATAAGTCAGATGATTTAATTCAAATCAAAATTACTAACCGAATTTCTGAAGTGAAATCAAAATTGCTAACCCCAGTTTATGAAATGTAATTAAATTCTGTAAGTGATTGATTCAATTCAATTAAAAGCAAAATAATCAAGTTCAATATGTGAATTGATTCAATTGAATACTCAATTTATGGTGTTGACATAATTATATATCTTGAATTCTTGATCAATTGCTTATTATTCAATGCAAGATCGTTGTACAGCATATTATTCTTCACACTGTATTTATTATTATTTTTATTTAAATGAAGAGGATATAAATGGTGTCAAAAAGTCCAAGTCTCAAGTTTATATTATCTTGGTTGGATCACGTAGGCATCAGTCATCCACCGACCGAAAAGACCGAAAAAAAAAAAAAAAAAAGGCATTGTGGGCACAATTTTGAAACCTAATCTTTAGATAATTTCCATAAAGTTTCTCCCCTTTTGAACTTCTCCTTTGAATCCTGCACCCCTAATTAAATGCAACCATAAGAGCAGATTTTATTTATAATTAAATAATAATTTTTAAAATTGTGATAAACAATAATTATATATATATATATTTTAAATATTCTATTAATATAAACCAATTTTCTTATCATTAGAAAAATAAAAAATAAAAATTTTCAAATTTTGAAATCTCTTATATTAATTTTTTAATATTATAATTATAATTTCTCAATATTATATTGAAAATTTACTGAAAATCAAGAGTTTTAATTGAATGGAATCAGGCGTTAGCCAAATATTTGTATCTAATTTTTACGATGTCTGCCCTCACAAGAAGAGAAATTTACTCTTATAAAATAAAAAAAATTATTCACATTTTAATATGATAAACTCTATAACTAATAAGTATAGAGCCTCATAAATAGTGAGATCTCACCCTTTTAAGGTGGGAATAACCTTGCTACAAGCAAGGCTCGAAAACGTGCACTCCTATCCTTTGGCCACTGAATCAATTGACATTCATGTATAAAAATCAAAAATATTAATATCCTAGATAAATGATTTTATCATTTGCTATAAAACATATATTTTAAAATAAAAATAAAATTTTTAGAATTAAAATTATCTAATTCGTGATTGTACGTCCCATTTGACATAAGTTCACAGTTAAGAAACAATAAGTAAATGGGACGAAAAAAATTTGCATGCAGAATAAGAATGCAAAATCATAAAATTGAATGAGTCAATTGAATAAATTGAAATCAAAATCATGTAATTGAATAAGTAAATTGATTTAAATGAAATCAAAATCATAAAATTGAGTAAGTCAATTGGAATTAAAATCAAAATCATGTAATTTAATCAGTCAATTGATTTAACTGAAATTAAAATTTCCAGCCCAATTTATGCAGTGAAATCAAAATTACTAACCTAATTTATGAAATATAATTAAAGTCCATAAGTGAGTTGACTCAATTCAATTAAAATCAAAATAATTAAGTTTAATACATGAATTGATTCAATTGAATGCCCAATTTGTGGTTTTGACATAATTAATTTAATTTTGTAGTTTCCAATTCCCTTGTTATTAGGATAATTATATACAGTTTAAGTATCTTATTGATTCTGATACTCATTCATTACATTCATATTACAACCTTAGTTTTCTTAGTTTCTATTTTCTTAGTTTAATTAATGGGATAAAATTTATTGCATATTTATATTATAAATATTATTATAATAATTTAAATAATTATATATTATAGATGAATATAAAAAAATGTAGAATATATAATAATATGATATAACATTATCAAAATTTTGATAATTTAATATAAATAATATTTTTCATATGTGTTAGCCAATATCAATAATATTTTTTATATTAAATAATAAATAAAAAATAATATAAATTATTTTTTAAAAAATTATCAAAATTTTGAATTTTGTAAACACAATAAATTTATGAAAATATTAAATAAAATAGAATTATCAATTTTATAATTTTTAAGATAAATAAAATATTGTTATTTTATTTATTTTTAAAATTATAAAATTGATCATTTGATTTACGAATATCATGTTAAAAAAATTTAAAGTTCAAAAAAATTATATCAAAAGGTAATTTATAAATTTATATTTAATGTGTTATAAAATAATATATATTATTATCTTAATATTCATTTTTAATTAGAAGTTAAAAATAATTTTTTAATAAACTACTTTTATATAAAGGTATAATATTTATTTTTAATAAATTAAATATTTTATAGGTATTTTTAAAACTATTAGGACTAATTATGTTAATAGTTCAAACTTTAGAGATTCGCATGATGTTATATTTAACCTTGTCAATTAAGAGAGGGAGGGTGGATTCGAGACATTTTTAAAACAGTAGTGGGGTAATTGGTTGTTACTCAAACAATGGGGAAATCGAGAATTTTTTATTTTTTAGAGAGATATCATATTTTATTTCTAGTTCATAGATTACACTGTAAGACTTTACGATTATAAAATTCAAAAAATATAAAAAGGGAGACTTGTCTAATTATAGAATTATATAATTGGATTGATGTTAATAAAAGACTCTACTTTTGTATTGTAGAGATATGAGATTTGGATTTGGTCATAATGTTATTAAATAATTGTGGTTGATGTTTACTCTCTTTGACCCATGAACATCGGCGTATCAATATAGTTCATCATAATTCTAAGAGCTTGGAGGGGAAAAAAAAACCAAAAGCTAAATCAGTTAAATTTGGAAGTATAATTGTAAGAAATCTTTAGAAATAAGCTTGTTATTGGGATTGCAAAGTAATGGGTTTACGATTTTATTAGAAATTATATCTTAGAAGATATTTTTAATTCTTTTGAGTTATTTGTTAAAAGATACAAATAAGAATTGGTATGAAATTGTTAATATTTCCTTGAGAGTATAGGCACTAACATATGCTTACGTGAAGTGAACTTCACGGGTGTCACTTAAACATTACACAAGAAGTTTTCACGGGTGCCTCTCTAACCTTTACAATCAAATGACTTTTGAAGATCACTTAAATCTTAAACCAAGTGTATTTCTCTCATACTTACACACAATAATTATAAGAAAAATATTCTTGATAAAATAATTTTATCAAGGAAGAATATAAACACTCTATTTCAAATAATATTACAAAAGAAAACCAGAGTGTATATAAATTAAATATTTTATTTGCAATTGTAAGCTGAAAGTATTCAAGTCTAATCATTCAAAATGAATTTTGGCTAGTTTTTATAGTAGAAAATAAAATATAACTGTTTATAGTCATTACTAGCCATCAAGACGAAATTTTGAAAAACTCGCATTTTAACCCAATTTCTAAGTTTTGAAAACCTTGCATTTTAGTCTAATCATTGTTATTGACAGTTTGAGTTCAAATCTAAAAATATAATCATTGGCATTATTTTGTGGTTCACTGTGCATCGATTTTATTGAACCATTACTTTGTTCACCGATTCGGTCATGTTTTTCTAAACCAAACAGTGAACCAAGTTTGACTTTCCATAAAATTTTAAAACTTTGCAATTAGATTTATACTTAATTTTGAAAATCTTGCAAATAGGCTCTTTGCAAAATGGTCCCTATTATTTCAAAATAAAATTTTCACCAAAATATAAATTTATTTTCAAGAGAAAATTATTTTATAAAAATATATTTTCTAAAAATATAATTTTAATGCAATTTTAAGGAATATATATTTTGTGCCTATTAATGCAAATCAATAATCATTAATGCAAATCAATAATCAATTCAAAAACATATTACAAATACTTAATCACCTAATGCGCATGTCTTCAAGTCTTCGAGTCTTTTCTTGATTTACTCTTGGGGCTTCTAATTTTACTTTCATTGAATGCCTTGATTTTCGATATCCTGTTAATAATTAACTTATATTCCAATTCTTCATGCTAAAAATATCATAATAAATACTATAAGAAAATTTTAGTTAATTAAGGATATTAATGTTTATTATCATTAAGACAATTGATTATAAGCCTTAAGGCTAATATAATTTACATATTATAATTTATCAATTTTATTTTATATAAAAAGCTTATTTGACTAGAAATTTTTCGTAAATGCTTATAATCCTCTTCTTTTCTTAAAGTATTTGAAAGAAAAAAGTTTAACTAAATTTAATAAATGAAAATTGTGAATTAAATTTAGTATTATATGTTAATAGAATCAATAATTAGTATATTTTTATATTCTTATATAATTTAATTTTAATTAGAAATATAAAAAAGAAAAAATTTTGATTATTTTATTTGTATTAAATATAACATATATATATATGTATTTTTATATTATTTATTTATATTAATTATGAGCTTCATGATTTTTCTTATAAAATTTATAACTAATATAATATATATAAAAATAAATACTAAAATTTTTTATTTTTCTAAAATAAATATCAAATTATTATTAAGAAAATAAAAGAAGAGGGTTGAAAATATTTTAACGTATGAGTTTTATCCAATTTATTGTTAGAATTTTTTTGATAATAGTATTTTCTTTTTAAATTTTTTTATTGAAATAGTAAATTAAAAATTTTAATTTTAATGTTTTAGTCTCTAGTATGTTGTGAAAAATAATGACTAAATTGCCATAAGTTTTAATAAGTGCATCTCGATTTGTTACTTTGCTAAAATTTAGTGATAAAAATGATAATAACCTAACAAGTGAACTAATAGAAGTAAAAGTCAACTGAAGTATTTGTCATTTTCCTATATTCTCGAAGGGTATTTGTTTTCCCTAAACTTTAAAAGAAATCTGTCTTTTCTCTATATTTAAGGGGATATTTATCAATTTCTCTCTTTTATATCATTTATATGTTGGATTTAAATACTTTTAACGATTGATATTATATTTCACAGATGTAATTTAAAGAAAAAGGACATGGAGGTCCCTAATGTTTGACATAATAAACATATAAGTTCCACTGGTGTAAAAAATATGCATAAAAATTCTAATTTATTTTTAAAAGACGATTCTATCCTTATGAGTAATAGTTATTTAACAAAAAATATTATTAAATCATTAAAATGTGACAAAAAAATAATATATATATACATTAAAAATATATTAATTATTTTTAATATCATTATTTTTAATTATTTTTTATTGTCCCTTAGTGAATTTATGATTATTATTTCTTAATATATAAGTGTTGTTTCAAATATGGATTAGGGTGAAAAAAATTAAAAAAAAAATGGAAACTTTAAAATCATAAATAAAAAAAAGAGGAAAGATGGAAACCTTAAAATAAAAAATAAAAAGTAAAATTGAAAAGAAATTCAAATTTTAATTTTTTAGTTGAAATAAAATTGTCTTCGTATGACTAATTTATTTAATTAAAAAATTAAATAAAAATTATAAAAAGGATATTTATAACTTTATATTGATTAAAAAAGGTTAGGGATATTTTTGTCATTAAATTAATTAACAATAAATTTTAACAAAAAAAGTTAATAAAAGGAATGTATTTGATAATTATTTTTAAAGTAGAGGTTTAAATATTTTGTAGGCAATAAAATAGGAATCAGATATGATTTGCTATTAATTATAACTTTACTCCTTATTTTATGGATTTAAATATATTTCTAAATTAAATACAATGACACGTGATGTAGTACATACGGAGTTCTGTAGCCAATTAACAAAGAGGATTCTACACATTTCGTACTGTAAATTCTTAGTTGATATTATTGAAGATTTTAATAGGAAGAAACAATTGCTTCTGACACTGTTGGATGACAGCTACATTTGAAATGAAGGTATTGTAAATTGTGTATTAAGAAATAAGCTGGAGCGATTATTTATCAATTGCATTATTTGCAATTAATGCTTTTAGAACCAATTACCTGAGAGGTGAAAAAGATTATTTTATGTGAAAACGGACAAACATAATAATGCAATTTTTGTATGAAAGGGAGTTGGGATACAGAACGGAGAATGAAAATATATGGTTAAGCAATAACGATGCATTCAAATTTGTTTTTCTACACAGGCTCGTTGATATTTTTTAAGTAAACCACAATATCAGTGTTGCTTTCTGCTCTGTTCTGAGAAGTAGGCTCCGTGCCCATTTGTCATAAAAAAAAACCAAATTCATTTGGCCTGTATGCATGCTGCATATGAACCAAATCACATCACTTATCACTTCCTATATATATATATATATATATATATATATATACTAAATGTATTAGATTATTAAAATTGTGTGGTCTCTGTTCTCGCAAGAGGGAAGAGTTACAGAAGGTCAACATAAAATTGGGCGTTGACCCAATTCGTCAAATTAAAACACCAGCAAATTCCTTGGATACTTCAAAACAAGAGAAGCAAGACGATCTAGATCAGCTCATCGTCAGATCTGCAATCAAGCCAACTTATTTTCATTCAGGATCAGGTGCACTTGCTCTAATCAATCAATCTTTTCTTTCTGCAATACTTGTTTTCTTATTTTCTTACCTTGAACTGTATTCCAGTACTAGTAGTATTATTTTCAACTTCCTTCTGTTTGAACTATTCCTCGTTTTGTTTCAGATATTAGCTACTTTATCTGATCTAGTTGTGCTATATATGCTGCTTAAAGACTTCGGTCATCGTTAACTTTTCTTTGAAATCTTTGCCTATTATTCAATTAGAGTTAACACATTTATTCTAGTTTATATTTTTAGTTTACCTTTTCCTTCTAACTGCTGGTTATTTGGCTTTACTGGGTTAAGCTTCCAAAAAGAAAAACGAAGAAAAAAGCCCTGAAATATTTATTTAATCAGAAACAGGATGGCAGCAGAAGTAGGTACTGCTGTTGTTTCCGGCGTTGCATCAGAAGTTGCAGAGTCATTGTTCGATCCCATTCGACGGGAGATATCTTATGTGTTCAAGTACCGGAGCTACGTGGAGAAGCTGAGGAGTCAACTTGTGGATCTCAAAAACAAACAACAAAGGCTGCAATATGCCGTTAATGATGCTGAAAGACAAGGGGACGAGATTTATGATGATGTGAAGCAATGGCTGATTAAGATGAAGGAATTTGTTGAACGAGCAGAGAAATTCATTGATGAGGATGACGGCAATGCTAAGAAAAAGCGTTGTTTCATAGGATTGTGTCCCGATCTGCTGACTCGTCGTAATCTCTGCAAAGAAACATTGAATGCAGCAGAAGATGCTAGCAATCTCTTGGCAAATGGAAACTTCAGTAATGTTTCCTACCGTCCTCCTCCAGTGAAGACAGAACACAAGAATATCGGCAGAGGTTACCAGCAATTTGATTCCAGAATGAAGGTTTTCCAGGATGTTATGGAGGCGCTGAAGGATTCTACGGTCAACATGATCGGGGTATATGGAATGGGTGGTGTGGGCAAAACCACACTAGTCAAGGAAGTGGCAAAGAAAGTGATGGAAGAGAAGTTATTTGATAAGGTGGTTATGGCTGAGGTTACACTTAACCCTGATCTGAAAACAATTCAAGACAAAATTGCCTATGATTTAGACCTCATGTTTGGCCAGCATGAGAGTACAGTATATGCGAAAGCTGATAGACTACATCAAAGGTTGAAGAAAGAGAGAAGGATCCTCGTAGTACTTGATAACATTTGGGCAGAACTTAAATTGGAGGACGTGGGTATTCCTTTTGGGGATGATGAGAAAGAAGGCCGTGTCCGACAACAAGAAGGTAATCGCGACGAAATGGAGGATGATCAGGGGCGATGCACAATACTGTTGACATCTAGAAGTCAACATGTGTTACGCAACGATATGAATTCTCAAAAGAATTTCTTGATTGAAGCTTTATCTAATGATGAAGCAATGAGTTTGTTTCGGAAGATTGTGGGAGATCATTCAACAGAATCATTTGAATGTGAATCCTTAGCAGTCAAAATTGTTGCAAAATGTGGCGGTTTGCCAATTGCAATTGAAACAATTGCAAAAGCACTAAAATTTAAACCTCTTCCATTTTGGAAGAATGCTTTGTATCAACTAGAAAATTCCAATCCTAGACAAATCCAAGGAATGGAAGCGAATGTGTACTCTTCCATAAAATTGAGTTACCACTTTTTGCAAAGTGAGGAAGCCAAGTCTTTGTTTCGACTTTGTGCTCTACAAAAAGATGGTAGTCGGATACCTATTAATGACTTGATGATGTATGGTATGGGTTTGAATTTGTTTGAGAAAGTTTACACACTAGAGCAAGGAAGGAATCAAGTACAGGTGCTAATCGATGTTCTCAAAACTTCGTGCTTGTTGCTGGATGGGGACACTGACGATGATGTTAAAATGCATGACGTTGTTCATGCTGTTGCTGTATCAATTGCCACAGATGAGCTTATGCTTAATATTTGTAATGTTGCTGAATTGAAGGAAGAGCCAGAAAATGGAATACAAAAAGACGCAACAGCTATTTCTTTACCCTATATAGATATTCCAGAGCTTATTGAAAGGTTGGAATGTCCAAAACTTGAGTTATTCTTGTTGTTTGTACAGGACAGAAGCTTTTTTCAAATCCCAAACCTCTTTTTTGAAGGGATGAAACAACTTAGAGTTTTGAGCTTAAGAGAAATTCATTTCCCTTCATTACCCTCTTCTCTTGATTGCCTAAATAAGCTTCGAACATTGTCTTTGATCAATTGCCGCTTACTAGGAGATGTAGCAATAGTTGGAGAACTAAAGAAGTTAGAGATTCTCAGTTTTCGAGGTTCTAGTATTGAGCAGTTGCCACGCGAAATTGGACAATTGACCCGGTTAAAACTGTTAGACTTGAGGAATTGTTCACCACTTAAGGTAATAGCCCCGAATGTCATCTCAAAGTTGTCTCAATTAGAAGAACTATATGTAGGTTATAGGTTCACTCGGTGGGAGAAGGGTGACGGCGGAAGTAATGCTAGTCTTATTGAGTTGAAGGCATTGTCCAAACTAACCACCTTAGAAATAAATATTCAAGATGTCCAAATTAAGCCTCACGATTTGGTCTCCTTTGAGCTCCAAAGGTGCAAAATATTGATAGGAGATGCACCCTGGCCTTGGTTAGACTATGAAATCTCAAGAACCTTAAAACCCAGGGAGCTATATGAAAGAATTGACTCGGAGAAAGGGAAGAAATTCTTGCTGAGAAGAACTGAATCTCTCTGCCTAGTGAACCAGAATGGCTTTCAAAGTGTTCATGAATTAGACCATAGGAATGGTCTTCCACCATTAAAGCACCTGGTGATAAATAATAGTTTTGAAATTTTATATATTGTAAATTCCGTGGGACTGCTTTGGAATGCCTTTTCCTTGCTGGAGTCCTTGTTTCTTTCTAAATTGATTAACTTGGAAAAGGTAAGCCATGGCCACCTCCAAGCAGAATGCCTATCTTTCAGTAAATTAAGAATCATCAATGTAAAAGAATGTCATAAGCTAAAGCATCTCTTCTCTTTCTCCATGGCCCGAAACCTGTTGCGGCTTGAAGAAATGGAAGTGACCCAGTGTGAGAACCTAAAAATGATTGTTGGTGAGGAAAGTGAAAGCCGTATTGTCCACCAGAATGAAAGTGTTAACTTCACTCAAGTGCACTCTCTCACACTATGTGGCCTACCACAGCTTACAAGTTCAGGAGTTGATGCGGGGATATCTCGATCATTGTTAGTAACTGCTTCAGCATCCAAAGATATCGTTGTCAAGGATGATCTTGAGGAATTTATGAATGTGCTCTTCAATAATAAGGTACGTACTATATATATATATATATATATTGTGTTTCCATGTTTCTATTTAGGAGTTAATGACATTTGAGTTTTTAAAATTTGGTTTATTAATTTGATTAATTCTAATAGTTTCAAAAATAATTATAAAATTCTCTATTTATTAGTAACCGGCTATTATACTTTTAGAGATATTCATATATACCTCATTATGTACAAGAATGACACATATGCCCTAAAATTTTAGAAATAACAAATATGCCTTTAGGATATAAAAAAATAACAAACACTCCCCTAAAGTTATAATACAACTATGTAAACTAACTATTTACCCTTATACATTTAGAAAGTATATAAATTAAACGTTTTAACTATATTTCTAATACATAATGGCCAATATGTACTTATGATTTATTTTTTGACCATTGCATTATTCAATATTTTTGATAATTAGTCTCCAAAATATTATTATTTTTATTATATTAATAATATTAAATATTTTTTAGAATATTCGATTATAAATTATAGAAATTAATATAATTATTTATATAAATCATATAAATATTCTCAAAATTATATACTTATAAATAATTATGCAGTCCAAATGTTTAGATTACATAAATTATATTATTTATAATTTTTTTCGTATATAAATCTCAAATATTTAATATTGAATATTAATTTATCAAAAATATTTTTGAAATTATGAATAATATAACTCATATAATCCAAATCTTGAGAATATTTGGCTATAAATTCTATAAAATTTTCAGATTATTTTAGTTATAAAATTATTGAGAGTATGTTATGAATACATACTAGTCAAAGATTATTTACATATAATTTAAATATTGAGAATAAAATTATTTAAAAAATTGATAATTTAGCTAGAGACTAATTATCCAAAATATTGAATGCACAATAATTAAAAAATAAATTATAATGTTATATTAGTCATAATGTATTAGTAACAAAGTTAAAATGTTCAATTTATGTAACTTATAATTCTAAATATATAAGGGGAAGATAATCTTTTTGTATGGTTAAAAAGTAACTTTAAATTGATATCTATCGTTTGCACATATTTCATGAGAGTATTTGTCATTTCTAAAATTTTAGGGAGTATCTACTATTTTTTCATACATAAGGGTATAATTGTCATTTGTTAATAAGTTGGGATTTCTATGACTATTTTTGAAACTACTTAAACTAATTATGCAAATGAACCAAAGTTTAAGGATTTGCCTGTCATTAACCATTCTGTTTACCTTGTTTTTCATTCATAAAAAATATATCGATGGATCAGTTATGAAGAAGAATAACTCCTTTCGCAGGTTTGTTTTTCAGCCCTAAAGAAGTTGAAACTGTCATCACTTCATTGCATCGAAAAGCTATGGATTGATCGATTTCCTGCAATGTCTACATCTTCTTGTCAAAATTTAACAAAATTGGTGGTATTCGACTGTAATCGTTTGAAATTTCTGTTCTTATATTCAATGGTTAATAGTCTTGTAGGACTCCAACAACTTGTGATAGGGGACTGCAAGTCAATGGAATGGGTAATTGAAGAAGAAACAAGCTCTACCTCTAATTCTAGTTCTGTGGTGAATGTGCAAGAGGAGTTCCATATGGCTAGCAGCAGGTTGTTCCAAGTGTTTCCTCAATTAACCAATCTAGAATTGGTGAAACTACCAAAACTCAAAAGTATATATCAAGGAACGCACATTCTGGAATGGTCCGCATTAAAATATTTCAAAATAGATGAATGTCACGAAGTGGAAAAGCTATTTGGTTCTTCTGAATCAAAATTATTGAGTCGGAAAACAGAGAACCAACAACCCGTGCTCTTGGTTGATCATCGTAAGGTATGAAATTAAATGAAGTTATTTAGCACTGTACCATTACCAAATTATTTTACTCATTTTTGTTCTTTTTGTCAAAAACAAATCGCTCCAAATCAATTATATTAATGCTCGCATAGGAATGTATAACGGTGATAAGGCAAATTAACAAATACCTCTACCAAATAGCTGATATTTTTTCCCCCTTTTTTTCTAAAGTTTGATGAAAAGGGATGACGTTTTTTCATATATTTCTTCTCCTTTGTTGACTTCCTTTTCTTAATTTCCTTTGAATTCTTTACTCCAGGTACGATTCCGCAAGTTGGAGGTATTAGAAATATTCGAAATGAACAACTTGAGAAAAATTTGGGAAGACCAGTTTGATGATTTGGGTTCTTTCGAAAATTTGAAGAGCTTGGACGTACGGGGTTGTGATAAACTAATGACTGTTTTTCCACTGAATTTGACAATGAGGCTCGAGAGATTGGATAATTTGAACCTAATATACTGTCCTTCAATAGAAGAGATAATTGAAGAAGAATCGAGCTCATCCAATTACATGGTGGAGGAGGTTCCTAGCAGATTTCAAGTGCTTCCCCAATTAACCAAGCTGAAACTATGGAAGCTACCAAAACTCAAAAGTATATATCAAGGCACGCACATTTTAGAATGGCCAGCATTAAAATATTTGGGAGTAATTGGATGTCATGAAGTCAACAGTTTATTTGGTTCTTCAAAACTATGGAGTTGTGAAAAGAAAAGCCAACAACAAATGTTTTTGGTTGACCATCATAAGGTATGAAATCAAATTAATTTTACTTAATTAATTAATTGTCTATATATTTATTATTTATTTTTCTATACAAATGATAGCTAGCAATCTGGGTTAAAAAAAAAAACTAATTAAATTTTTCACTGAAAATAGTAAAACAAATTTTAATTAATTATCTAATTATTAAAAATTTATAATTAATTGAAATTTGTATCTCAACTTAACTAAAAAAAAAAACTATAGCGATAAATATAACTTAAACCAACTTGAATCTGATAAGATACTGATACTGTTTCTTTTTTTTTTTGGTCAATTTTGTTTTATTAATATTATTAGGTTGCATTCCCCAATCTGACGACTCTAGAAGTATTGAATTGTGATGAGTTGAGATTTTTGGCAACATTTTCAACAGTGGAGAGTCTGGTGAAACTTATAAAAATAAAGATATTTAAGTGCAAAATGATTGAAAAAATTATAGAGATGCAGCTTGGAGAAGAAGTAGAGGATCCTATTGTTTTTAGCCAACTAGAAGATTTGAGCTTGGTTCGTCTTTCAAGACTTGCAAGCTTTTGCTCGCAGGATTACACTCTTGAGTTCCCGTACTTGAAAGAAGTAAGTGTGAGATCGTGCCCAAACATGAAGACTTTTTCTCAAGGGGTCGTAAGCACACCAATACTACAAAAAGTGGAATTCGCATTTAGAGAGAATGATTGGCGTTGGGAAGGCAACCTTAACTCTACCATACAAAATTTGTTCAGAGAAATGGTATGTATTTTATTAATTTACCAAAATATATCTATTTATTCGATAATTTTATGAAATTATTACGTTGATGAAAACTTACAATATTAGAGATTTCTTGAATGCATATTTCAATAAACAAAAAACGTAAAATTAGTTAAAATATTTGTTTAACATAATTAATGTTCTTAATTGAAAAAACTATAGCAAGATGTTCTTGCTATTTTTCATTTTAAAAAAATATTCTTAACAAACACAAATATTTTTTAATTCATAAAAGTATCATTTTTATTATTTTCGAAAATACTATCTTAAAAATATTAGTAAACGTACACTTATTATCTTTCTATATCATTTTTCTTTTGTTCTGTATTTGGTTTAGCTCATGGCCATTTGCAACAAATTATGTTCAAACTGAATTAGGTTGTAGCTCAATAGTAAATGTACACTTAATATTGGAGCATTTTGACTTTGAAATCAGAATTGTTATGGAGTGGAAGAATTAGAAGTTAAATATACATTACAAAAATGAATGCGTTCCACTAAAAATTGATACTATCACATGCTTTGTTAATTACTTTTTTACAAACGCCACAATCTCAAAGGAAGCCTTATTAGTGAAAATATTATAAGTTATTATAAGCTTTTTTTTCTACATATTGTGTTTTAACTAGAATGTTCTGGTTTTGGTAGGTTGGGTTCAGTTACGTGTATGAATTGAAACTCTCACAAGTTCCAAATTTGAAAGAAATATGGCATGACCAAGCACTTCCAGTCAACTACTTTAGGGATTTAGAGTGGCTGGTGGTTGATGACTGCATGTTTATGTCGAGTGCTATTCCAGCCAAGCTGTTGCCATTATTAAACCATTTGAAAATGTTGGAAGTAAGGAATTGTGATTCAATAGAAGAGATACTTCATTTGGAAGAGCTAAACGCTAATAGTCAACACCTCAGGAAGCTATTTCCTAAACTTAAGAATTTGTCTCTCATAGATCTTCCGAAACTCAAAAAATTCTGCAACTTCAACCGGAATATAGCTCAATTGCCTAAGCTATCTTCTCTGTTGATTGAAAATTGCCCTGACATGGTGACCTTTATCGCCAATTCCATAACTGTGCAACTTTTTTTTTAATGGAAAGGTGATTCTCAATTAACTACTCTTCTCAATATCCTCTGTTTTGTTGTGCCTTTTTCCTTATTGATATTTTAGTGGTATTATTAATATCATTATTGTCACTAATCTTCCAATACGAATTATAAACAGGTCATCTAATTGCATTTTCTCTTTCCTAAATTATGTTGGATTTAGCATCAAATTTTATACATATTGGAAGATCATATGAATTGATTTATATTTTTCCGTGGAATTCATATATATGCTTGGAAGATAATATGCAAAGATTAGACAATTTCTATTAACACTCACTCATTTTCGTTGATTTTGCAGGTTGCATTCCCCATTTTGAAAAAGTTAAAGCTGTCTAAGCTGCCCAAATTATTGCATCTGTGTGAGACAAATTCACACCCTAATAATGTTTTTGGAAGTTTGACAACTCTAGAAATATCAAAATGTTACAAGTTAGAAAAACTTGTGCCTTCTTGTGTGTCTCTTAGGAATCTAACCACAATGGAAGTATCAAAGTGTGACGGGTTGATAAATTTAATGACAATCTCAACTGCTAAAAGTCTGGTGAGGCTTAAAAGAATGAAGGTAACTGATTGCAAAATGATTGAAGAAATAATACAAGTCGAAGATGGATCGAAGAAGGATTGTATTGTTTTGGGCCAACTAGAACTTTTAGAACTTAGTCGTTTGCCAAGCCTTATAAGCTTTTGTTCGGGGGATTACGAACTTAAATTTCTAAACTTAAATCAAGTAATGGTGAAAGAGTGTCCAATGATGGAGATTTTTTCTCAGGGAGTCTTGATAACACCGAAACTACGAAGATTACAACTGATTGAATTAGAGGATGAAGGCCGGTGGGAAGGCAACCTTAATTCTACAATACAGAAATTGTTCGAAGAAATGGTCTGAGTATGCGTCTCCTTTGCATTTGCTCAAATTTGTTTTCTTTTTATTATATTGACTCGCCAATTTGTTATACATTCCATGCATACTTATACATGTATAAATATTCACAAAAATGCAGAGTTCTAAAGATAAAGATTGAGCGAAACTCATCCTTTATATACAATGAAGCATAGCAACTGTGTAAAATTATGGAAGCTAATCTTCAATAGATATATATTTTATGTTGTATTTGAACTTAAAATTTGTACAATTATTGAGCTAATCATTTGTGTTTCCAATACTTTGATATATATCTGCTTTGTTATTGAAGATTTACTTGTATGGCATAAGTAAACAGTTACACGTTAGAACTACGTGAGCACGATCGCGTATATTTTTCATCATTCTCCGCTAACTTGTTTATTTATTTATGACAATTTGTTCATGTCATTAGCCTTATATTATATTTCTATTCAAGAGATTGAAATAGATTATAAACCTTGGATTCTCTTAATCAAGCTGACACGTTTTAAATTATGGAGCCTGAAAACAAACTCCTAATGAGTTATGTCCAGAACATACGACATCTACTCAATGTTCAGCCTCGGATGTTATACTAGATTTTATGATTATGGGTTGCTTTGTTTTCAAAAGTTGAATTTCAAGCAAATTGACTAAGATATTTATTAATTTCAAATTTTTTATTAGTGCCTGTTTAGTTTGACTTTTTTATTTGTTAAAAGGGTTTTTATCCTTTTTAAATTTTTTAATGTCGTTTGGTTGAGAATGAAAAAGAAATTTTGGGAATTAAAAAAACTATTTTCCTTCTATTGGAATAAGTCTAAAATTTGGTCTTTTACCAGTAGAGCTTTTTTAGCTTTTTTAAAAAGTAAAATTGTCTAAAATACCCTTACTGTATTTTAAAAATTTTATGTAATTTCTTTAAAATAAAATATTAAAAATCTATCTATTAAAGTAATTAATCAAATTTTTCTCAAAAGTCATTTGTGACAACCAAATGATTAATCAATGTTGTGTCATTAATACTTTTTCCTTACAATTATTAGTTCAATATTTCCATATTTCAATATTTCTTGTTCAAAAGTTGAATTTATTAATGCTCTTCATTTTTTTTTTAATTTTTGTCCTGGGTCACAGTTTATTTACGGGATATTCTTACTTCCGATTTTTAGGGGAAAAGCTAGATACCCATAATTTTGTGAAAATAAAAAGATACATCTTATCTTTTTAGTTTTCAGGCTTTGATAAAATAACAAAGCAAAATATAATTTTCTCATAATTAACAATTAAGTCCCTACTATTTATAATATATCAAAGACTAAAATTATAATTTCAAATAATTTTATTATTTTAAAAAGCATTAGAAAGATTATTTAAATTAAAATGTTAAAATAAATTTGGAGGAACTGATATACTAAAATGCTTCTAAGCTCTTTCTTTTTTTAACTTTCTTGTTTACAATTTAGTTTGTAATGATCATCAACATTTTTAGATAAAAAATGTATAATTTTTTTAAATATATATTTTAAAATCATATTATTTTCATTTTTTTTAAAACAATTATCAAACACGTAATTAATATAAATAAAAAATATAAGTATGTTCCATATTTATTACAAATAAAGATAATCATAATTCTCTAAACTTTTTACTAACTCAATATTGAATTTACCTCACATATCATAATTTATAATTCTCACTTTTTATCACAAAATAATTATTTATATTTATTCCAACTTATTGTTAGCATTTTAATTTAGATAAGAGATATTCCTAAACACAATCGACTTTAGAAAAAAAAATACTAGATCCTTTATCTAAATTAAAATGCTAACAAAGAGTTGGAAAAAATCTAAATAATTGTTTTATGACAAAAAAATAAGGATAATGAACTGTAATAGGTAAATTAAATTTAGTGTTGTATCAATACAATTGATATTATATGTACTTTTATATTCTTATTTAATAGTTTAATTTCATTTTGATTAAAAAATTTAAAAGAACCTTGATTACCTTTATTTGCAATAAAAAATAGTATATATTTTATTTTTTATTTATATTAATTATATACTTGAATTTTTTAAGAAAATACAATGAAAGTAATATAATTTCAAATATATATTAAATAAAATGCTTATCTACAATATGTACTAAATTATTACCAAAAAAGTAAAATAAAAGAAAGGTTATCAATATTTTAGCATATTAACTTGTCTAAATTCATTATAGCATTTTAATTTAAATAATTACATTCTTTTTAATGTTTTCTAAAATAATAAAATAAGAAAAATTATTTTAAATTTAACATTTTAGTCTTTAATATATATGGGGATGGTGATGGGCCGGAGACTCTAATCCCAGGCCCAATATTGTTTCTAGTCCTGATGATAATGCTTGCACCTTCTAGCTTCTGGCTATACAAACCAATAATCTCGAGCCTTAATCTAGAAGTTGTCCACCTCAGGTCGTATCCCTATTTCCCTCTCTTCGAAACCTCGTCCTTCTTGCGATCAGAAAACAAGGTCAAAGCAAGGATGCCCTACAGTAACCTCTTTTTGACATCTAAGTCAACACACATCTCGAAGAAGGCAAATAGTGGTTGTCAAGGCTTTAATATGATAAAAACCATGAAAAATGGCTATAAGAAGGGAATATTAATCGATCTCAAGGAGTATGCTGGAGGTATTAAGGTTGACAATGGTAGAGAAATGACAATCCAATCTTAGAACACAAGGAATAATAGTGGTGAATCCCAAGAATGACCTAAGGACTTGAGGCTATTTTGTGTTTAAGGTTTCTAAGGAGAAAATCGAATAAGTGATAAGATGGTGGTGCCCAAGATACCTTGAGGTATGAGGAAAAATATGATTATATAAGAGGCCCTCTCTTGGTTATGATTGGCCAAGACAAAAAAACCATAATTTTGTCCTTGGTTCCTTATACGTTGAATTTGAGTGTGCTTTTGAGGTGTATTAAACCCTAGTACATAGGCTGGATTATGGGTGGCTCATCTAAGATATCTTGTCACGATGTCACTTCTTTATTAACTTTGGAGATTACCTTATCTATACTTTATCCTTACCATGACACATGTCAATCCCCCATTTGGCCTTTATTGTAGGCTCAAAACCCTATCTAATATCATGTGGTCTCACATGTCTCACTGCCCACATTAGGCGACTGCCAAGATCAGTGCAGACAAATTCTGTTCGTTGTCACGTGGTCTTTACATTGCAAGTTGTCCTAGGAGATTATACCTTTTAGAGATAAGATGATTGGCAACAATATCCCTTGATTTTCAAGATTATTCTCTTTGTATTGTCATCTATAATATTTTCACATGTCGTAGGTATTGGTCATGTAGTAGGCATTCCCTTTAATAAATGTCCTGTCGTCGTCTGGTAGCCATCCCTACTCAAATGGGAACGACTCCAAAAACGTTCTTCATAAGGTGGTATCGTTCTATAGGGTGTCATCTAATACATCGTGGGCTTACTTACCACTGTATGTCAACCCAATTTTTTTCCCATAATAGAAGTCCTTGGCTTCTAATGGCTAAAAAGGAGTCGGGGCATTAAAAGCTCTCATTGGGCCTCTTTCACATTTAGGTGGGTTGGATATGCCACCTTGAAATTTTATCCCTCTTATGCGTTTTCTTAATGTGCATACCAACATCCCTAATCACTCCATGTAGAGTTGCATGTTTATAAACCATAAGCAAATCCGACCTCCCTTTTTAGGGGTAGATCTCGGACCATTTTGGTGAAAAAATCTTCCCTCATCGAGAATAATCTATTGACAAAAATTCCTCCATATCTAAGTAAAAATCTTCCTCATTGGGCAAATTCTTCTTTATCTAGGCAAAAACTTTTGTGTGGGTTCCTTGATCAGGGGGTAGAATAACAACATAGGCTCATTATTCTAAAAATGGAGTTCATAGACCACTACTTAGTTTTAAGAAGTGAAAAATTCTTTTACTTCCTTATTCCTTAATTCTTCCCTATAGCCATTCACCATCTTTATTCTTTCTTTTTATCTCACATTAATAGACCCAGATAAATTCAAAGGTCTTTAAATGAAACCTTAAAGTGCCTTTTCACTTTCACTCTTTTTCAAAACAAACTAGGACTACAAGTTTTATTTTATTCATTCTAGTTGTCCTTCCCCTTTATGCACCTCTCTCTCTGTCTCCTTTTTTATTTGTTTCAACTTTCCTTACAATTGTCTATCTTCTCGTCGAATTTTCGCAGATCTCTTACTGTTGATCGTTTACACAAGTTTTCAACTACGTAAGTGGTCGTCTCTTACACTCTTTCTTGCTTTTGTTATAAACTCAAGCCATGGTTTTAAGTATTGTTACTGTAAAGCCCCAACCTTTATCACCATTCTTGCTTCGCTGTCACCTAAGAAGGTAAAGACGGCACCCCTTTTCGATGTTGGCCGGCATTAGTATGCCTAACGGCTTGAATCCGTCGTTTGTCGGCACGTATTTAGGCTATTGGTGTGACTTGTTGACGCTAGCTTTTGGTTTTGCTCTACTTTGGCAATATTCTTTTATCCTCTTGTTATTTCCATGTTGTTTGCATGCCTTTGACTTGAAGAATTGGTCCTTTTTGCTCTTACATGGATTGTCATATACTATTGTTGTATAGGTATTCGGGGTCTACTATTTATTTGCTTGTTTGCGATTGTTTGGTACAAGCTTAAAGTAGGGCACTGTGATTGGCTCGTATATATGTTGTTGAAGTTGATCTAGTGATCTTGGGAATATAGATTTTGTGATTTGTGTTGGCCAAAACCCTTACCTCCATGTTTGTTTTTACTATTTTCTTTGCATGATTGTTATAGTTATGTATTGTAAGACTTGCCATTGTCGTGTTGATTCTTACTGTTGAGTGCACTACTATTAATGCTCAATTTCAAGTGACCAAGTACTGATGCTATCTTTGGTATTCTTTATATGCATGTCTGATCAAGAGAGTTCCCAACACTCACAATCTACTTCTCTTACTTGTAAGGGGAATGGGATAGGGGTACTCATAATGCCCCAATGTTCATACTTTAAGTTACAAAGGCAGGCTAAAACTTCTTAAAGGAAGTTGAGTGCTCGTTACAAAATGGTTACTAATAAACAACCATATAGAAAGACTTGTTTTAAGGAGCAGGCTGAAATTAGAGATAATTCTGGACCAAATGTTTTGTAGCTAGTTAAAGCCTTTTATTTGGACAGCTATTACACTAAAATGACAGAGAGGATGCTAGTTATACTAAGAAATGATTTCAAGATTCCCCTATTAGTGAAACTATCCCTTCCACAAGATGAGTTCATGCCTAGCAAACTAAGTCCTGGTGAGGTGGTCATATCAGCTTGGTCTTTTGTATATCGTCTTCGTCTTTCCCTCTAACCACTCTTTGTGCGAGTCCTACATGAGTAAGTTTTGCTCCTGCATAGTTGAGTGCTATGGTCTAAAGGAGTCTTGGTATGATGGATATACTATAGAAAGAGGTACTTGGGGCGGAGCCTAATGTGAAGGACATCAAAGTTCCATTCAACATCAACATTGTCCCTAATAAGCAAAGAATGTATTATTAACAATTATGAAAAGGGACTCCCTCAGGTGGTTCCCCAAGTTAATTCCTTATCACTGATAAGTCATGCAATGACTTTTGGCTTATGACATTAAGCAATTAGAGCTGTATCTTTACCAATGAAAGTAGGATTTACGTTGTCCTCACCTGCTTCAAGTGAGCAAGGAAATCTTCTTTTGGTTGACTTGTCTCTTTTCGTTGTTGTGCCTATTTTTTTCACCTCTTACATAATATCATTGCCTCCACAAAAAAGTGGGTTCACCGTAAAGAGAGGGATGCACAGTCTAAGATAGTCTGCGATTAATTAGATGATAATCCTTCTAATTAAGATATAGTTGACGATGCTCAATTGATCAAGGTAGGGCTAATTACTGCTTCTGGCAAAGAGAATGGCTTGACATTCTTTTTGAGATCCTTAATGTGTGTGTGTTTTTCATGCTCGTGTTATTCTTTTATTGATGTAGATTGCTTGCAAATGTAGCATAGTTATCTCTATCAAAGAGGCGGGAATCCTTAGTGATTCAAGAAAGAGAAATTTGTTGTGCAAGACGATGAGGATGTAGAAGCCTTGGAAAGGATCATGAACAAGTTTAGTGCGGCTCCCAACTCTTCTAAAAGGCTAAGTGTGTAGATCTCATGTGGTTCAATGAGGAAGGAATGACATTAGATGGGACTTTTCGTAGGTCTTCTAAGAGGGTGGCAAAGGATAAAAAGTCAAAATGATCTCATCAACTATCTACTGATTGAGAAACACACTTGTAGACCATTTTCCCTACGCCCCTTAAGTACTGCCTATATTAAGTTCGTTTTGTTGACTGTTGATACAAAAAAGGCGAATGACATGGCTAGCTTAGGTTCTCACAAGACTCTAGACTCAGCCTCCCAGTTACTGCTCCAAGTAAATATTTTGAACTTACACTTTCCCATGCGAGATGCTAGATTGTGATCTTTCTTTTTATGTTTTTGCTTTTCAAGTTGCGTTGCTTATATTTCAACATGGTGGCCAACTTACAAAGACTTGTTTTTCTTTAGAGCTCTTGTCTAAAGCCAACGCTTAGGTTTTTACACTACACAAAATGTAAGGACAAGAATGCTTAGATCGTGAGGTTATCTGAGCAGGTGAAGAAGTTATAGAACAAGCTGGGCATTGCCAATGTTTGGATTCGCGATGAAGAAGACAAAGGCAACGAGGTTCAAGAGAGGATTAGGCAACTGGAGGGAAAGGCCCGATTGAACCTCTTGAAGAGGTACAAACTAGCTCAATTTTAGTTCACTATAGCGCATCTTATATACTAACAGTTTAATTTTCTACAACTAAATAAATTAATATACTGATGTTTAAAATTAAAATTAATATTTGAAATCATAATTTTAAACCAAATCTACCTTCTTTTTCCTTTCTTTCCTTTTCTTTCCTTTCTGATTGACCTTCAATTTCCAATTTGAAAACGAAAATTTATATGTTTATATATGTCCACCGATTGAACCCAACTTACCTTATTTAATTTTTTTTTTCTACCACTTGCCAATCACTTAACCCATGCACATACTGCCCAAATCTCGTCCTTAAATTAAGATACATAACCTCCTAATTTCAATTAAATCCTTCAACTTCTCTTTTAATATCTTTTACCCACAACAAAACTTATATTATCCAATAATTTTATTCTTTTGAAATTAGAACATATTTGTTCAAATAAAATCTCTTGAAAATAAAAATAAAAATAAATATATTTATCTTATAAATTCTAAACTTTTATATTCTCATGTAATATAAAATCAATATATCCAATATATGTATTTCGTTTAAAATAAGAATTTAGAGGATTACAATATCATATTATATATTTCCCATTCTAAATGTCAATATGAATATTTAGAACTTCTAGTTAGGTCATGATTTAAATGTAATTAGTTATCATTTTTATTTAATTTTTTAGATATAATATTAAATTACTATTTTTTATTAATAAACAATAATTAATGATTATGAAATTGATGATTGTTATCAATTATTTTATTTTCAATATTTATTTTATAAAAAAATAAATATTTATTTTTACTATGTTATTTAATGAAATGTGAAATGGTGATTTCACGTATGAAAAATTAATTTTCTTTTATTGCAAAAATATAATAAATTTTATTTATAGTATGAGATTTGATGAAAAATTGAAAATTGATATACATTTTTAATGATAAATTAAAAAATTGTAATTGTAGAAACTAATTTTTGTTAACTAGTTTAAATATGTATTCAAATCAATAAATTTAAAATTTTTAAAAATTTATATTAAATTTAATAGAGACTATTGTAAAATTAAATTATTGTATAAATATTCAAATTTTAAATCTAAAAATGACGTGAGTCGCCCTCACTACTCATAATTACTCGTCGTCTATTGAAGTGAAAATATTTTTCACAAATATAAATTACTTAAATGATATTTTTTTTTATTTTTATGGTTTTATTAACTTTTAGTATTAAGTTTGTAATATTTAAGAATTTGACTGCTATATTCTTGGTTTTGGAGAATTTTATAATTTAAATAAATTATTTTATGTCAACATAATAATTTAAAATTATTTTCAAATTATTATTAAAGATAAAATTATTGTTACATTATTATTAATGATAATTATAGTTATAATTATTAAAATAATTATCTTAGATTATAAATTTTTTTATTAATATAATAATTTTAAAATATTTTTTATAATATAAGTTAAATATGTATGCTTATTTAATATTATTTATTTATATAATTTTACGAATGATTGTAAGTGGCCCAGTGATAATGTTATTTAATTATTGCCTTAAAGTTTCGTGTTCGTTTCCCTCTAATATTAAAGTTTTATTAATTTTTCAAAGTCAAACCAACCCACGGACTAGCCTAATACGACCCATGGGCAAATCCCGGCACGAGCCTGACAAAGCCGGCATAGGATAGGCTTAATGGGCTGTACGAGGCTCAAAAATTATGAAGCAAGTTTGACCCAACCAAACACGATTACTGTGCATACTTGGTTGACCCGACATGTGATTCTCTTGAGCTTCAATTTTACGGGCCGCCTAGTTTGCCACCTCTAGTCATAATATATTCTCAATAATTTTATAATTAAGATAATTTAAAAATTTTATAGAATTTATAACCAAATATTCTCAATATTTGGATAATATGAACTATATTATTCATAACTTTGAAAATATTTTTGACAATTAATATTCAATATTGAATATTTGAGATTTATATATCAAAAATATTATAAAATAAAATAATTTATGTAATCTAAAATTTGGAAAACATAATTACTTGTATAATGTATAATTTTGAGAATATTTATATAATTTATATATAATTATATTAATTTATAGTTAAACTAATTTATATAATTTATAACCAAGTATTCTAAAAAAATAAATCATAAGCATTTCTTGATCATTATGTATTAGTAATAAAGTTAAAATATTCAACTTATATTCTTTCTAAATATATAAAGGTAAGATAGTCATTTTATATAGTTGTAGAGTAACTTCAGGAGGATATTTATTGCTTTCTCATATCTCAAAGAGGTGTCTATAATTTCAAAAATTTTAGGGGTTATCTATCATTTTTCTATATGTCAAAGGACTTATATGTCTTTGTTATTTTTATGAAAATATTACATTGCTGAAAACCTAAAATATTAGAGATTGTTTGAATACATATTCAAGAACAAAAAATAGTGAAAATGAGTTTTTAAAATTAATTAAAGTACTTTTCTTAAAATAATTAATTGACTTAATTTTAAATATAATAGCAAGACCTCCTTGCCATTTTGATTTAAAAGAAAAATTCTTAACAAACAGAAATAATTTGTTGTTCTTAGAAGTATCATTTTTATTGTTTTCAAAAACATCTTTAAATTATTAACAATGTATACTTATTGTTTTTATATATCACTTTTTTCTATAGAAAAGACTATGAATTAAAGTTATGCTTCAGTTTAGTTAATGTTCTTTTTCAATAAATTATGTTCAAAATGAATTGGATATATTGTAGCTCGAGGAGGATATGACAAGCTTGGTATTTAATATTAGAGTATTTTGACTTTGAAATCATAATTTTTGTGGGATAGAAGAATTACAAGTTAAATTATTTTTTTTAAAAAAAAAGAATGGGTCTCATTAAAAATTGATACTATCACATACTTTGTTAATTATTCAAGGTATAATAAAAAAAAACCACAATCTCAAAGGAAGCTTTATTAGTGAAAAAAGTAAATGTTATTGTAAGCTTTATTCTATTTACTGTGTTTTAATTGGAATATACTGTGTTTTAACTGAAATTTTTTGGTTTTGGTAGGTTGGGTTTTGTGACAATAATGAATTGGAACTCTCACAATTTCCACATTTGAGAGAAATTTGGCATGACCAAGCACTTCCTGTCAGCAGCTTTAGCAATTTAACAAGGCTGGTGGTTGATGATTGCAGATTTATGTCGAGTGTTATTTCAGACATTCTGTTGCCATCATTAAGCAATTTGGAAATGTTGAAAGTAAGGAATTGTGATTCAGTAGAAGAGGTAATTCGTTTGAAAGAGCTAAATGCTATTGAACACTGTGGGACACTGTTTCCTATACTTACGAAGTTGCGTCTCACAGATCTTCCGAAACTCAAAACATTCTGCAATTTCAACGGAAAAATAATTCAATTGCCAAACTTGTCCTCTCTGTCGATTGGAAATTGCCCAGACATGGTGACATTCATCGCCAATTCTACTTCTACACTTATAAAACCTCTTTTTAATAAAAAGGTGATTCTTAGTTAACTTAATCACTCTCCTCAATCTCGTCTGCTTTTTGTTGTGCCTCTTTCTTCAATGATTTAATGATATTATTAATGTCATTATTATCAAATAATCTCTCAATACGAATTATAGCGGGTCATCTAACTGTCGTAAATCATGTTGGATTTAGCATAAGATTTGATTGATATTAGAAGGCCATTGGATTTCATTTATATTTTTCTGTGGAATTCATATATATGCTTGGAAGGTATGCCCAGATTAGACAATTTTTATTAACGCTCAATTTGGTCGATTTTCAGGTTGCATTACCCCTATTCGATAAGTTAAAGCTGTTTAAGCTGCCCAAGTTGCTGCATCTGTGCAAGGAAAATTCTGGTTCTCATAATGTTTTCCAAAATTTGACAATTCTAAGAATATCACAATATTGCCAGTTAGAAAAACTTGTGCCTTCTTGGGTGTCTTTCCAAAATCTAACCATAATGAAAGTATCAAAGTGTGACGGGTTAATAAATTTAATGACACTCTCAACTGCCAAAAGTCTGGTGAATCTTGAAAGAATGAAGCTAAATGATTGCAAAATAATTGAAGAAATAATACAAGTGGACGACAGAGGGAAGAAGGATTGTATTCATTTCAGCGAACTGGAATTTTTAGAACTTAGTTGTTTGCCAAGCCTTTCAAGCTTTCGTTTGGGGAATCACACACTTAAATTTCCAAACTTGGAACAAGTAATTGTGAAAGAGTGTCCAAAGATGGAGATCTTTTCTCGGGGAGACTTAATCACACCGAAGTTGGATTTCTGGTTTGTTTTTGAAGATTTACTTGTATAGCATAAGTAAACAATTACAATTTATAACTTGTTTATTTATGATCATTTGTTCATGTCATTAGACAGCTTGAATAAATTGGCTGAAAGATGAATAAAGGTGGCATAGCTGCAAGACATCTCGCACGTTGAGAAATTGGTTAACAATTTGTCACATTTCCAAATGAAGTAGAGGTTATAAGTTTTCGTTTCAATTTTTATTTACGATTTGAAATTTGATGCATTTTTTTTTTAATTTGAATTTTGAAATAGAATTTAAGTTATCAATTGTTGAATTTGAAAGTTAATTTGATGCTTGTCTCATTAATGCCTTTTTCTTTTAGTTGTTGGTTCAATATTTTTTCTCATTAGTGCTTGAATTTAATTCACAAATTATATTTTATTATTCATACTATTTTATCACAAAATAATTATTTAGATTCAAGTAATATTTTTTTTTGGTCTAAAATTTGAACATAATTGAATTTTGAATTAAACCCAAATATGAATTTAAATAATATATTTATGAGTTATTTACACTTTACCCCTTAATTTATTGACAATCGTGAGAAATAACTTGAAATGTAGAAAAGTCATCAGCAGTGCCCCTCTTAACTGTAAATTGCTGTTAAATATTAAGTTGTATGCTTTTAAAAGATAAAAAATCTAAAACTGATATGTTGTAAAAAAAATTCAAACAAATATATTAAGTTGTTGACATATATAAATATTAAATAATAAATTAAGAATATTATTGAGAATTAAAATATTTAAACTATTCAGATGTTTACCGATTTAAATGTAAGTTAAAATTTTTAACTTAAACATATTCAAATATTTTTAATAAATATTTAAATATAAATTAAAAAATAAATAACTTTTAGATATTTGCATAATTATTTTTAAATTTTAGTTAAAAAAACAAATAGGCTTTTACTCCAACTTATTACTAGCATTTTAATTTGGTAAAATGATATTCCTATATGCCCCTCAACTTTTGAGAAAATTTAGATCCTTTACTTAAATTAAAATACTAACAGTGAGTTAAAGGAAATCTAAATAGTTATTTTATGATAAAAAAATTATGAATAATAAATTGTAACATGTGAACTGAGTTTAGCATAACAATTTTCGACTTCACCAAACCAGATATCATAAAACAAGGGTGTAGTACCAAATATAGGTGGTGGAAAAACATGACAAAAGGGTAATTTTACTAACCTGCAAACTAGTTAGCAACAAACTAGTAACTCATATGCAAAGCTAATGCCAAGCAAATGTTATAATTGTCAACAACCTGGGCATAAATCTAATGAATGCCCCGAATGAGGGAAAAATAAAGGTATAATGCATTATGTGGAGGTTATGGTGAAAGACAAAGGCGAATACAAAGACAAGGAACAAGTTGATGTGGTTGATGGTGATGAAGGAGAAGCCATTTCTTGTATTGTGCAAAAGTTGTTATTGGCACTAAAATAGAAAAGGAGATGCAATAAACTAAGATTTTTCGTATAAGGGGTACAATTAAAATTAAAGTGTGTAATGTGATAATTGACAGCAGCAACAACGAAAATATAGTCTTTAAAGCATTAGTAAATCCTTTGGATTTGCCTATAGAAAAACACTCGTTATCCTACAAAATTGACTAAATAAAAAAGGGAATTGAAACACTTGTAATCGAAGTATATAAGCTTCCTTTTTTGATTGGAAAATTTTATAAAAGTGATATGTTGTGTTATGTTGTGGATATGGATGCATGCCATATGTTGTTGGGAAGGCCATGGCAATATGATGTTGATGCAGTGCATAAGGGACGATGAAGCATTTATGAGTTTTGGTGAAATGGAAAGAAAATAGTATTGGTGATAATGAGTGAAACTGAAGTGGGCAGAAGGTTTTTGGAGTAGAGGGAACAAACTTTTTAACTATAGTAGAAGGGCATACAAAAGAAGATTATGAGGGTTGTTTGATGGTAATAAAGGATGAGGAATTGATACCAACGGTGAAGGTTCCAAAGGTCATACAGCCATTATTGTCTGAATTTTCTGAGATAATTCTAGAGGAGATGCTAGTCGGGTTACCATCTATATGGAATATACTACATAGCATTGATTTTGTGCCTGAAGCTATTTATCCCAACTTGCCACGTTATAAAATGAGTCCCAAGGAGCATGGGATTTTGTAGAAATAAGTGGATGAGCTACCTAAAAAAAGGTTTATTTGGGATAGTAGAAGCCCTTGTGCAGTTTTATTCTAGTCCTTTAAAATGATGTTAGTTGGTAGATGTGCGTGAATAATAGAGCAATCAATAAAATAACCATTAGGTATCGATTTTGGATTCCATGATTACAAGATATGCTAGATAAACTTAGAAAAGTGAAAGTATTTTCTAAACTTGATCTGCAACGTGATTACCATCAAATTTGCATCAAACCTTCAAATGAGTAGAAGACAACATTCAAGACTAAAGAAGGAATGTATGAATAGATGACAATGCCTTTCGATTTGTCAAATGAACCAAGCACCTTTATACGGCTTATAAATTAGGTATTAAAACCTTTCTCTTTTAAGTTTGTTGTGATATACTTTGATGACATCTTAATTTATAATAGTGATGAGAAGAGTCATTTGGTGCATTTGAGAGAAGTGTTCAAAGCATTTAGAGGGAATGGGTTATTTGTCAACTGGAAGAAGTGTAATTTATGCAACAAAATTTGATATTTTTGGGGTTTGTAGTTGGGGCTGACGGTATTACAAGGGCTAACAGTATTATAGTTAATAAGTTTAAAGTTAAAGCAATTCAAGATTGGCCTACACCAAAGACTATTAGTGAAATGATAAGTTTTTATAAATTAGTAACATTTTATTGTTGATTTATTCGTAATTTTATCACTATTGCAGCACCTATTACTAGGTACATAAAGAAGGGAAAATTTAATTGGAGTAATGAACAAAAGAAGAGTTTTATCAACTTAAAGGAAAAACTTGATACGGCTCCTGTATTGTCACTAGTTAACTTTGACAAGGTATTTGAAGTGGTTTATTTGTAACCACCCCGTCATGTATTAAACATGTTGACTTTACCAACTTTGCCAAGGATTAGTAAAGCTGCAAAAAACATGATAAAGAAGGTACAGAAAATACAAGAGGAGATTCGTACTAACTTGGAAGTTGCCAATAAAAAATACAAGTAAGATGCAGATTAACATCGGAGACAGAAGGTGTTCTAGGGAGGCGATCTTGTAATGACTTATTTGCACAAAAATTGGTTTCTTATAATTCATAGCAAATTGCAGAATATAAAGTATAGACCATTTTATATTGTAAGGAAAATTGATGATAATGCTTATGTATTACAATTGTCGGATGATTGAAATATCTTAAACACTGTTAATGTAGTAGTTTTGTACGAGTATTATGAAGATGAAGTATTATACTTAAAGAACTTGAGGACAAGTTTGTTTCCAAGTGGTGGAGACTTGATCTAGGACAAAGTCTTTTATTTTCTTTTTTATTTAATATGTTTTTTAATTTCTCAGTTTTCTTATTTTTCCCTTATTAGAGTTTGTTTAGATTTTCTCTATTATAAATAGGGAACTTATATTATTATTTACTCATCTATTATTTAATAAAATTCTTTCAGAAACTTTTAAAACTTTGATTTCTTTTATTTTCACATTTCGTTAAAATCTTACCTTTCAGTTGTATTCTATTTTATTTTAAGATCAAAATATCATACGAATCTGTTTAGAATTATTGTTAGAAGAGATAAAAAGGATTTTTAATAGTCAAAAGTCATTTTAATATCTAGTATATTTTTTCAGAATTACTTTTGGTAAAATCATTTCATCTTTTAGTAGATTTTGAAAAGGAAAAAAAAACTTAATTACTTTTTAATTTTTGAATTTATATTAAAAATTTTATATACTTTACTATAAATTATTTGAGTGTATATATAGAGAGACACTTAAAATTGAATTTTAATTTATTTATTACTATTCATTATGTATATTTTTGTAGTTAGTATTATTACAATATTTTAACAATAAAATTTATCAAACGCGTAAAACTACTTTTAAATTTTATAGTATTTTTAAAAGTAAAATTTATAAAATACTAAACTAATTCTCTTCAAAACCAATTATTTCAATATTAGAGTAGAAATAAATTATTTTAAAATCTACAATAATAAAACTTACCCTAAATTTTGCCTAAAGTTCCCTCTCAATCAATAAGGAAAAGAACAAAATGCCAGAATTAATTCTTCTACTTGAAGTTAATCCGAAAATGGTAGTTATTTAACTTAAAAATAAATTTGGTCAAAATCTTTTTTGTTTCTTTTTCCACATATTAGGTAATTATTAAATGGGAGACTGCACATTACCCCTTTGACGTTACATAATCTTTTTTTTTTTTTTTAAACGTTTTCCACATATTAGGTAATTATCAGATGGGAAACTGCCCATTTCCTCTTTGACGTTACATATGTTACTTTTTAACTAAAAATTTTAACAAAAAATCTAAAGCAGCACAAACCCTAAATTCTAGAACTAGCAGCAGCTGCCCATCACCATTAGCCGCAACAACTTCTCTCCTTCTCCTTCTCTCATTGCATGACCTCTCACCCACCTCTCGTCACATAGCCTCTCCATCGCATCATCATTGTGGCCACTGCCACCCCGCCCTTAGATCTGCCTTTTACCTCTCCAAAATGGTGGCTAGGCTTTGTTTTTTTTGTTTGTTAAGAAAGATTACATAAGGTAAAAAGCAAAAATAAGTTAATAACATGAAATTCTTTATTTAAATTTTGTTTGCTTGCTGAGACGTACTAGTCGGATCGAGAAGGATCCCAAGTTGAAATTAGTTTGGGAATTATAAATCAGGATGGTGAAAGATTGATAAAGTAAGCGAAAAAAATGCAATCAATAATCTAAATTATATTTGCCTGCGGATTGAGATGCGAAAATTGATTTTCTTTCTTTCAATTTAACTTTTATAACTCTTCTTCTTCACTTCGCAAGGGTTTACAAAGGCCAAAAGTCATCATTTTCAACAAAAAAAAAAAAAAAAAAAAGAGGCAGTTCCTTTGCTGGCCAAGAAGATTGTGAGGAAGCATGTGTTACAAGCACTTTGGCAGAATAAATCAATGCATTAGGCATCTTCAGCACTTTGACGCAACTGTTACTCTGTGTGTCAATTTGTTTTTGGCTTGACTGTTTATTTGGGGTTGAATTAAAATGTAGATTTTATTTTTGCCACCAGATTTGATGTTTTGATTTGTTTTTATCAAAATTATTTTTTTTGATTTATCTTTCTCAAAAAAAATTAATTTTCGTAACTATTTCGAAAAGAAATTAACTTTTAGGTATTTCGAAAAAATTAATTTTTATAAATCAATGGAGTAATAATGATTTTATTTTCTTCTTGTATAATTACAACCTGAATATATATATATATACACGTATGCAACCCAATGAAATTAAATTTTTTTTCAATAATCAAGGATAATAATGTAATTCTCATTCTTTTGAACAGCTAATTGTACAAAATTGTTGCCACAACCAAAAGGAAATTTTGTAAATGCCCTAAAAAAGTAACAGAAATTAGTAACAAATATAATGTCTAAGGGGTGATCGAGTATTTGTAAGAGTTTAAGAGGGTAATCGGATATTAAGTGTATCAAGCATTCTTCCTTATTAAATTCATTATCTTTATTAAAAAAAAATGATAGGTGGACTTCTATTTTTAAAAATAAATGTCAAGTACTCACCCAAAATGAAAATATTTGTCAGTGATAACCCTTTTGTTAGAACTTTATGTCTCTATTATTTTGAAAATTGATATAATAGTCATTGTAATTTAAAATTAAAATTAAAAATTAAAAAATATCATTATTTTTTATATTTGAGGACAAAATGTTTATCGTGATTTAAAAAAATATATAAAAAATAAATTATATTTAATCAAAATAATTATATGATAAAAAAACTGAATCTGAAACTCTATCATTTTTTCACCTTCTTCTTTCCATATTATTCTTTCTTTTCTCTTTCTCTTTTGGTCTTCTTCTTTCTTGCATGCCAAACACATATTGGAATTAAATCAAGGTATTAATTTAAAGTGGGTTTGGGTGGATTGAAGTAGTGTTAAGGAGTGAGGTTTCTTTGATTGATAATTTGGTTGGCTGATTAAAATTGATTGATAATTATTTGATTTATTGATTGAATATATTAGGGCATGGGTTAGGGATTTTGGACTTATTTGATTTATATTAAAAAGTTTTTTTAACACTTTCAACCGTATTTTTTTTTAGTTACAATTAACGAATTAAATATATTAATTTTTTTAACTAAAATTATATTTTTACCTTTACAATGCAGAGCAGTATCAACATAGTCAATGAGCGTATATTGGTCATTGTATCTCCACTAACGGTTTGTAGGAACTAGGTCATTGTATAACAAAAAACAAAAAGCAAATGGTAGTTATATACGTACAACAGTCAAACTAGCCAGACCACAAGGGAGATGGAAAATTTTAACAGAAAAAAATTTCATTGACAAATAATTTCGTTTAGATGGCTTCTTGACATTTATCTTTCAAAATGGGATCCAATTGTCATCATCCTTTTTATTGTGATTTTAAAAAAATTCTCTTAATCAATAGATTTATCAAGTATATCAAATTAGCTCTTGCCATTCATCTCCTATACATATGTATTGACGGTTACACCTTTAAATGAGGAGAAAATATTTTGAAGTATCAAAACACAACCCCAAATGAGCAAAAATACGTTGATATTTTTTCCATCATGAATGCATCATCATAGATTATCCTGATTGTCTAATGTTTGTGTAGAAAGCTTATCCATTTTACTTTCAATAACACGTTTTTCAATTTGAATTTGATCTTTTTATTTCTATAGTAATCTCACATCAGGTACCAGCACTTTAAAGATTCGTACAAAACAGGCGTTCTCAGTTTCAGCAACATCCGGCCTTCCACATTACCTCATCGACCATTCTTGCATCAACATTACATATCACAAGATTAAACAAAAGAAACCCAGGACCACCTAATGCTGAGATGACCTCTGTTCAAGGCTCGAGACCCGGATCCAACCAAGCAATGCTAGCAAATAGACAAGATGCTCCTATACCAGAACGATCTAAAAATGACAATCCAGACAGATCTAGTCGCTAATCCTATGGAGATTCCTGGATAGCCAAACCTTCGGCAAGCTGAAACAGGTCCCAACCCTTGGAACATGAATTCATTTAATTCACTATTGTTGTGATCCTTGGAGAGGCTTCTTCTGAAAGTCTGAACTCATTTCTTTCCATGTTTAGAGATATCAAATTTCATTACTTGATATTAATAAATTTATTTATACGTAAAAAAAAGAAGAAGTCCTCTCTACTTGTGCTTTTTCTTTGCTTATGTACTTTTCTTTTCCTTTTTTTGATTAGTTCTCTCAAAATTTTAAATTTGATGAGATTTTAATAGAAAAATTAGTAATTTGAGATTAACTTTATTTCTATTAATTGGGTTTTAGATCCAATCGTTAAAAAATCTCCCTTATTTCTGCAGGCCAACTTACGTGGCTAGAGAAGAAAATAAAGATGTAATGCGGTGGGAAGTGTTTTTTTAAAAAATATGAGACTCAAAAACATGAGGCCTAACAATACGAATTCTCCGTGACAAGAAGATTGCAGAAGTAATGTGGAATAGTTGTGGCTATTGTATATTAGCGGGTGACTTGTGTATTACAGTTAGTTACTAGTCGTGTTCATGTATCTAATGTAAAATTCTACATACATATATATATGGCTTCTGTACAGAAATGATATGTGATATATATTAGGTCATTTTGTTGGCAAAAAACAGAAGTATTTGTAATATTGCAATTATTTTGCTTTTGCTGCGAATGGATAAAAATTGATTTCAAAGTCATGTATATGATAACAGATGGAGAAAATTTTAAGTGCCCATTTGACGATATCAATGCTTGTAATTGTTGAATTTTCTGTTGATTCTAATCTCTTCGAAATTTATGAGGTCTTGAAAGGCCTGAACTTTTCCTATATCTCAATTTCTGTGTTGGGTTTCTTTTTATTTTAAGTTTTTTCTGCTTGTTACCGTTTAATAAAGAAAGTTAAATTTAATTAGCTTTCATTTTGGTCTAGAGTTTAATATAATCAATTAATTCATAAATTATATAGAAAATAAATACTATAATTAATACTTCTTTCCATAGGAAAATCATATAAGAAAATTTTTTTTTCCAACAGAATTTTCATAGATTTTTAGCTTCTGATCAAAGGAATTTATTCAATATATGATTTCCAATAAATTGAATATATACTACTACCACAATAAGAACTGATTCTAAAATAAGAAAAGTTTAATTAATAGATAAACTTATTTTGATGATGGCAGAAAAGAGAAATACGAGTTTGATACGGATTAAAATCAAGATTCCTAATATATTACCATCTTAATACTGTAAATTAATAGCGAGACAAAGTAATATATTCCTAACATATAGTTTCCTAATATATTCACAATTAAACTAGTTAAGTTACTTTCTTCCTTACTCATTGCATAATTACTTCTTATTATAACTTTGTTTCCTGCTCAACCCAATTCATCGATCATGAACTGCATTCCTGTTCCTGCTTGCTGATGTTGTTGGCAATAGATTTAGTTGTTCGAATGCTTTTAGTGCTATAGATTATGCAGCAAGCGGAGACGGAAATAAAAAACATGCATATATGTTTAATCAATTTCATCGACAACTAATTAATTAAACTTATATATATATATATATGTATGTATATACGTTTACTATTTCCGTCTCCGCTTGCTGCATAATCGACAGCAGGAACAGGAATGCAGCAGCAGTAGCAGAAAACTTATTCGTGATCCCTTAATTGGGTGGCAAAAATTAAGAAATTATGGGCGTAATGTTAGCGAGGGATGACTTGAGGCTTATTTTCATGCTCGATCTTCTGCAGTTTTTGCATCAACTATCTGCGGTTTGATGTTCTTTTCGGTTCAACTCTGCTAGTTGCTGCTTCTTGTAAGAGGTTGATAGAATAATTATTTTGTAATTAGTAGAGAGGTTCCAAGAATGTGTCAATTTGTTGGGAGAGGAATTATATGTATTCTATTTACATGCATATCTAGTGAAAATTAGTGTATTTTAAATTACAACTCTCTCTTAATGTGTTCTGAGTATTTTCAATATCTGGGCATCATTAGATTATAGACAAGGATAAAAATTATTCAGTCGGAGCATAAAACTTTGATTTGTGAGTTTAGTTTCTAATAGAAATTATTTATTCGAGAATTAAGAATTAAAGCGTAGCACCACATATAAAATTTAAGGTGAAATTTCTATAACAATTTTAAAACAATTACCCATTCTTACTCTGTATGCAAACTTTTAGTAAACCGAAAAATCTTGGCAATGAATTTTGTTTACTGTTTAATGCACCTTTTCCTTCATATATTATTGCTACATCATTATTTGTCATAAGTTCTTAAATTATTTGTAAATTAATTTAGCATGTTTGTTTGGTAACTATATATAATAAAACTTCCTACAATATTACTAGTACGTCGGATTTTTTTCCCTCTTTCGCTTACTAGAATCAAACTTAGAATGATATATATGCTCTCAATTACATTAATTATTTTCAAAGTATAATCTTTTAGAATAAGGGATATTGTGCTTTACCCCCTTAGGTTTTAGGGAAAAGTTAATATACCCTCCAAATTTTGAAAAAAGTAAAATACTCCCCTACGTTTTGAAGAAAGTCAAGATACTCTTTTGAAATTACTATTTATATTTTAATTTGATTTTTTTACCCCTCTATTATCAAAAGCGTATAAAAATAATTAGAAAAATTTTTTAAAATTACCTTAATTTTTATAAAATTTACATAAATAATCTCTTATAAAAATTTTTACCAATCTAACCCAAAATATATTTTTCGGATTAAATTATCCTCAATAACACACTTCATTTTTTTTTTTTTTACAAAAGTCTACTTTTTTACTTTTTCTTATTACTCTAAATTTTTAAACTCTCCCAAATTTAAACTCTCATCTTTCAAAATTATTTCTTTCATCAAAATCACCTCTTTTACTAACGGTGGAGATAATAGCAATATATTTTTTATGGTAAAGTCTTAGTTAATGATATTAAGTAATTTTTTTGTCATACAAATATATATTTTATATGTGAATTAATTCACTATAGGGAAAATTTTCTTCTCAAATATGGATTCAATGTTGATTATATAGTAGAAAGTATTAATTTAAGATTAAATTATATTGAATGGTTGTTATATAAATATAAATACATGAATGATTTGAGAATAAGAAAGTGTTGTAAGATATTGGATCATGAGTTTTTTACTCAAAAAATGAATTTCGAGTTAGGCTAAAATTAGTCTTATTAGACAATAGATTTTGAGTAAGGCTAAATTTTGTCTTACTCAAAAATTACTTTTGAGTAAAGTTAAATTAATTTGGTCTTACTCGAAAAATGGCTTTCGAGTAAAGCTAAAATATGCTTTATCTGAAAATTTGGCTTTACCCGAAAAATAATTTTTGGATAGGGTAAAATTTGAACTTACTCGAAAAGTGAGTTTTGAGTAAGGCTAAAATATGCCTTATCTGAAAATTTGGTTTAACCTGAAAATTGATTTTTAGGTAGGGCAAAATTTTGCCTTATCCAAAAATTTGGCGTTACTCAAAAAATGGTTTTTAGGTAAGGCAAATTTTAGCTTTTTACCCAAAATCTACTTTTTAGATAAGGTAAAATTTAGTCTTACCTGAAATTCATTTTTTTGGTAAGGCAAATTTTGACCTCACTCGAATTTTATTTTCAGGGTAAAAAATCCATAATCCAAAATCGCACAACATCATCTTATTTTCAAATCATTCATATTTTTACATTTATATATCAACCAATCAACGTAATTTAAATTTAAATCAATACTTTCTACTATATAATCAACATTGAATTCATATTTAATAAGAGAAATTTTTCTTTAATGAATTAATTCAAACATAAATTATATATTTATATGACAAAAAAAAATTACTTAATATCGGTGACTAGGACTTCATTATAAAAAATACCCCATCGTTGTCTCTACTGTTAGTAAGAAAGATGATTTGAATGAGAGAAATAGTTTTAAAAAATAAGAGTTTGAATTTGGAAAAGTTTAAAAATTTAAATAAATAAGAAAAAGTAAAAAAATAGATTTTTGTAAAAAAAAAAAGAAAATTGAAGTAGGTTATTAAGGGTAATTTAATCTGAAAATTGTATTTTGAGTTGATTGGTAAAATTTTTTTTATAAGAGATTATTTACATAAACTCCAGAAAAATTAAGGTTATCTTGGAAAAATTTTCAAATAATTATATTATTTTTATTTTTTACTTAATAATCTATGCAATCTTATTGTAACATTCAAATTTAAAAATTATAATAATGTTTTAACTTTTAATTATTTCTTTTCTTTAAAATTTATGATCAAATATTTATAATATCTAATTTTATATAATTTTTAAAATATATTATATTATTAAAACAGTTTATTTTAAAAAAATTATGTATAATTAATTATAGAATTTTTTGTCACCTAAAATTTATTGTCAAAATTTCTTAAATGTTTAAATAATTATAGACAATATTAATTATACATAAATTTTAGCAACATGATATATTTTAGAAAATATATAATTAAATATTATATAAATTTGATGATAGATTTAGATGGAACAAATAATTAAGCGTCAAAAGATTATTCTAATTTTTAAATTTAAATGGTAAAATAAGATTATATTGGTTATTATAAAATAAAATATATAATTATTTTAGATATTTTTAATGATAGAGAGGTAAAATAGCCAATTTAAGATATAAATAGTAACCTTAAAAGGTGTCTTGACTTTTTCTAAAGCATAGGGGGTTCTTAGCTTTTTAAAAAACGTAGGGGTATATATCAGTTTTCTTTAAAAGTTAGGGGGTAAAATACAATATTCCTTAGAATAATTAATATATTTTTTTTTGGTTTTTTCACTTAATATTATGATCTTTCTTAGTTCATATTTAATTGACTGAATTTTATTCATACTTATTAATTTTCTTTTACATCCATAAAATTATATTTGAAGTATCAACAATAAGTGTTCTTATTGTTCATCTTTAAAATTCATTAAGTGTAACCACATAATATAATAACTAATAGTATCTAAACATTTGTAATAGACACATGATTGAAAATAGATAACCATATATTTATAAAAAAATACTAAAATAATTGAAAATCTATATTTAAAAAATAATTTCTTTATAATAAGTGGTTTTTATTAGTGCCTTACTGGAAAAAAAAAAAAAACTCCCATCCTTTTCCTTCAAATTCTTTTGCTAGATCTTATCTTATTCCTACGATATTTTTCATATTCCAGCCAAATTTCTATCAAACATATCCATATTATTTACACCCAACAAAAATTAAACCCAAAACATACTTATTTCATAGCAAATCTATGTATTTTTTTTCAAAATAATCGAAAAACATATTTTCAATATTTTCATCAAAATATTCGATCTAAAATACATTCTAAACATTCTCATTTATATTATGAAGTCATAAATCATAAATCTACTTTATTTCATGCTAATAAATAAAGAAAAAGATATATTAACTTTAATCCACCACTATTGCTAAAAGGAAGAGATTTTGGGAGAAAAATTAGGGCTAATAGAAATGAAAAGATAAAAAATTGATTTTTGTCAAAAATTGAAGTGAGCCATTGAGGGCAATTTTGTCTGAAAAATATATATTGGGTTAGGTTGTTTTTCACTTAATAAAAAAATCAACTCTTTTTTACTTTTGGATTGAATATAAAAATCTAAATAATTTACTTAAGTTTGGATCTATTTACATTCCAAAGTTTAGATATCCACCCCAGAAATTGATATAGTTTGAGAATGCCTATTGTGTTCTAAACAACTGGAGTTAATTAAAAATTTTATTACTTTGAGCACTTGTATGTTAACTAATTTTTTTTTTAAATTCCCACAATGTAATTTATTATTAAGGTCAATTTAATTTAAGTAAATAAAATAGTATTAGCTTGTACATATATATAATTTATATTTAACCTTAAACAAAGCTTTTTCTCATAATATTTTTATAATCTTTTATAATCACTTACATGTTTAAGGAAATTTAAATTACAAAAAGAGTTTTTTTTTGGTAGAAGTCATTTTAAAAACAAAAGTGTTTCTTCGATTTATGAGCCCTTTATTATGTCTATTTAACTAACTAAACACAAAAACTAATAAATAACTTTGATTTTAGGTAATTTTTTAATGATCAATATCATAACTTAAGTTTAGTTCATAGGTATAAAAACCAAAACTAGAAATTAAACTGCACCAAATTGAGTTCGGTTTTCAATTTTCAATTTAGTTATATTTTAATTTTATATATAATTTGGACTAATTATACCATGCGACTTATACGTTAAAATTTTAAAAACGAATCAAAGTTTTCGCATCTAAACTAAGAAAAATTCTCTTCTCAACAATGTTTACTGAAATTTGAAAAGAAATTATAACATGGAAAATTAGTGTTACTTCCCTACTAGATTTTTACTTGATACGTTTTCCCCTGTTTAATTAGAATGCCACAAAACCCCCGAGCAATTAGAAAATTTCTTTTAAATTAAAAGAAAATTGGTCCTTTGACAATAATGCCTTGAACATTACTGAAAATATTACAAAAAGTACTTTTTAGCATAACCAATTTATTCCCTAATATTTAAGGATACAAAAGAGTGGAGATATTGTTAAGTGCGTGTGTGTGCGTATAAATATAAAATATGTTGTGTTTGACTAAGTACAGTTGTATTACTGTGCTTCGATTCCGGTGTGTCATTAAAGATCTTAAAACTAAACTAAATACAATGACACGTAATATCGATATATATAAATATATATGTATATATATATATACAGAGAGAGAGAGAGATAATTAGGTTTCTAGCCTTATTCAGTCAACAAAGAGGCTTCATATAATATTAACTAAAAGACATACAGCATGTGCAGGGATCCACAGAATGCGTTCGAAACATCAGGCACATGTGAATGTGAATGTGAATGGATCCATAAAATCGCGGACAAGAAATTTTTTGATCTTAAGACTGACAAAGACGACTTTTCAGGCAACACGCGAAGAAGAAATCTACAGACAAAATATCTTGGAAAAAATGCAACCAAATAAATAAGTTTATATATATAAATCAGTGTTCCGAGAAGCACGGAGTCAGATGTAATAGTTAGTTTTCAATTTTATAATTCACGAGGTCACTGAATAAGGCAGTGATGAAAAAGTTCAAGCACAGCATTAACTTGTTGATGGTTTAATTTTTTAATTTAAAAATGTATATTTTTAATAATTTTTATTAAATTACTAAAATTGTGTGGTTCTCGTTCACCCAAAGAGAGAAGAATTACGGGGTACAAATTTGAAAGACCAATATAATTGGTGTTGACCCAATTCGTCTAAGTAAAGCAACAGCGAATTTCTTAGATAATTCGAAACACAGAGAAGCAAAACGATCTGGATCAGCTCATCTTCAGGCCTGCAATCAAGCAACCTTTTTTTCCAACAGGATCAGGTGCAATACTTGCTCTAATCTATCAATCTTTTCTTTCTATGATACTTGTTTTCTCATTTTGTTACCTTAAAACTGTTTTCCAGTACTAGTAGTGTTATTTTAACTTCCTTTTGTTTTAATTATTCCTAGTTTTGTTTCAGATATTAGTTAATTTTCTTTGAAATCTTTGCTTATCTATTAGTGAATTATAGTTAACACATTTGTTCTGAAAAATTTAATCAGAAACAGGCAATGGCTGCAGAACTAAGTACTGCAGTTGTTTCCAGCGTTGCATCGAAAGTTGCAGAGTTATTGTTCGATCCCATTCGACGAGAGATGTCTTACGTGTTCAAGTACCAGAGCTACATGGAGAAGCTGAGGAGTCAACTTGTGGATCTCAAAAACAAACAACAAAGGGTGGAACATGCCGTTAATGATGCTGAAAGACAAAGGGACGAGATTTATGATGATGTGAAGCAATGGCTGACTAAGATGAAGAAGTTCGTTGAACGAGCACAGAAATTAATTGATGAGGATGAAGACAATGCTAAGAACAAGCGTTGTTTTAAAGGCTTGTGTCCCAGTCTGATGACTCGTCGTACTCTCAGCAAAGAAGCAATGAACGCTGGAGAAGATGCGACATATCTCTTGGCAAACGGAAACTTCAGTAATGTTTCCTACCGTCCTCCTCCAGTGAAAACAGAATACAAGAATATAGGCAGAGGCTACCAGCAATTTCATTCCAGAATGAAGGTTTTCCAGGATGTTATGGAGGCGCTGAAGGATTCCAGGGTCAACATAATTGGGGTACATGGAATGGGTGGTGTGGGCAAAACCACACTAGTGAAGGAAGTGGCAAAGAAAGTGATGAAAGAGAAGTTATTTGATAAGGTGGTTATGGTTGAGGTTACACTGAATCCTGATCTGAAAACAATTCAAGACAAAATTGCTTATGATTTGGGAATCACATTTGACCAGCAGGAGAGTACTGTATATGCGAAAGCTGATAGACTACATCAAACGTTGAAGAAAGACGGGAGGGTCCTCATAATACTAGATAACATTTGGGCAGAACTTAAATTGGAGGACGTTGGTATTCCTTTTGGCGATGATGAAAAAGAAGGCTGTGTCCAGCAACAAGAAGGTAATCGGGAAGAAAGAAAGGACGATCAGGGGCGATGCACAATACTGTTGACATCTAGAAGTCAACATGTGTTACACAATGATATGAATTCTCAAAAGAATTTCTCGATCGAAGTTTTATCTACTGAAGAAGCAATGAGTTTATTTGGGAAGATTGTGGGTGAACATTCAATAGAAACATTTGACTTTCAATCCTTATCAGTCAAAATTGTTGCAAAATGTGGCGGTTTGCCAATTGCAATTAAAACAATTGCAAAAGCACTAAAAGATAAGCCTCTTCCCGTTTGGAAGAATGCCTTGAATCAACTAGAAAATTCCAATCCAAGACAAATCCAAGGAATGGAAGCAAATGTGTACTCTTCCATAAAATTGAGTTACGATCTTTTGCCATACGACGAAGCCAAGTCTTTGTTTAGACTTTGTGCTCTACAAAAGGATGGTAGTCAGATAGCTATTAATGACTTGGTGATGTATGGCAAAGGTTTGAATTTGTTTAAGAATGTTTACACATTGGAGCAAGCAAGGAACGAGGGAAAGGCATTAATCAATGTTCTCAAAACTTCATCTTTGTTGCTGGATGGAGACACTGAAGATGATGTTAAAATGCATGACATTGTTTATGCTGTTGCTGTATCAATTGCCGCAGATGAGCATGTGCTTAATATTCGTAATGTTGCTGAATTGAAGGAAGAGCCAGAAAATGGAATACAAAAAGATGCAACTGCTATTTCTCTACCGTACAAAGATATTGCAGAGCTTCCGGAAAGGTTGGGATGTCCAAAACTTGAGTTATTCTTGTTGTTAGCAAAGAATAAAAACCCTTTGCGGATCCCAAACCTCTTTTTCAAAGTGATTAAACAACAAAGAGTTGCAGAGAAGTCTGTACAAATCCCAGTAGAGTTTTTTGATGGGATGAAACAACTCAGAGTTTTGGAGTTAAGAGAAGTTCGTTATACTTTATTACCCTCTTCTCTTGATTACCTAATTAAGCTTCGAACATTGTCTTTGATCAATTGCCACTTACTGGGAGATGTAGCAATAGTTGGAGAGCTAAGGAAGTTAGAGATTCTTAGTTTTCGAGGTTCCATTATTCAACAGTTGCCGGGAGAAATTGGAGAATTGAGCCAGTTAAAACTCTTAGACTTGAGGAATTGTGTAGAACTTAAGGTAATAGCACCGAATGTCATCTCCAAGTTGTCTCATTTAGAAGAATTATATGTGGTTAATAGCTTTACTCAGTGGGAGAAAGGTGAAGGAGGAGGTAATGCTAGTCTTATTGAGTTGAAGGCGTTGTACAAACTAACCACCCTAGAAATACATATTCGGGATGTCCAAATTATGCCTCACGATTTGGTCTCCCGTGAGCTGCAAAGATGCAAAATACTGATAGGAGATGTACCCTCGCATTGGATAGACTATGAAGCCTCAAGAGCGTTGAAACTCACTGGGCTAGACAAAGGCATTTACCTGGGGAATGGGATGAAATTCTTGTTGAGAAGAACTGAGTCTCTCTATCTAGTTAACCAGAATGGCTTTCAAAATGTTCATGAATTAGACCATAGGAATGGTTTCCCACCACTAAAACACCTGGTGATACACAATAGTTCTGAGATTTTATATATTCTAAATTCAGTGGGACTTCTTAGGAATGCCTTTCCCTTGCTGGAGTCCTTGTTTCTTTCTAAATTGATGAACTTGCAGAAGTTAAGTCAAGGCCACCTTACAGAATGTCAATCTTTCAGTAAATTAAGAATCATTAATGTAAAAGAATGCCACAATCTAAAGCATCTTTTCTCCTTCTCCATCGCCCAAAACCTTTCACGGCTTGAACAAATACAGGTGACCCAGTGTGAGAACCTAAAAATGATTGTCGGCGAGGAAAGAGAAAACCATATTGTCCATGAGAATGAAAGTATTAACTTCACTAAAGTGCACTCTCTCACACTAAGCCACTTGCCACACCTTACAAGTTCAGGAGTTGATGTGGGGATATCTCGATCATTATCAGTAACTGTTTCAGCACCCAAAGATATCGTTGCAGAGAACGATTCCGAGGAATTTATGAATGTGCTCTTCAATAATAAGGTTGCGTGTTTTTTGTTTAATTTAGTTTTCAATCATAAGAATTAATATATCGACGGTACAGTTTTTTGAAGAAGCTTATTTTGCAGGTCAGTTTTCCAACCATGAAGAAGTTGGAACTGTCATCACTTAACATCGAAAAGATATGGGTTGATCAATTTCCTGCAATGTCTACATCCTCTTGTCAAAATTTAAGAAAATTAGTGGTGACCAACTGTAGTCGTCTGAAATTTCTGTTCTCATATTCAATGGTTAATGGTCTTCTGCAACTCCAAGAACTTGTGATAAGGAGCTGCAAGTCAGTGGAATGGGTAATTGAAGAAGAAAGAAGCTCCAGCTCCAGCTCCAACTCTAATTATTTAGTGAAGAGGCAGGAGGAGTTCCATACAGCTAGCAGTAACCAATTTCATGTGTTTCCTCGATTAACCAAGCTGCAGCTTGATGAACTACCGGAACTCAAAAGTATATATCAAGGAGTACATATTCTAGAATGGCCGGCCTTAAAACATTTCCAAGCAGAAAAATGTCACAAAGTGGAAATACTATTTGGTTGTTCTGAATCAAAATTATTGATGCGGAAAACAGAGAGCCAACAACCCACGGTTTTGGTTGATCCTCGTAAGGTATGAAATTAAATGAAGTTATTTAGCACTACACCATTATCAAATTATTTAACCTCTTTTTTTAATCTTTTTGTTAGAAAGAAAATCCCTCCAAATCAATTATATTAATGTTCGCATAAAAATGCATAAAGGTGGTGAGGCAAATTAACAACCGCCTCTACCAAATACCCATACTTCATATATTTCTTCTCTGTTGTTGGTTCCCTTGCTTAATTTCCTTTGAATTATTTACTTCAGGTACGATTTTCCAGTTTGGAGGTATTACAAATTTCCACAATGAAAAGCTTGAGAAAAATTTGGGACCACCAGCTTGATGATTTGGGTTCGTTTAGAAATTTAAAGAGCTTGGATGTAGGGCATTGTGGTAAACTCATAAATGTTTTTTCCCTGAATTTGATAGTGGGACTCGAGAGACTGGATAGTTTGAACCTATCTAACTGTGATTCAATTGAAGAGATAATTGAAGAAGAATCGAGGTCATCTAATTGTATGATGGAGGGGGTTCCTAGCAGGCTTCATGTGTTTCCTCAACTAACCAACCTGGAACTTTATGAACTACCAAAACTCAGAAGTATATATCAAGGAATGCACATCTTAGAATTGTCAGCGTTAAAATTTTTTGGAGTAAATGGATGTCACAAAGTGCAGATATTATTTGGTTCTTCAGAATTATTTAGTCGGAAAACGAAGAGCCAGCAACCAATATTTTTGGTTGATCATCATAAGGTATGAAATCAAATTAATTTTAATTAATTAGTTAATTTTCTATCAATTTATTATTTATTTATATATTTATATTTTTCCATATAAATGTGTGAATGATAGCTAGCAATCTGGGTACAATAACTTATAAAATTCCATCGTGTAAATTTCCAGGCTGATGCTACACGTTGCTTGAAAAAAAATGTCTAGAAAATTTTCTTCCTCTTTTCCAGAAATACCGAGTAAATGCGTCTTCTTTGTTTTTCTGCTCATTTCTTCTCAAATATTTTTCGGCTAGTTTTTCTTTTTTTTTTTTTTTAAATTTAGAACTGATTATTCCAGTGACATTTCATTCATTATGTTTATAAAAAGATGTTCAATAAACTAATTTTGAAAACTAAAAAAATTAATCATCCAGCATATGGTTGCTATATTTGTAATTTTTCATTTTATTTATTATCATTTTTGGGGATAATCCATGATTTACTACATATATCCATTGGTGGGTCGAGTTTTGTTCATTTAAATTTTTCACTAAAAATAGTAAAACAGATTTTAATTAATTGATCTAATTATTAAAAATTTGTATCTCCAATTAAAAACCAAAAAAAAAAAAAAAACTATAGCGATAAATATAATTCAAACCAACTTTGAATTGGACCGGATACTGATCTTTCTTTATTTTGTTTTATTAATATTATTAGGTTGCATTCCCCAATCTCACGACTTTGGAAGTATCTGATTGTGAAGGATTGAGAAATTTGGCAACACTTTCAACAGTTAAAAGTCTGGTGAAACTTATTAAATTGGAGATAAATAATTGCAAAATGATAAAAGAAGTTATAGAGAGGCAGGTTGGAGAAGAAGTGAAGGAGGATCCTATTGTTTTCAGCCAACTGGAATATTTGAGCTTAGAAAGTCTATCAAGACTTGAAAGCTTTTGTTCGGAGAATTACACTCTCGAGTTCCCGTACTTGAAACAAGTAATTGTGAGATCGTGCCCAAACATGAAGATTTTTTCTCAAGGGGTCATATGGACACCAATGTTACATAAAGTGGAATTGACATTTAGAAAGAATGACTGGTGTTGGGAACACAACCTTAACTCCACCATACAAAAAATGTTCAAAGAAATGGTATGTATTTTATTAATTTACCAAAATTTTTATGTTTATTTTATTTGTTTATTTTGTCTTCTTAAAATAATTAATCTACTTAATTTTAAAAGCAATAGCAAGACCGTCTTGTTATTTTTCATTTTAAAAAAAGAAAACATTTTTAACGAACACAAATACTTTTTGGTTCTTAATTAAAAGTATCAATTTTATCGTTTTCGAAAACACCATCTTTAAAATATTAACAATGTATACTTATTACTTTTATGTCATTTTTTTCGTTATCTAGAAAAAACTATGAATTAAAGTGTATGCTTTGGTTTAGTCATGGCCATTTGCAACAACTTAATTATGTTCAAAATGAATTAGATTGTAGCTCAAGGGAGGATGCCAAGCTAATTGGATTATTTTGACTTTGAGATCATAATTCTTGTGGGATGGAAGACTTAGAAGTTGAATATACGTAAAAAAATGAGAAATTGATACTGTCACAAATTTATTAATTACTTTACTTTTAAATTATAATACAAAAATCCACAATCTCATACGAAGTATTATTAGTACATGTTATTATAAGCTTTATTCTACATACTATATTTTAATTGGAATATTTTTGGTTTTGGTAGGCTGGGACCTATTACGAGAGTAAGTTGAAAGAAGTACATGTTATTAGAAGCTTTATTATTCTATACTATGTTTTAATTGGAATGTTTTGGTTTTGGTAGGTTGGGTTCCGTCACCTGCATGCATTGGAACTCTCAGAAATTCCACATTTGAAAGAAATATGGCATGACCAAGCACTTCCTGTGAGTTGCTTTAGCAAGTTAAAATGGCTGGTGGTTGATGATTGCACATTTATGTCGAGTGCTATTCCAGCCAATCTGCTGCCATTATTAGACAATTTGGAAACATTAAAAGTAAAGAATTGTGATTCAGTAGAAGAGGTTATTCATTTGGAAGAGCAACAATTTGGGGCACTGTTTCGTGAACTTAAGAAGTTGTGTCTCATAGATCTTCCGAAACTCAAAAAATTTTGCAACTTCAATAGCAACATAACTGAATTGCCCAAATTATCCTCTCTGTTGATTCAAAATTGCCCTGATATGGTGACATTCATCTCCAATTCTACACTTGTACAACCTCTCTTCAAGAAAAAGGTAATTCTCAATTAATTTACTCTTGTCCATAACCTTTGTTTTGTTGTGCCTTATTCTCTGATGATTTAACGGTATTACTGCTAATGTCATTATTATCAAGTAATCTTCCAATACGAATTATAAGATGGTCATCTAATTGCATTTTCTCTTTCCTAAATCATGTTGGATTTAGTGTCAAATTTGATTAATATTAGGTCATTTGATTTGATTTATATTTTTCCACGGAATTCATATATATGCTTAGAAGATTGTATGCAAAGATTAGACAATTTTTATTAACGCTTAATTTGGTTGATTTTCAGGTTGCATTCCCCATTTTGAAGGAGTTAAAACTGTCTAAGCTGCCCAAATTGTTGCATCTGTACAAGGAAAATTCTCGTCCCAATAATGTTTTCCAAGATTTGACAACTCTAGAAATATCAGAATGTTGGAAGTTAGAAGAATTTGTGCCTTCTTGGGTGTCTTTCCAGAATCTAACCACAATGGAAGTATCAAAGTGTGATCGGTTGATAAATTTAATGACATTCTCAACTGCTAAAAGTCTGATGAGCCTTAGAAGAATGAAGGTAACTAATTGTAAAATGATTGAAGAAATAATACATGTTAAAGATGGGCTGAAGAAGGATTGTATTGTTTTCACTCAACTGGAATTTTTAGAACTTAGTTGTTTGCCAAGCCTTACAAGCATGTGTTTGGGGAATTATGCACTTGAATTCCTAAAGTTGAAACAAGTGATTATGAAAGAGTGTCCAAAGATGGAGATCTTTTCTCGGGGAGTCTTGATCACACCGAAGCTAGAAAGATTACAACTAACTGAATTGGAGGATGAAGGCCGATGGGAAGGCAGCCTTAATTCTACAATACAGAAATTGTTCGAAGAAATGGTATGAATGTGCTTCTCCCTTGCATTTGCTCAATTCTGTTTATTATATTAATTTGCTAGTTTGTCATATATTCTATGCATACTTATACATGTATATACTTTCACAGAACATGCAAAGTTCTAAAGAAGAAGATTGAGCAAAACTCATCGTTCATATACAATGAAGCATCCTCAGAAGATGACAAAACTCTTTGCATTTAATTAAACATATGAGCACATTTCTTATATATCTTCTTGTAAAGCGGAATAAGGTAGCGGATGTTTTGGAAAATTCTGACTTAGCTTATTCCTCCTTTATTTGGTGGACATCCGCACCCCCTAATATCTTGTAGAGCTTCGCCTCAATGCCTTCGGAGTTCCAAATTTCAGATTTTTATAGATTTTTATTTTATTTTAATTTATCAGCACTTCGTTGCTGCTTTGTCAGTTTCTTGTATTTTCTAGCCTGGAGGCATCTCTTATAATCTCCTTAACTCTTCTCTATTAATAAATTCTATTATTCTATTGAAAAAAAAAAAAAGAAGATACAATGAAGCACAGCAGTTGTGTAAGATCATGCAATTAAGCTAGTCGTTTATTGATATATATTTTATGTTGTATTTGAACTTAATTAATAGTGGTACAATTATTGAGCTAATCATTTGTGTTACCAATACTTTGCTTTTTATTCTGTTATTGAGGATTACTTCTATAGCATAAGTAAATAATTACAAGTTAAAACTACGTGAGCATGAACGTATACACCTTTCAGTATTTGTCACCACTTGTTTATTTATGATCATTTGTTCATATCATTACATAGCTTGAATAAATTGGCTAAAAGATGAATAAAGGATAGCATAGCTGCAAGACATCCCGCAGATTGAAAAATTCGTTATTAATTTTTTTTATCATTTAATTTCTCAAATTCATAGGATTAGCAAGAATGAGACTGAAGTCACTTGTAAGTCTTGAATTCCTCTTAGTTAAGCAAAAACGTTTTGAATTATTAAGTTTGAAAGTAGACTCGTGATGCCTTGTCTACCTAAAGCAAATAATACCTATTCAATGTTGGGCCTAGAATGTTAAATTAGAATTTATAATGCTACACTTTTATATAGTGAGTGATTATGAATTGCGTTTTCAAAAGTCGAATATAAAATTTTTGTTTCAAGTTGATTAAGATAGTTATTGGTTTCAATTTTTTATTTACCAATCGAAATCTGATTTTGAGAGTTGATTTTATGGAATTTAAGTCAACAACTCCTCAATTTGAAAGCTAATTTAATGCTTCTGTCATTAATGCTTTTTCCTTATAGTTATTAGTTTAGTATTTCCATATCGCAATAGAACCGGGATCCTCTTTTGGTCTCCTCCCCACTTGTCCTTGAAGGATCCACAAAACATGTGGCATCTTTCAAAATAGATGACTCAGATTACATTTTAATAAATGTTACTATTTTACGATTAAATTTACTGTAGTTAAAAGGTTAAAATTCACCAGGCTCACCGCCTTTGCCACCACCCTCGGTTTCTTATTCTACAACTGCCTCTCCAATGCCTTTTGACTCCTCCATTCTCATGTCGCAAAGAGTGACAAAGTATGCATTAATTACTCATATTTCTTTGCCTTTTTTGTGTGGCCTGCTTTTGGATTTAAGGGATACTGATGAAAAATCACCTAGAAGGCGAAGAAAAGCTTGCCAAAAGGAATCCAACAACTACTCTAACCAAACTGATTATCATGAGAGTGGCTCAAATGATGAGCTTTCATGGTGGATTTTTCTGGGTGGATGTTATCTTGCTCTTTCCTTTCACAAAATTCTTCTACGATTTTTTTTGGCCCCGCTAAATTGAAAATTTTTGTTTGGCAAGAAAGAGAGAGAGAGAGAGAGAGAGAGAGAGAGAGAGAGAGAGAGAGACAGAAAGAAAAAGAGTGGAGAGAATATGTGAAGGATAGCTTTCTTTTTATGCAAGATTAGTGATTTACTTCTCGATTTTAGAAGACATACACGGTGGTCAATGGAGGGGAGTTGTGGTCGACGGTGGAGTCAACAATAGTTTTGGGTGGATTAACAAATTTGATATTTAATTACAGTAGATGATAATAGTTAATTAGTCTCATTTTAATCTCAGCCTTTTATTCTTATTTTTGCTAAGTGTCTGTCCAGTCTTTGAAAGCAAAGGATAACCTAAACCGGAAGAGAATCCGAGTCATTTAGCTAATATTTTGTAACTTAAATAGTTAAACAACATCATTTTATTTCTGTCCAATAAAATACACATATTTTATTTCACCAAACAAAACTTTTTAAGTGGTAACTATTTTTTATTCTTTCGTCACAAATGATATATCATAAATTTTTTATATCTTTTTACCAATGAATTTCTTAAAACTTTCAGTAGACATATCCGTAATAGAATCATATCATGCTATTGTGACAAAAATCATTTTTGTTACAAACCCTTCTATTAGCAAAGACTATTTTTTTTTATAGTGGTGAAAAGTTAGAGAAAATATATTAAATCAATTTTAGAGTTTAATATTTCTTGATTATTTTGCAGAAAAAATTTTTGGTTAGCAAATAAAAAAATGAAATATAAAAGTAAAAATAAATAAATTTATTAATTATAAGTTAATTCTTTTATTTTATCAAGGCTTGATATTCTAAATAGAATTATCAAAGTTATTCAATTTTTTAGTTGTTCATTATTTCAGCAAATTTTTTACTAAGAAAATAAATCTGAAAATTCTAAAATTCATTGACTTGAAAATTGCAAAGAATTTTGAAAGACTTATTTGACTAAATAAAAAATATATAAAATTTTTTAAAGAACTTGATTGACTAAAATAAAAATATAAAACTCTTTTAGTCATTTACTAAATAAAATAAAAACATATATAATTAACGAAAAAAGTTTGAATCATATTTCGGGAAACAGGGATGGTCCGGAAAGAAGCCCTTCCCCATCCTCGAGTCGATTTTAAAATGGGAATAGACTATTATCCCCTTCCTAGCCTAATCCTTGATTTAGTTCAAAAAGTCGTCTCAATCCTCCGTCTAAACAGGTCTAAGCCCCACAGGCCCTAGAATTTGCAAAAAACATTTCAATTCCTATATATCAAAGACTAAAATGTCAAATTCAAAATAATTTTATTATTTTAAAATCTTTAAAAAATAATTATTTAAATTAAAATACTAAAAGAAATTTGGAGAAAATGATATCTAATCCTTTTTTTTCTATATTTTTTTGTAATAATTTAATATACAATAGTTATAAAAAAATTTTAGATAAAATATATATAACATAATTATATATCTAGAAATTATAATATTTTCATTGTATTTTTTTAAAAAAGTTATCAAACATAGAATTGATATTAGTAAAACAATGAACTGTACATTTATTGTAAATAAATATAATTAAAATTCTCTTTTAAATTCTCTATTGACTCAAAACAAAATTTATTTCAAATATATAATTTATTTTTATGTCAAAATAGTTATTTAGATTGTTCCAACTCTTTATGTTAGGGCAGTGTCCTAAAAGCATGTAATTTATAAACTTTTTCGAATAAATAAAATTTTTATTTCTTTATATTTAGTTGTGTACATATTTGGTGTTAATTAATATAAAAAAAATCTTAATTTATTTACGTGACCATAATTTTAGTATATATGAGTGTTATATCTATATGAGAGGATTAAGATTATGGATAAATTAATTAAAATTGGGTTCTTTAATTAATACTACCAGTGTAATCTACTAACATTAAAAATGTGATAGTTTTATTCGAACTATTTATGTAGTAACATTATAATGGAGACAATTTATATAATACGATTATATAGGACTAGACTAAATATAATTTGAATTCTCATATAAATTTCGTTCCTAATTGAGAATTCAAATAATGTCAATAAATGATTATATACAGATTAATCTTAATTCTAAGCAGTCATAACTCCTATTTATGTTATTGAGTCTTTTGAGTTACTTTTTAAGATTTGTTCTAAGAATAAGCTCAATGCCTGTATATTAGAGATTTAATGGGATAAATAACTGATAATATGACCTACAGATATTGAATCTATTCTTTTTTATGGAAAATCATAAAGATGTTTCCCTTGAGTGTTAATTCTAGAACTGAACAGTTTAAACACTCAATTTATAACTAATTTATAAATCAATTGTTCACTGGAGAATAATGGAACTTAAGGATAAAGATATAATTAAAGGGGTAAAACGAAAAATTGACCTAACTTTAATTATAGACTGTTTATGGTAGGTTTAAACTGTATATAGTGTTTATCTTAATGGACTGCTTAAAGTTTTCTAAGTAAAATATATTTATAACTTCAAAAGTTCAATTTAAGATTTTTAGTGCAATAATATTCGTACTAATAAATTAGATTAATTAATTATCTACATTGTAGGTCCATAAGTTCTCAATACCATCTTCTAAATTAGTGCAGTAAATAATATAATAGATAAAATTATTATATTAATATTTATATGTTCGGAAAATAGATTTTTATAATTAATTATTTTCAAAAAAATATCTTCATTAATATCCAAATAATTTAATTTAAGAAATTAAATGATAAATTCGAAAGATTTATTTATTGTCTCTATTATTTCTTTTAAACATTAATTTTGAATTAATTAGAATATCATTTCTATTGGAAGTTGTTTTTACAAATTTAATTAATTAATAAATGTTATTAATTAATTAATTAATTAATTTTATTTTAAATTAAAATAAAATAGTCCTTATGAGTTGTCTTACAAAATTAATTAATTAATAAATGTTATTAATTAATTAAGTTAACTCTATTTTAATTAAAACTGTTTTAACTAAAATAGGTGTGAATAAGAGAATAAAAAGTATGGAAACCCTGGAGGCTTTCTATTTCCATATACTATATAGAGAAGATAACCTTTCTCTTATAATGCTTGTATTACAAAAAGAAGCTCTTCTTTTCACTAATATTGAAGTAGGATCCATTTGAAACTATAGGCGAAGGAAACCTCCAGCAAAAATTATTGATAAGTATCAAGAGGTATTTTATTTCCCTCTTTTATTATTTTATATTAAAACTGTAAACTCATATAAAATTTTGAAAATCTCATGAATTCTTTTGTGTTGTTTATTTGATGAAATTTCCAGTACTCTGTTAGCATTTTAATTTGAACAAGGGATATTCCTATAAACTCATCAACTTTTCGGAAAATATTAGATCTTTTATCTGAATTAAAATTCTAACAAAGAGTTGAAAAAAAATATATAATTATTTTATGACAAACATTAGGATAAAAAATTATAATATATGAACTAAATTTAGTGTTATATTAATACGTTTTATATTGCATATATAATCTACTTGAATTTATATCCCTATCTAACTCGTTCAATTAAACATGTATTAAAAACAACTTGTTATTAACTATTCAAAACTTAACTAGCTGCCCATATATTGCAATCTTATTGTTAATATGGTTAACTAGGTTCCGAAGTTCTCTCGAACACTCAAAAATCTAAATTGTGTTTTCCTATTTTGGTGAATAAATTAAACTTTCCGAGTCATAACCCATTCACACAAATCAATCAACTTAAAATAACAAATTGAAGGCATTACAAACAAGGATAAATATAAATGAATGAACCATAAATATTAACAACATTAAATATATCACGACATGATTTGAATATATTGATCAAGATTGAAGGATAATGAAATTAGTCCAACATAGAAAAATTCATAACAATTATCAACAAAAAAATTAAAAAATATAAATATAGTCTAAATAATATTACAAAATATAAATTTCAAAAGATAAAAAAGAAGGAAAATAGAGAACTTGGATCGAGAGATACTCTAAGCCTTTAATTCTTCAAGAATCCGCCAAGAAACTTCAAGAAATTGTTGAACTCAAAACTTCTCTCTCTAAATAAATTAGCCTATCTCTCCTCCTTGCGTTTCTCACTCTAAAACGCTGTTTTATAATTGGTTAATGGTGGCTGAGGTTAAAATAGTATGAAAACTTAGGATTGGTTCAAATCAGGCCACACAATCATGATCTAAGGCCCAAAAATCAAGCTTGGACGTCATTAAGGATCCAGATGGTGAGGCCACGCAGCCAAGGGTGCAGGAGCACAGAGAAGGCAAACTAGTGACTCAATTGCGCCATGGATATTGTTTCCATGGTACAAATAATATATCATTGGAGTGTCTAGTTTCTAACGCCCTAAATGGATCATGATTCCAATTTATGTAGAAGATGTCACCACTGTATTAGTACACTAGACTCAAAATGTCTACTTTGCTATCCATGATATGTCTTTTATTCCTTTGGACCAGTTTGCACCAACTTCTCCTTCATTATACTTTTCTTGCTTCTTTACACATAAACCCATAAAATTTATCAAATAATCACGAGTTTGAGGATATTTTACAAATATCTAAGCCCAAATATTGTTAGTTTGTGAGTAAAATGCTCACTGATCAATATACTTTCATGTTCTTATCAAACAGTATAATTTAATTTTGACTAAAAAATTTAAAACAAAATTTTGATTATCTTTATTGGTAGTAAATATAATTTAGAGGGGCAGTATAATTTAGGCCTGTTTAAAGTCTAAAGCCTAGAAAATAAGGGAAACCCCATTTAAGTTCTCTATAAATAATTTAGCAGGCATGACCCAATGAGTAGAAATTTAAAAAAGAAACCCACAGTCCTTTTATCCATCAAATCAAGATTTTAATATAAATTACAATTAAAGTAAAATATAAACAATAGAAGTCTAATCTGAATTGGAATAAGATTGGACTATTATAATAGGGAAAAAAAAGAATGAAAAATATAGACTTTTTTATACTTAAACAAATTTACTAGTTGATGTTAGAAGACGAAATTTGGTACCAACAATTGGGACCGTCTAAAAAAAAATAAAATAATTTCTTATTATTTAAAGAGAAGCTATTATGATAAGAAAAATTCATAGTTTACCAATAAGGTATGTATTTATCTTTATTTATATTAATTATATGTATAGTTTAATATATATGATATTGATGGTAAAATATTTGAGAAAGTGTGTTCGACCCATTCCAAAGATAGGATGCTCCACAATATTGTGGGGTTTTCTATTGTATTATAGTGTAGGCAGATCCCTCCAATTTGTCGGAAAATTATGCCTAAGTATGCGTAAATGTCTGAGATATAACATAATTGTCATTTTCACACTTCTAATAAATATGTTACATATATCTAAATTTTAT